>JAJJWX010003671.1:1200000-1800000 GCA_023529315.1 Papaver bracteatum
CCAACCGAATCAATAGCTAGCCAATCACACATGCCACTCCCCCAAATTTGCTCTACAATTATATAATTGCACGATTCTAATCTAGTTTCCTGTAAAATAAGAACATCTGGTTTCCACAATTTGACACACTGCTGAACCCTAGCCATTCTTTTCCTTTTCCTAATACTATTAATATTCCACGAGTAACAATTAAACATTGAGAACTAAACCCAACAACCCAAAGAAATAAAATATAACTATATTGATTGAAAGGAAGAAAAAAAAAACTAAGCTGAAAGAAGCGGTGGAAAATACAAATGGAGGAGAAGAAAAATGAAAAAAGTAAAATAAATCATATAAACTAAAAAATAGTTCAATTGGGATGTAAATTAAAAAGACTATATGAAATTCATCACTTTTGAAAACTACAGGTTAGCTTATTCCGGCTAAGGGACTTTTTTTTCTGAAACAAAAAAAGAAACTCTAATCGTATGGCAAAGGAACGTATCTAAGCAGGAGAATCTTAACCAACCTACTCATTATGCTTTATTTTCCAGTTTGATTCGCTATTAGTTGTTTTTGGGTTCAAATCTATGTGTTCCTACATTCATCTATTTTTGGTTGTTTTCTATTTTTTGTTCCTAGGTTTTTCTTAAGTTTTTTTAGTTACACTTGGATTATTGATTTATATCAGTATTTCCTTGTTTCCCTTCCTATTTTCCGATCTAAGTTTAGTTTAGATTTTTTGTTGAGTTTGCTGTTTGAAATCTTTTATTTTTATTTTACCTTTTGTTTTTGGTTTTCTTACTAGTGTTTGTTGGTCATAGTGGTGTTTCAAACTTGGTTGAGAAATTCTTCAAGGGCTTGTTTCAAGTATTTACTGATTTTTTTCAATCAGGTAGCACAAGATCTTCAATTTCAAGGAACTCCTACTTCTTAAACAATGAATTGACTAGCAACAACATAAGATTTTCTCCATTCAACAACTTTTCATGACCATGACTCTGATTCTGGTTCTCAATCATGCATCAACAAAATCACTTACAACAGCAGATTCAACAATATCAATCACCTACATCAGGATTCATGCGACGACATTTTCAAATCACTCATATCCTTACGCGCCACTGAACGATGCCTTTAGTCAGCGGTGTAGCTATTTTGAAAACCATTGAAAAATGGTTGGATCAGTTTTTTATCCAAACAATTTTGATCACGAAAATGTTATTTGGTTTTCTCTTGTTATCTTCAAGCCTAACAACACCTTTTAAACATGTTATCTTGTTATTTTTAGAAAGGATTCTTAAATCACGTTTTAGTTGTCATGTAGCTTTTATTGATGTGTGTTTTTCCAACTTATGTAATTTTCATTCCATTAGTAAGGATTCTGATCATGTTAGTGTTTTAATCCACTTAGGTTCTTCTCTTACTTTTTATTATATGAAAAAACATCTTATTATATCTACTTATTGAAATTACAAATTAGCTTATCATAACTTCTTGACCAAAATAATATAATCGATACGAAAATTAAATAGAACGTATTTGTGTTAAACAACCATATCACTATAAGATACATGACTTTCAAGATTAAGTCAGGACCTGTCTTCGCTTTCCCGTGAAATTTCTATAAATTTTTCTTTATCTACAGGACCCACATGATGGCATTATATTTACATTTCATTCTGATAATGTCTTGTACCTCCAGGATTCAAGGTTCGACAACAAAGTCTTACTCGAGCAATAAGATAATTAAAAAAAAATCCTTTATAAAGTATCATCGCATACCTAGCCTCCCTAGCTTGCTCAAAATGGTAGAATGTGTTTTCTATTCTTCCACCACAATGTTGTATTTGCTACGTATAGTGTTCTGTATCACTAGCCGTCTATGTTGTAAATTGGAAAGTATATATAAGCGGGGAGTGATAAAAAAACAGACCATAATAAAGTGTTTAACTTCAGAATAAATTTATTGTTTTCATATAAATTTATGAAATCATCATCATGTCCTTAGTCGTCGTTGTTATATGTCTCATGAAACTTCTTGATTGAGAATGTACCATTTTGGAACTGCCATATATAGTAATTGTAATTATCTTCTTGAGTTTCATGGGTTGGAGGAGATCGATTCTAGTCTTCTCATTAACTCAGAATATATTTTTCTTAGTCTCTTTAACATTTAATACTCATAATTCCAGCTCCCAATTTCCTTACACATTAACGTAATCCTCCAATATGCCCCATTTTGAGTTTGTTTTCTTAAAGATTCTGGGAAACAAATTTATTTATTTTTGTAATCGGTCAGTAGAAGAAATTCATTAAAAAATAGATACTTAAGGGGGATACTACCTAATAAATACAATTGAAAAGGGAGACTGGGTTTGGAATCGATCTCCCAAATAAGAGAAAAACAACAACGAGCCAAATGAATTGTATCATATCCAACTCTTAAAAGCCGATAGAAAATCTAGTTCCATAAAACTATCACTATGTTAGACATTAAACCCAACGTTTAAGTGTTAGACTCCGCACAAACATATGTTAGAATATGGGCATCTAACTCAAAACCAATTGGAAATGAGTGGAGTGGCCCTAAGGGATTATAAACCGCATGATCTTAGATTTCCCAAACAATGTGGGACTAATAATCTCAAAACGCCCCCTCACATGTAGCCTTGTTTGGTCTAACAAGTGGACAATAATTTGGGTGACGCGGAGTAAAGGTGCGGTCAAATGACTCGACAAAAATAGCCTGCTCTGGTGCCATGTTAAATTCCATAGGCCTAACTAACCTCAAAAATCGGCTTATAAGGTTAGGGTTTCCCAAATACTATATACTTCACAAATCCAGGAATCTAGGCGATGTGTGTTAGAGCATTGCTCGGTCGAACTCGCATGCATTGCTATCTCAAGCATGTTTGTCAATGTTAGTGATCAAAACTATAAGTCTTGATTTCTAGTTTACCATAGCTAAGGTCTCGGACTAGGATGAAAAGTGTAGTTGAGCTCAAGAACTCCATGGAAATCATCATACAAGACGAAGGACTACTCAATGAACTGGTAGATCTTCATCGACTAAAAGGTATGTGGAGACTTGAACTTATCTATCACTCAAAAGTCTATTTATCTCATATCTTGAGACAAAATTCGTTTAGCTATATAGACTTAGATTATACACAATTGGTATTTTGAGCTGAGTTTACCTCGCCTATCTATTTCTCGAAATATATGTAGGTAAAGCTTTCCCTTTAGCCAAGTTCATCTTTACCTAGTGACGAAAGTCATGTTAAGTATCAATCACTTTGAAAATTGCTCTAACGAAAAATGATTTGTGAATAACAACTATAAAACGTCCTCTAAGAATGTTTCAATGATTGAAATGAGAGTCTAAACTATATAACCATTGGAGGATATAAGCATTGTTGTGGAAACACATATATGTATAAGTTCTTATTCCTTGAACCAAAGTTTGTGAACTTTGTTGATCAAGAAAACCGGAGAAGTGTGTGAGCTCAGTCCGCGAACTGGCGGAAGTTCTCGACCCGAGAATTTATGTTGGAGTTTATGAACTCCATCCTGGAACTTAAGTCCGCGAACTTGAGTAGGTTATGTCTAAAAACAATGTTTGTGAACTTATCTTTATAAAATAAGGAATGCAATTGCAAACCGTGGCTATATAGTTCATAAACCGATTCGAGTGAATCAAATAGTTTTTGCTTCAATTGTATCTTTTGTAGTACGTGAGAGTTCCTTGCAATTGAAAAACTCTCTAACTAGTTCATTTGAGTCATTTGAACTAGTTATGGTGAAGAAGAATATGGTTGATATGAAAGTTATCATATGGATAACCATTTGGTTAACTATTGTTGAACCAACTAATGTACAAGTTTGGGTACGGTTACACAAACCTAGAAACGTGCATTTCATGTATGTATAAAAATCTATGTTTTCGATCTAACGGTTGATAAATATTAGCTTGAATCTAATCAGGTTTCATCTAACGGTGAGTATTGAATGCTTTGTCACTAAGCTAACATTGATTGCAAACCTTGATTTGAAAGACAATATAAGGGAGAACTCTAGCAGCTGGGAAACCTAATCCCCACATATTCTGTGTGATACTAGTTGTGCTAAGCTAGAGTAGATTCTCCTTTGACCTTTGGTTTCTTCTTCTAAACCAAGTTAACGACAAAACTTCATTGGGATTTGAAGCCAGACCGATACTACTTTTTTTGTAGTTTTGTGATATGATCTTGTTGTTTCTATCGTACGAGTAAAATTTTAATAATTGGCTTGAGATTTCTATCTCCGATAGGCAAGATAAAAATTAGTCACAAATATCTTCATCTCATCGTTTGTGATTCCACAATATATTTTTTCGCTGCGTCGATTAAGACTATTATGAGGTGTTTTATAATACTGAGCTGTTCTTCGGGAATATAAGTCTGTTTATCAATTGGTTCTTGTTCACCTTGATTTATCAAAGGAAGAAACAAAACTCGTAGGTATATTCGTGGGAGACAGATTTATCTATTACCGTAGACTTTTTTGTGTGATACAAATTTGTTTATTAAAGTCTTTGACTTTGGGTTGTAGCAAGTCTTAGTTGTGGGTGAGATCAGCTAAGGGAATCAAGTACGTAGTATCCTGCTGGGATCAGAGACGTAGGAGCATAAATGCACCGTGGATCTGTGTGAGATTGATTGGGGTTCAACTACAGTCTATACCGAAGTTAGTTTGGATTAGGCTAGTGTCTGTAGCGGCTTAATGCAGTGTATGTTTAAACTGGACTAGGCCCCGGGGTTTTTCTGCATTTGAGGTTTCCTCGTTAACAAAATTCGGGTGTCTATGTTATTTATTTTCAGCATTATATTTGTTATGTAATTGAAATAATACATGTTGTGCATTGTTCAATCAATTAGAATATCCGACCTTTTGGTTGTTGATTTAAATTGATTGACACTTGGATATTGGTCTTTGGTACCATCCAAGTTATCTCCTTGTATTTGATAAAGACTCGCAGATTTATATTTGCTTGAGTAAAGATCAAATAAAGTGAGAGAGATATAAACTCTTTGATATACTTTTATCTAGATTGAGTCTGACTGCCTAGTTGATTCTCTAGAAAGTATATTGGAGTTTGTCCATACATATTGTTAATCGAAATATTGAGTGTGGTTGTTAGACCCCCGCTTTTTCAATGTGAGACTATACTTAACACCCCCCCCCCCCTCACACACAGCCCGGGGACAAACAAACAAGACCATTACTGGGTCACACACAAAGAAGAAGAAGAAGAAGAAGCAATACCCTTACTGGGTCAAAAAATTTGAAATTTGGAAAAAGTCCACACACCACCCAAACACCTGCTCTGATACCATGTTAGAATACGGGCATCTAACTCAAAACCTATTGGCAATGAGTGGAGTGACCCTAAGGGATTATAAACCGCAGGATCTTAGATTTCCCAAACAATGTGGGACTAATAAACTCAACAACATAAGCTTGAATCTTGGTATAAAGAACTTTTAGAAAGCCATGACCACTCCAATTGCCATGCCAAAAATAAAACTCATTTCCTATCACCCACAAGCAATGCCATGTTAACTGCATTCCCTCCTTGCATTTAATAACCCCTTTCCATATTCTTCACCCTTTCGGAGATGTTCATGTCAGATGAGATTAAGGTTTTTTTTTTTTTTTTTGATACAAAAATGAGATTAAGGTTGCTTTCTACTATATGTTTTTTCTTGCACCACTTTTCTCAACAAAGGTTTTTTCTGATGCTTAATTATATATCAATAACCACGTTAAATACGAAGGCTTATTTGTTGATCTTAATTTCTTAATACCAAGCCCTCATAGTTTTCTTCTTATAATTTTTCCTATAAGACTTAAAACATCTTTTATCTCCATAGTTCCAAAGAAATACCTTCTCAATATTCACACCATCTTCTATTCAAATTTTGCTAGACGAGTAAACAATGAAAAAATAATATAGACTGGAAGACTATAAGGTGTTTTTTTATTAATGTTATTCTTCCAGCCTTTGATAAATACTTAGTTTTCTATTGAGCTAGCATATGACAACTATTAATACATCAATTTAAATGTGACAATGATTTGGTTGAGCAATTTTGACACATGAAATCTTTATTCCATAGATGTGTGTTGCTTTCTATCCAAATAAATCGTATGCCTGGCGAAGAACAATTAACTAGATAGCATTATGGCATCCTTGGCCACAAGGTGAAAATTTCCATCCCAAAATTTGGCGTTGAAAGCTAAAAAAAGTTGAATGAGTGGATTTCCTATTTGAGTAG
The DNA here is from genome assembly GCA_023529315.1 of Papaver bracteatum. Taxonomy (NCBI): domain Eukaryota; kingdom Viridiplantae; phylum Streptophyta; class Magnoliopsida; order Ranunculales; family Papaveraceae; genus Papaver; species Papaver bracteatum. The sequence continues at coordinate 1,206,303 of JAJJWX010003671.1, forward strand.
AGTAATTACATATGTATATGAGAGACAATCTAGACAACAATCCGGAACAACATAATGAAATATTGACAAAACAACCTTTATTTTTCAGGATCCTTTTATTCGTATATATCATTACATTAGGATCCATTTTATTCTGCAAATTGGAGTTTAGCTAGCAAGTGTTTTAATTTCTTATTCGTATATATCATTGCACTAGGATCCTTTTTGTTCTGCAAATTGGAGTTTCCCCTTCAATCATTTCCAAATGAGAGTTTACCACAATTTTAATTTTCAATCGGTTTAGCAAATTTAAAAATGCAAAAAATCATATTCGTTACATATTTACTGAAATTGTCATTTTGTAATATTAAAAGAAATAAAAAATAATAATAAATGTGGTCAATATTGTTTAATTGTTGCGTGACCTTTACGTTGATATTACTTACTTAGATTTCTACCGTAAACATTGTTTGATTTTGTAAACTCAATTGTCCCATGTAGTATCATAGTTGATTACACATGCCCACACTGAACAAGTACAACCATCCACATCAAGAACTGATACGTTACAATTTTAGTGCATGGGTTTTGGACATTTTAATGTTTAATTTTTAAAATAAAACAAGAATGTTTGTCTAACGGCGAATATGGTGATTGCATTATGAGAATCTTTATATCGACTTTTCTTGGGTTGTATTTATTTTCTTGGGTTGACGAACCCCTTTTCAATTTTTTTATATATTATTCATTTGTATGCATTGTCCTAAGATTTTACTCTTAGGTACTTCTCTTTTAAATAAAATTTTCTTTTGACCAGTAAAGAATTCAATGCTAGCCAGTTTCGGAATCAAATCATTGGTATCATTACCCAATAACTTTACCAGTGTGCTACAATGACACCTTCATAAGATTACCAGGCTTTAAATAACCAAATTTAGCCAATGAAATTTGAGAAATATGAATACAAATAAATTACAGATAAGGAAGTGCAAGAAAAAATAAAACTCTAAATGACACTGGGAACCGAACTATGTAACTGGACACATACCATTTGAGTGAGTTACTACCCAACTTTCTTCATCGGCTGCCCGGCTGCTGGGCTGCTCTTAATAATAATAACTGCTACTAAAAGAAGCAAGAAGATAAGAAAACCACTGGATTTTCAACTTTTAGCCACCAACCCCACTGCTAATAATAATGATGATAACAATGAATAAATAATAATGGACATTAGATCGATTTTCCAAGGCCCTTTAGTACAATCACATTGTTGACAACTCACAAAAGTTGCCCATTAGATTTACCAGTCTGTTTAAATTACTATACTTAATGACAAAACACCAACCCATTGGATTTCTATAGTTATTATTTTGGGACTTAATGATACTGCTGCCATCTAACAACCTCCTGTATTTTTAATGTCAAACTCAAATCTACCTTTTAGGTTTGTGTAACTTTTAACGTAGGCGATGACGTGTAGTGACGCAAAATGCGGTGTCTTCGGCGGCATGTGTTGAAGTTCCTACGATCACGACGCTCCTCTGACCGTGCTAAGTAACCTTGTCCCCACCACGACGACGTTATGGGGACGTAGTTGAAAATTCGATTGTGCGGTTCGAAAAAATTTCTGCCTCGAAAAAAATGTTTTAGTTTTCTAATTACAACTTACCAATTGTAATTAATAAAGACGAATATTACCAGCTGTGAATCTCGTATGCTGATGAACAAAAATAAATTATCTCGTATGCGTCTTGGGCGGAAAACTTGCTTGTCGAAGATTAATGTGCAAACTGCTATAATTTGATTGATCTAAAAAAAAATATATTGTTTTTTACTACCACAAAGGCAATAGATCCAAAAAGTAGAGTCCACCGTAAAGACAAACTAATCCATCTTCTTCTTCTCTAAACAAATGCGTAAATTAAATGGGGAGAGTCTTAGAACCCTTGAAGTCCGGATTTTTGCTTTGTAACTTGAAAAGATTCTTGATTGCTTTTACAAATGAATTGCCTATTTATAGGCTACAAAAAAGAAGAAGAGAAAATCATTAACAACTAAATTCTACACCTAAACGACTTCTTGTTTTTTGACTTCTAAAAGTCAAAAAGTTACTTCTAGGTTAATTTAGATAGATGTGTATCCAAACAGTTTAGGGACATTCCGGTATAATAATCCCTTGTACTCTTTAGACAACTCATAGGATTTTCACCCACTTTTGTTGTTCTCTATCTCATCACCACTTGGTGATTGCTTCCGTTTCTTCCGTTTCTTCACAACATTTTTTGTTGTTTCTTCTTCTATTCATCTTTGTTCCACGCTTTTGTTGATTGTATTTTTTCTAAAAAAAAATATATTGTTTTTTACTACCACAAAGGCAATGCAGGTGCAATCCAAAATTATTGCAACCAGAGTCCACCGTATGGGCGGACAGACAAACTAATCCATCTTCTTCTTCATAACGGAAACGGAAACAAATGTCAGAAATTAAATGGGGGGAGTAAACAACTTTAAAGATAAACTTAGGTCTACTCAGGGAGCTGTGTAGGACGGATTCCATCCTCGTATAAAATGTCCAAGTTGTTTTTCCTCCAAAACTAAGCGTAAATGATGCTGAATTTAATTATTATTACTCAAAAACCAAAACAAAAACAAACCCCAAAATATATTCTTTCTTTTCTTATTCTTTTTTTCTTATTCCTTTGTGCTGCTTCATTGGTGATGATTTTTATGAACCTCACAACAAAATAAGAAATCAATCCGTCAAGAAGTTTAAACATCGGTTAATCCTCGAACTATGATTTTAATTAGGTGAGATTGGGAAAACTCAACCGTGAATCTAGTGTTTCATCAAGATAACAACACTTTTACGATATTAAATGCTGATTATTTTGAGTTAGATATAAGAATGTCTATTTAAAGATATCTTGTTGGTTTCTAATTAGTTCTGTAATACTCTTTATCCAAAATTTATGTTTAGTTAACTAATTATTGTTGAGGTAAAAGACTAAAGTTTAGCTATGAAAAATTCGGTTAACAAAAAGACAAATGGCATGATATTATTTATTTATCCTACATGACCACATCAAATATTGTCCTACATGCTTTGAAAAAAGAATTTACCCCTGTCGAAAATGTACTCTCAAGTTTTCTTTCTTTTTGATCGCTTAAATAGATTAGTTTGATAAACTGGGATTGAATTTGTGTTTTCTGAACTACCTATGACTAGGAATGGATGAACTCCTAGCCGTAAACAACAAACTACGACTGGAAATTCATGAATTCCCAGCTATAAGTTAGATATTTTTGTATCTATAACTGAGAATTGATGGACTTCGGATGTAAATTAGATATTATTAACTTATTAAGGCTAGGAATGAAAAATTCCTAATCGTATGTTAATCTGAAAAACAAAATTCTAACCGTATAAGTATTTTCCTACGTAGACTATGTACTGCGAACCAAATTCCTTATCGATGCTAGCAGTTTCTAGCAGTGGGTTCACTAATGACTAGCTCGATACCTTGATTGGCGGCCATATGCGAGGTTTATGTCTAGAAGTTTATGGGTTCACTAATGACTAGCAGTGGATTTTCTTATGGAGCTCCACAACCGAAGTTTTCAAACTTTTCTCTGCAACACAGATTATAAACCAATGGGAGTTTGTGTTAAATATGTAGTTTCTTTTTCTTCTTAGTTTTGATGGTGTTTACACCATGTATTCTTGTACAGCTTTTCCTTTTTCAATATATCCTTCCTTCTTCAAAAAAAAAAAAATTCCCAGTCGTTGACTAAAAAAAATTAACTGTAATTTTTTAAATCTACAAATTAATCATTTTTATTAATTTAATCTCTAACACTTAATTAACTAAACTGATCAAGTTCATTAATGTTAATTAATCAAGGAAATTTAGTAATTAACAAAAATCTATGGGCAAGGGGCTTTTGCATATACTATTTGATGACCCTATTTCGTCGTCTTGTACCTTCAAAGTTTACCCTCTACATCCCTAATAATAGTTTTTTTTTTTTTTTAAATCCCATTCATCCGAGTAGGGCTCGGCCATTTGGATTTGCATGGGACCGGTTTTGGGACCCACTATGTGAGTGGGCGCCTTTGAGATTGTTTTTTTCCCCGGACATTAGGAATTTTTGTTTCATTTATCAATTTTCCTCTAGAAGCAGGAAATACAAGAATTCGTACAGACTCCATAGCAAATTGGATAAAAGAGAGGATCAAGGAACCAGACTTCATGCAATTGTTGGATAAAATCTCAACCATATCCTAGTTCATTTGGAAGCATAGATGTTCGGTAGTGTTTGACAAAATCATTCCAAATTCGAATAACATCATAGATCAAATCAAAAAATTATTGCAACACACTCCTCAAGAAAAGATCCAAAAGACAATGTTGATTCAAAGAAGTAATACCCACAAGGAGAAATGGTCTGATTTATCTTCGAACTGGATAATATTTATCGATGTTGCCTATAAAAAAGAAAATTCTTTCATGAGATATGTTTTTATACTTTATTTTGTGGACAATGAGACTTTCATGCACATTTCAGCAGGATCATAGTGGGCTTCCTTAGCTTTTCATGCAGAATCCAAAGCTTTGCTAAAAGCTTCTACATGGCTAAGTGAAAACATATTATCTAGTGTATCAATAGTAACAGACTGCAGAATTCTGGCAGAGACAATCAACAAGACATGCAAAGATTCACCTTGAAGTGCCGAAAATACCATACAAGCAACGTTCTCAATTTTGGAAAAACTCCCACAAGCTCAGGTAAAGTATATAAACAGGAAATACAACTCTGCGCGGACTACATTGAAAAAAAAAAAAAAAACGCGTCTAAAGCAACTTTGATACATGTCAACCCAACTTCAGCTAAGAGTTTTAAAATCAAGTGTTGTTTCCAATGTTTTTGATAAAAATGAGCTTGTAAATTTATCGTACTATATTATTTGATTAATATAATGTAACCTTCCCATAAAAAAAATCTTTCTAGACAAAACCGTTCTAATGGACGCCTCGAAAACTATGGAACTCTGGAAAATTGATGGTGAACCTTTTTTCAGAATAGCGGGTCTCAACTGAACGAGGAAGGACTCACATCTTTGATGATGCCCGATTCCGTGTAGGAACAAATTTTGTTTCAGTGTTATAAAACCAAGAGTGTATTGGCTTTAGCCCCGAATAGGCTTATGGTTTTATGGATGAGACTTTTTTATTTCTTCTTTTGCACGCTTGGCTAAAGTTCGAAAAAGCCAACACTTGGATACGTCTTTGGCCAAAGTTCCACAAAGCCAACATTTGGATACGATTTTTTTTTTGAGAATGAAAAGGTTATATTATAAGAAAATTAACCAAATACAAAACTAGTCACAGCAGACCAGGTTACATATGAAGAACAATTTCCCAGTTTTGCATTATTATACGAAAAGTATCTTTCTCGCAACACCAGAGAATGAGAGTCTGTTTAGTGTGCATGATTATCTCATAAACCGATTTATGCCTCCCTCCAAAAACTCTACTATTTGGATACGATTTTGATTGGGACTCACTGAAAAGAAATTTACGTTTGCAAGTGATGCAGTTTGGGCTTGTTTTGGAACCGTATGTTAAGAACTTTTGTTCACTTATATTAAATCTAGAAATCTCTTACTATATGGATAACTTTTTACTGGAATAAATAAAATGGGATTTTTTTCTGTTTTGTTAATGTTTATTTCAGTGTAAAACCGTTACTGTTATGTTTAAATATACGAAGAAAATATCGTTTTTATTTCGATACAAAAGGAAGATTAATTAATTAGTAGTGTTTTATTCATCAAAAATAAAATAAAATAAGTAGTGTTTTATGATCAACTAATTAACACCGTAGTGTTCTATGAATCTCCTTGTACACCCCGACTAAATCCATTGATGTTGAGTGCCTAGTTAGCAATTCGGAATTCAGAAAACATACGGTACGGTAAACGTACGAGTATTATACGGTTTTATAAAATTCAGATTCGGTCCAAGATTCGGTCAACGGGACGTGATTCGTCAGTAATTCAGAACGGCATACATACGTGTATAATTCGATTTATAAATTTGAGTTCGGCTTTGAAAATTCGGTATCTATATATACTAAATAATTTATATTTATAAGGTCGTAGACCAATTTTTATACATATGTGTGAGTTATTTAAAAAAAAAATAAAATTAATATGATGATATTAATAATATATACAACATTAGTCATCCAAGAGGACGTGGTATAGTGGTTTAGATGCTTGGTCAGTGAGTTTGAGATCTCTCTCACCTTCACCATCAAAAAATTTCAGTCATTTTTATTTCATAAAAATTACAACAACGTCTAATATTGGGTCGTGTATGTTGGAATATTTTCAATTGCGCTGCGAAGGGGGGTCCTGGGGGGCGTAGCTGACCAAATTCTACGTAACTGTTTGGACAACGTCAGTTTATTTCAAGAATTTTTTGATACGTAACTGTTTGGACAGTTGGAAAACGTTTCCAGAAAATTCTAAATTCAACAGACACCATTAATGTCTGTTGATGAAGGGACCTGACGTTTCGTGAAAAGAAACTTGTATGTTTCCAACAGACGTGAAAACCTCTATAAGTAGCATCTCCCTGAGTCGTTTTCAAAATCAATCGAAAATCTCTTCTGTTTTTCTTTCTTAAACAAAGCATCATCAGAATCTGTTTTACATGTGTTCTTGATTGGGTCAAGGGTGCAAACCTTGAATCCAATTTCGGTTGTAGGGCTTTCATTGTATCCGAGGCGTATTTCACATACTGTTGCAATCGCCAATTCGTTGGGAGGGTAGAAATATTTGTCTAAAAGAAATCATCCAGAGCCTTGAAAGTTTTAGAGTACAACCAAAATCTGTTTCTGTTTTCATCTCCATTGCAGCCCAGTAATTTCCAACAGTGTATGCCCGGGAGGCAGTAAAGCCCAAAAAGTGGGTCCTTTGAAAACGTAAAAGCTAAAGAATTTATGACGAATTAAGCGGGTGTATCATTCGGGATTCGGGATACGTAAAATTCGTGAACGATTCACGAATAATCCGGGAATGCCACATAATACGCGACTTGGGTTCGGAGTTGCAAACGTACGCGAATAAAACGGTAAAATTTGTGATATGGAAAAATTCGTGAATGATTCGCGAACTTACTAACTAGGGTCGAGTGTGGACTCTGTCGGTCTGTCCCATTCTACAATCTCAGCTAAACTGACGCCAAACTTTGCAATTTCATCTGACATATGATTGAAGTCCCTTGGCACATAACTACAAATCCACCTCTCAAAACCAACTAATAAATGTAAAAGAATCTTTTATTAAGCTACTTGTTGTCCAATTGATAGTTAGTTTCCTCGCCTTTCTCCCATCTGCGGGACAGATGACATTCTGACAACCTTCTTCCAACTGGAAATTTCTATCCCCTTTATTTTGAGCCTATTGAATAGCTTTTAGAACTGCCAATGCTATTACGTATTAACTGCAAAAAAAAAAAAAAAAATCTTGATAATTTTTAATAAAACTAAGAATATCTTCATATATAGGGACATAGAGGACTGAATCAGTGGATATGAATTACGGGAGAAAAAAAAATGTAGGAGTGCAAATAAAAAATAAAATAAAAAAAACATCAGTTTCTTGGATGTTTAACAACCGCAACAAAAAAAGTTGAATCACTTTCCCGAGTATTTGACTTGGAATTTCAATAGTGGTGCCGATGAATATGCAGTAATAAACAAATGTGTTTCACGTGGGGTGAAGTTGTTGTGTGTGAAAATGGAACCACAAAATTTCCACAGAATCAAAGCCTTCCTAGAAACCACTCTCCCATATGATCCCTTCGTCAACTTCCCTATATAAACCCTCCATTCCCTCTATCTCCATTCACAACTTGCACTTCCATTTCATTTCCCAAGAGAAAGAAAAGAAAAACAAGTGCCAGTGGCAGCAGTGCTTGTTTTCATTCTTTCTCTCAACCTTTCTTCTTCTCCATCATCAAACCCGATCAAAATCACCTCTCTTTCATCTTCTTCTTTTTCTAAAAATGGGTAGTCTTAACACAGAAGATGTTCTTGAACACAGTTCAGCTTTCGGTGCAACAAACCCATTAGACCCGGAAGAATTCAGAAGACAAGGTCATATGATAATCGACTTCTTAGCTGATTATTACAGAGACGTCGAGAAATATCCAGTTCGAAGTCAAGTGGAACCCGGTTATCTACGTAAAAGGTTACCAGAAACAGCTCCATACAATCCAGAGTCTATCGAAACAATTCTTCAAGATGTGACGAGTGAGATTATCCCAGGGTTAACACATTGGCAAAGTCCAAATTACTATGCTTATTTCCCTTCCAGTGGTTCCGTTGCCGGATTCCTCGGTGAAATGCTTAGTACTGGTTTTAATGTCGTTGGTTTTAACTGGATGTCTTCACCTGCTGCTACAGAACTTGAGAGTATCGTGATGGATTGGTTCGGCAAAATGCTTAACCTTCCAAATTCATACTTGTTCTCTGGTACCGGTGGTGGAGTTTTACAGGGAACTACTTGTGAAGCTATCTTATGTACATTAACAGCTGCGAGAGACAGAAAGTTGAACAAAATCGGTCGTGAACATATCGGAAGGTTAGTGGTTTATGGATCTGATCAGACTCACTGTGCACTACAAAAAGCTGCTCAGATTGCCGGAATCAACCCCAAGAACTTTCGTGCTGTTAAAACTTTTAAAGCTAATTCATTCGGATTAGCAGCTTCTACTCTAAGGGAAGTTATTCTTGAAGATATTGAAGCCGGGTTGATCCCTCTGTTTGTCTGTCCAACGGTCGGAACTACATCATCGACCGCAGTGGATCCGATCGGTCCAATCTGTGAAGTGGCCAAAGAATACGAAATGTGGGTTCACATCGACGCAGCTTACGCTGGAAGTGCGTGTATCTGCCCCGAGTTTAGACATTTTATCGATGGAGTGGAGGAAGCTGATTCATTCAGTCTCAATGCGCATAAATGGTTTTTCACAACTTTGGATTGCTGTTGTCTTTGGGTTAAAGATCCAAGTTCCCTGGTTAAAGCTCTTTCCACAAATCCTGAGTACTTAAGAAACAAAGCTACAGAGTCAAGACAGGTCGTTGACTACAAAGACTGGCAGATCGCACTCAGTCGCCGATTCCGATCCATGAAGCTATGGATGGTTTTACGTAGCTATGGTGTGACGAATTTGAGAAATTTCTTAAGGAGTCATGTGAGAATGGCTAAGACATTTGAGGGTCTCGTTGGTGCGGACAGGAGATTTGAAATTACTGTGCCTAGGACGTTCGCTATGGTCTGCTTTCGACTTTTACCACCAACGACCGTAAAGGTATGCGGCGAAAATGGAGTTCACCAGAATGGAAACGGGGTCATTGCAGTATTACGCGATGAAAATGAAGAGTTGGTCCTTGCTAATAAGCTGAATCAAGTGTACTTAGAGACAGTTAATGCAACCGGTAGTGTTTATATGACACATGCCGTCGTCGGAGGTGTCTACATGATTCGGTTCGCAGTTGGTTCAACCTTGACTGAGGAACGCCATGTTATTCATGCTTGGAAGGTTTTGCAAGAGCATGCAGATCTGATTCTTAGTAAGTTCGATGAAGCAAATTACTCGAGTTAAGTAAAAAAAATTCACATATTTTGTGATTGACACTTCAGATCAGATACTGCATTTGATGGTGAACGGTGGCAATTGAAAATCTAATAAAATCGTTCGCTAGCACCCATAATGGTGGAACAAAGAATAAAAAATGAAGAAAGAAAAGAAAATGAAAGATAGTAGTTGAGAGGGGGAAGTAATTTTGATTTGGTTCTTTACTTAAGAAATATTTCTTAGGTTTTAAATTTATTTTTTCAATTTTTATTTTATTTTTTCAATGAATTAATGTATCAACTTTAGTTTTTTTGTAATGTAGATTTGTACCAAAGTTTTTTTTGAGTAAATAAAATATCAATTATGTTTATGATACCTGTGTTTAGCATCATGCATTTTTTTGTATTGGTAGTAATTGATATGTTGCGAGTTTCAAACTCCAGTCACTGATATCATCACCTGATGATTTACATGCACGTAACGTGTCTCTTTCGTTACTTTTGATTTTAATACCAATTATATTTATGATACTTGTGTTTAACATCATGTATTTTTTTTGTATTAATAATGTTGACGAGTTTCAAACTTCGCTGATATTAATGTATCATCACCAGATGATTTACATGCACGTAATGTTGCGGTGTCTCTTTCATTACTTCTGGTTTTACTGCCTTCCCGTAAAATGGGGTTTATAAAAATAACATATCATCCATTTGTTCGGCTTTATATTTTCTCTTTTTTATATTTCAACCATCTTTTGATTATTTTCTACATTTTCTTTTATGTTCTAAAGATCCTTTGGACAAAATGGGATTTCTTAGAAAAATTGGATACTCATTACTCAACAACTGCATGCGGGTAGACCAAAAAAAAACAACTTTGAAATATTAGTTCACCAACTTCATTCTACAACTCAGTCCAAGTCTCCAAAAGACAATAACCAACTAATTCATCATTCTTTCGAGTTGCCCTTTCTTTCTATTATTTTCTTCTTCTAAATAGTTGGTGAGATTCAACACGTACAAGTTTCGGAGCAACCACTAAAAACAATAGTGTTCATATTTTCTCTGTAAATACACACTTTCGTGGCGCTTCTTATGTAGGTGTGGTAGGTGGATATCCCACTATCATTTTTTTTAAATAATTTTCAAAGGACGTATGCAATCTACTGAAAATCGGACCATGTTTTGATGGAATATGAATATTATTCAAAAAGCTTACTAACCCACTATGACAGACCACATCAGTGTAGCAACATGGGGAGATTTTTTTTTTAATACAAATTTCCCTAATACCATGATAATTTTTTTTGGCACTACTAATCATTTACCAACTTCATCAATTTATTTATTTTTAGAGTATTGCGGAGTAGTTTGTGCGAATTCATTTATTATCAGTTTTTGTTGATCTCGTCCACGAATATTGGTTATTATTATTATTATTATTTTTATAAGCAAAGGTACCAAGGATTTACGAGTCTGCCTTAACAGTTGACAACCGCTGAACGGGACAAAATCGAAAGAAGACGAGTCCAAAATTACAAAAGAGTAATTTATTTTTTTCGGGTTAGCAAGAAATGTGCAACAAAATTACTTGTCCATGGAACGGTATTAAACTTGCAAGCAATAAAAACAAGACTTAAAAATCCAAAAAGATCTTTACATAAAGCATCACTATGACAATCAATATTTTTCAAAATACCCGACCCGCTAGATAATCAATTTTAAGCTCCTTAGTGTCACTTTCGATAATAACATGAGTAATATCGTTATGATTCTTGCCTAATTTAGCCCAAAATTATTGCAAATTATTGAAACTCAAACTATAAATTGTCATTCACTAATCAGAACAACAATACAAAATTTGAAAACAATGAAAACTTTTGCGTAAAATAAGAATTTAATACTCTTATTTTGGCTCGTCAGGTGGAAAATTAATAGAGATTTTCAAATATATAAATTTTACAAAAAATGGATATATATTTTGAAAGATATCAAGATTTTAAATTTTCTGATTTATTTATAAAACGCTTATTTCAAATAACTGGTAGGAATCCTTGTCACCAGCTGGGCACCAACACCCTTTTGTATTGACAATGCCTGATCTATGAAAAAATAAATTACATTTCTTTGCATTAACATCAAACCTAGACAAATGATTGTGCAACCTCTTCAAAAGATCCACAATATCCTCACCAGTTCCCCGAACGTTGTGAAAGCCAAAGCACCAAAACCAAAACCTTGAGCCAAGCATTTTTCAAAATATTTTTTGTGTTTACGTGAAATGGCATTCCTCAAGGCTAACCCAGGCTGAAAATCACGAACTCCTCCTCTCATAAAAGGTGACACCCCAGTCATATCTAAACAAACATCACCCCCCTTATCACAGTTGGTAAACCATAATATCCTCAGGTCGAAGAGCCCCACCAGCATTAGACAACAAACCCAAATCGATCTCCTTTATTAAAAAAATGGCATTTATGTAAATATGTAAACGTTTGTTTGAAAACAAAGAAAAGGAAAGTGAGGGCCCAAGTTTGAAAACTCTCGGAGCTATTTTTCGGAGGAAAAATAGGAAGAGGTTAAAGTTTGCGTAGTTAAGTAGAACCTTATATAACATGTTAACATATAAATATACGTGTACGTCTAAAATGAATACATACATAAGTAGGGCCGGCCCTGAGTTTTCGATGGCCGAATGCATAGAGAACAAAATGTAGCCTTTTATTCAGAACATACACAGAGGAAACTAGGACTAGAACCATTCTCATGACTTTTGGTACCAACAACTAAAACTATTATCCTCCATGATGAGTATCACAAATAAAAATTCGATTTTTATGTTGATTTTTTTAAAGCATAATTTTTGTGTTGAAGTTCATATTGCCTATGTTTTTATAATTTAGTCTCTTTAAAATTTGTTATTTTACATTAGATACGTATTTTATTAGTGTAGATGCATTTTACTACAAACTACATCCAAAGGATATAAACCTCCTACTCATGCGAATGAAAGTAAACACTCAACAATGAACACAAGATATACGTGGTTCGGTATGATTACCTACGTCCACGGGGGTGAAAGGGTGAATCTTATTACTTCAAAGTGTTACAAAGGTGTTGCTTTTGACCAAACTTCTTACACGACTAACTCCTTCTTACTCTCCTCTTCTTTGGTGAAATCTATTCTCTCTCTCCCCCCCCAATTCTAACCTAACCTCTTCTTGGATACAAGTTACTCTATTTATAGGAGAGGTTTCATACAACCAATGTTAGGGTGTTGGTCATGTTACATCTATTCTGAAGTTCTGTGATCGGGCCTGCTTGTGTCGTCCCTTCTTCTATGCATATGGCCGATGTATCTTGATTCCTTCGCATGTCTCTTGTCCGAGCCGACCTCTTCGGGTGTTCTCTTGGCACGATGTCGCTTGTATTATGTGTCTTCCTTCTTATCTGTCGCCCTTTCAGTTGGCCGATGTGACACGTATCTTCTTATCCATTTGACCACAGCTCCTCGTTTGACCCGCCATGTCTTGTCTTGTCAGCTTTGTCAGAATCCTGGGGTCAAGTCTTGTCCGACAGTTGTAGAGCAATCACGCCCGATCCACGTGGCTCCTCAAATCTCGCGCATGTTGGTCTTCATTCCATGCCTCGCGCTTCTTCGTCTCTGGGTGTGTCATAGCTTGGGATGTTGCCACCTGGCTCTGTGGATAATTTACACCTACATTTATGCCCCTTCTTTCGCCCGTGTAACAGACACGAGTAGAAGAAAGTCGTCCCAACCGCCCACGTCCTCGTCCATGCCGCAAATCCCGTCATGCAGTGCCCCACTAACTCCACTTTATTACATGTAACCGTCGGCGTCGGTTACACCTCTTCTCCTTTAAATAGCCCGCTTCTTTTTCTCTTTCTTCTTCTTCACCACTTCTCTTTCTGTTTTCCGCCACTGCAATCTTTTCTCCTAGATTCCTTCATTAGTCTTTGCTTTTGGAAACCCTTGTTTTCTCGATTTTCTTCCTTTATTTCTTCCTCACCGATTGCTATAGTAGCTGCGGTTACCTTCTCGTCGTCCCACCTCTCTTCGTCGAAAACCAAGTTCTGCGCTATTTCCGTTAATGGCTTCTTCTCCCTCTATGACTGAGAGAAGGTCTGTTGATGAAGTTTTTTTCCGAGTTTGATGCTTTTTCTCTTGCTTCTCTGTTTTCGTTTGATAGTCCTTCTAAATACGATAATCGCGCCATGAGCTCTATCTTTCCTGATGGTTCTCCTTCATGCTCTCGGGCCAAAACAATCTCTTGAAGAAGTCCGATATGAAGAAGCACGAGCAGTCAGCTGATTGCGTGGTCATCACTCAGTGCCAACTGAAGCTAGGCCTTCGTCATCCCCTGTATAACCCTGATATCCCTTTTTATTACGAGATTCTTTCCCAGCTCAAGCCCTCTCGTGCTTTGGCTCAATGGACCGGCAATACTTTCCGAATTATGAGCGAATGGAGGGATCGCCGAGACGGTCACGGTTCTACTGCCGAGTGGTCGACCTACAAGCCCGAGGATGCTCCAGAATATACCGTTGCCAATTTCCTTGTCAACTATCGAGCTGGCACTTCAACCTTAGGCGACCTTGCCGGTTTTGCTGCTAGTCCTCATCGGGTCAGAACTATGCCCGATGGTGTTGAAAGGATGATGTTGGATGCCGATCCCATCGGACAGGGTTCCAACAAGCGAGCCCGCCATTCTAATGACCCGATTTATCCCCGAGTTCCACTTCTAGTCCGAGGTCCCATTCTTCATGGTAGGTTCCCGTCGCCTACTTTTCCCTCCGAGCCCTATCCTTTCTGGGTGGTTAATGACGACAAGGCTGATAAGGTATGCGTTTTCTCCTTTGTTGTTGTTTGTTATCTTGTTAGATTCGGGCGTCAACTGGTCATTTGTTGTTGTTTGAAAATCTCAGGGTGATTCTACCAAGGGTGCCGGATCGTCTAGGAAAAGAAGTGCTGGCACAAGGGTTGAGGAAGGACAGGGGAAGGTAACAAACACAATGGTTTTCTTATAAGTACATGTACTTGCCCCTGTTTTTTGCCTTCATATGTTCTGACGAGACACCTTGTGCAGAAACACCCTAGGAAAGATGATGATGATGTTGACGAGGTTGACCCTCACCCTCTTAGGCGTAATCCCCTCAGAGGTAAGCAAGTTGCTAAGCCCCCATCAAAGGGCAAGACAGTGATTGAGATTCCCGATGAAGATGAGTTATTTGGTGATGATGTCTCGGGTGGCAAGGACGATGAGCAAGGTATGGGCGACCAGCAGGAGCCCCTGGAGACGCCCGACGCAGAGAAGATTGTTATTGATGTACCGGTAGAGCTTCCTCGTGTGCCCCGGATTACTGAGGGGTCGTCTTCTAGCGCTGAAACTTCCTTCACTGTCTCTGGCCATATTATGAACTCTCTGGGTGCGCTCACTTCCCCCAACTTTGGAGCGTATACTGATGAAGAGATGCTGAATGCAGTTCCCCTGTATGGCGATATTGCCCTGACGCTTGACACTGTAGTGAGCGATTCGTGAAAGTATGGTGATGCCCCACTTTGTATTTCTGTTCTCATTGTTACCTATAATTGAGTCTTGTTTACTTGTGTCAGATCTTGAACCTGGTGCGTTTAGATGCCGCCAATCGCCGCAGAGACAAGAAGTTGATAGAATCTCTCCAACTTCAGCTGCAGTACGAGAAGAGTCGCGCGAACGAGATGGAGATCAAACTTGCCGATGCTCAAGGTAGATTATTTTTCTTGAAACCTTAACTTGTGTTGATTGAGTTTATCGTGCCAGCATCCTGAGTTGGGTATCCTTCTACTAGCCGAGGTAGCGAGTATAGGTGTAGACGCTGCTTCGGAGTTTAGGATCATGAAGAAAAAATGGGATATCGAAAAGGATTTAGTGGAGAATCTCCGTCGGAGGATGGCCAACAAAGACGACAAAATAGACCGTCAATCCGAGGACATCACGAAACTTGAGGGCGAGCTAGAACGATATCGTCAGTTTGAGTATGATCCTGCAGAGATGGACAATTTACGGGCTCACTTGGGCTCTTTTCAACATCTTGCTTCCGAGAGAGCTGCTCTAGCCACGAATTTATAGCAATGGGTAGACGCTCTTCAATTTCAGAACCGAGATCTGCATGTGGATCGCCGACTAATATTAAGGGATAAAGATGTGGTGGATCGAGCTAATAGTGATCTGCTAGGCCGAATGAGTGAGTTTGATAAAGTGATGGGCGATCTAGAGTGGAGTAGATCGCAGCTTGTTGTGCTCCAAGTGTCGCGCAACCGTTTAATGGACGATTGGAGTGAGCATAAGAAGTACTGTCCTAGTAACGAGTTCAATGAGCAATGCTATAATGATCTAACCATAAAATTGTCTAAGGCCGAGGATGAATTGTCTAAATACATAGAGTCACTTGAATCCGTGTTACCAGCTCTTTCAGGTCTTGTAAGCGACGTGTTGAAGCAGTTACTTAGGCTTAGATTATGTCTTGAGAAACCTTTAGACCATAATGAATAATCCGCATTTGTTTTATTCTTGTAGGCGAGCAACATCGTTCTCGTGAATTGTATTTGGAGGTCCGACGTTTGAAACAGGTCGAGACCGATCTGGGTTCCAAGCTAGTCGAAGCCGAGGAAAACGCCTCTCAGATTACCCAAAAACTCGAGGATGAACGCGTCGCCCATGCAGAAGAGATAGAAGAGAAGGTTCAGTCGGGTATTGAGGAGTGGGTGGAGAAGAAGCGGCGTGAGGTCGCGCAGAAGAAGGATGGCACTGCTCCTCCCAAGGCTTGAAGTATCTTTTTGTAGTGTTGCGCCACTAAGTTGCCCTTTCCGTCGGGTTGTAAATCGCTTTGAACAATTTTCCCCTTTTTACTTCTGATTAGGGGTGCCAACGGGTCCTATCGGGTCCGGGTAGTGTGCTACCCGGAACCGGAACCGGTAATTTTAATCGGTTCCGGGTCCTAACGGTTCCGGGTCCGGTTCCTAAATTGATGGACCCGGAACCGGACCCGATAAAAACACTAATTACCCGTCGGGTCCGGGTATTTATCGGGTCCTTAAAAATCAACTAAACTTTTTGATATTTTACTTTTATATTTGCTATATTAGCTTGAATCTAATAATTTTTCATATAAAATTATTATTATATCTATGTAATTTTTTTAATTAGGATTAAACATAAGAATATGAAGGATAAATGAAAAAAATTTGAACGAAATTATACTAAATCTTTCTATTTTATGTAAAATTAACAAGTAAAACATAGATATTCGGGTACCCGATACCCGACGGGACCCGAAATTTATCGGTTCCTAACGGGTCCTACCCGTCGGGTAGTGGTTTAGCTAACGGTTCCAATCTTGGGACCCGGAACTGGACCCGACACACCCGGTTCCGGGTAATCGGGTACCCATTGGCAGCCCTACTTCTGATGCACTATTTGTTTGTTTCAATGGGGGTGCTGCGTCGCCGATGTTGTTTGTTTTATTTACGCTAAACTTTTCGTTTCGTATGGTTGCGTGACACTTTCCGTACTTTCTTCATAGACGCATGACGCTATCGAACTAGCTTTTGTTTCTCCTATCATTCCTGCAATTGTTGTTTAAGTAAGTTAGTATTTTAACCTTTTCTGTCGAACACACCCAACAAGGAGGTCATCGGGCCCAATGCCATGTCCTGATTGGGGTATCTCATCACTATCTCTTGGATTCAGTGGAAGGGTACCAGTCAACCTAGTTCTAGGCCCGATATTCCCGAGCGATTATCGACCAACCAGTCTCGGGAAAGTGGACATGGCTACCTAGCTGAGGATACCTCGCGTCTCAACAACCTTTGGAACTGGTTTCCAACCACCAGAACCCTTAGGCTACCTCGGCACTTGCACACTGCCACTGCCCCGAGTACGAATATCCAGGCGACTGTAAGGTACCTCGGCACTTCCACACTGGCTTTGCCCCGAGTACGAATGCCCATTCGAGTGTAAGTCACCTCGGCACTTCCACACTGGCTTTTCCCCGAGTACGAATGATCATTCGAGTGTAAGTCACCTCGGCACTTCCACACTGGCATTGCCCCGAGTACGAATGACCATTAGTCTCTCATGCCCTACCTCATACCCCTCACGGTTTCAAAGAGATATAAGACATGTATGCTTACCTTTTTTCTGCACGTCTCCCTTCAGGGGTGGTAGAGTTTCAAGTACTTGATGTTCCACGGTTTGGGATCTTTTGTTCCATCGATTCGCAGTAGCCGATACGAACCCTCGCCTGCCTTTGACGCAATTATATACGGCCCAGCCCACTTCGGTGCTAATTTTCCGCACTTTTTGTCTCGTTCCCATTCAGCCAAAAACTTTAATACTTGTTCCCGGGGGTTAAATTCTCTCGGTCGAACTCGCTTGTGTATTCTCGCTGTAACCTCCTTTGGTAGTTTTCCATCTTTTGTAGTGCCATCTCCCTTGTTTCTTCCAGATCATCGAGCTTTGCCAAAATTAGATCGGATGAGACGTTTCGCTTCCAATCCTCGGTTCTTGTAGTGGGGATCATTCCTTTTGTTGGTAGAATTGCCTCAGTTCCATAAGTGAGCTTAAACGGAGAGAATCCCGTAGCCTCCCTCTATGTGGTTCTGTATGCCCACAGAACATTATATAACTCCTCACACCAATTACCATATTCCCCATCTAGTTTCTTCTTCATGTTATCACCGATGGTTTTGTTAGTAATCTCGGCTTGGCCATTACTCTGGGGGTAAATCGGGGTAGCTTTACTCTTTCTGATGTTGTAAGTGTTGAATAGGAGATCAATGTTCTCGCCCTGTAATTGTTTTCCATTATCAGAGACGATTTCTGCAGGGACCCCGAAGCGGCAAATGATATGTTCCCAAATAAACTTAAAGACATCTTTGTCCCGAATGTTCCTTAGTGGTGCCGCCTCTACCCATTTGGTAAAGTAATCAGTGGCCACGATCAAATACTTCCTTTTCCATGTTCCTACATGTAATGGACTGATAATGTCTACTCCCCACTTGGCAAAGGGCCACGGGCTTATAACTGAGTTTAAAGGTACTCCTGGAGCATGGATTTTCTTCCCAAAAAGCTGACATTCTTCACAAGCTTTTGCCATTTGCTTTGCATCTTCGTTCATGTACACCCAAAAGTAGCCCATTGTTTTTGCCTTGGCCGACAAGCTTCTTCCCGAGCTGTGATTTCCAACCGCTCCATAGTGTAGTTCATATAGGATTATGTGGCCCTCTTATTTACTCAAGCATCATAGTAGTGGTCCTAGGTAAGATTTCCTATATAAGATCCCTTCCCTTAATTCGTAGGGGCCCGACTTGCTTTTGATTTCGTTTATCTCAGGCCGGCCCTTGGGTAGCTCTCCCGTCTCTAAGTACTGATGTATCGGCTTTCTCCAATCACCTTCTTTGTATCTCTCGGATGTATTAATGGCCACTTCGATCCGTACATCTGGTGTTTCCGGGATAGAAGGGGTAAGAAGCCTTATAACACGTATGCCTTCGATGCTTGGGTCCACTAGCTGTGAGGCGATGTATGATAGAGCTTCCGAGTGTCTGTTATATTTTCGACAAATGTGGCGGAATATAATGTTGGGTATTTGTTTGATGTAGAATTGGGCGAGCTCCCAATACTTTTGCAGCACCGGATCGTGTATAGCGTATTGGACCGTTATCTGTCGGATCACCAGTTGTGAGTCACTAGTCAAGCGGACTTCTTGCATCCCCATTTCCATAATTATTCGTAAAGCATGGATCACCGCTTCATACTCGGTGACATTGTTGGTTGCCTTGAATTCTAGTCTGAATGAATGCACGATCTTCCTCCCCTTCGGCGTGGTAAATACTATCCCGAGGCCAGATCCTTCCTTGTTCGATGCCCCATCGACGAAGACCTCCCATCGTGTAGGACTATTGACGGCTAATAGGTCCGCTGGTTCCTCTTGTTCCTCCATCATCCCCGGTATATCTTCTACCTCGTCCTCATCACTAAAGGGGAAATCTGCCAAGAAATCGGCCACTGCTTGTCCTTTGATCGCGGTTCTTGTTTCATACATCATATCATATTGCTTGATTAAGGCTCCCCATTTGGAGATTCTCCCTGATCGTCATGCGCTATCCAAGACTGCTTCGATGGGAGATTTAGTGAGCACCCGTATTCGGTGAGCTTGAAAATATGTTCGGAGTTTAGAAGCGGCAAAAGCTAGCGTGAGCACCATATGCTCTATTCTCGTATAGTTTCTCTTGGCCGGACTTAGTGTTTTACTAGTGAAATATACTGGCTTCTCCACATTTCCCTCCGATCTTACTAGCACTGCACTAATGGCATAGGGTGTCGCCCCTAAGTATAGGGTGAGAATTTCTGACGGCTCTTGCCTCTGAAGAACCGGGAGGCTAGCTAGATGTAACTTGATATTTTGAAAGGCCTCTTCGCTGGCGTCCGTCCATTGGAATTTTTCTCCTTTCTTCAGAATGTCGTAAAAGGCCTTGCATTTGTCCGATGACCGTGATACAAATTGCCCCAATGCTGCTATGCAACCATTTAGTTTCTGCATGTCTTTTACCTTCGCGGGAGATGGCATTTCAAGGACTTCCCGGACCTTCTCGGGATCCGCTTCTATTCCTCTAGGGGTGATGATATACCCCAAAAATTTCCCTGATATGACCTAAAAGTCGCACTTGGCGGGGTTAATCTTCATCTTGTGTTTCCTCATTATCTGAAAAATCTCCCGAAGGTCTCGGACGTGGTCCTTAGCTCGGCGAATTTTAACTAACATGTCATCCACATAAACTTCTATGGTGTCGTGGATCTTGTCTTCAAACATGTCGCCTACCAATCTCTGGTATGTAGCCCCAGCATTTCTAAGTCCGAATGGCATCTTGGTGTAACAATACAATCCCCTTGGTGTAAAGAAGGAAGTATGCTCCTGGTCCTCGGGTGCCAACGGTATTTGGTTGTAGCCCATGTATCCATCCATTAAGGTCATCGCCTCGTATCCGACTATTGATTCCACTAATTGATCTATGCTGGGGGAGGGGGAAACTGTCCTTCGGGCAGGCTTTGTTCAAGTCGCTAAAATCAATACATATTCTGACTCCTCCTTTCATTTTCGGTACCACGACCATGTTAGATATCCATTGTGGGTAATGGTATTTCCTGATTATTCCGGATTCTTGTAGCTTATTTAGCTCGGCCTCGACTGCTACCTGTAATTATGGCGCGATGCGCCTCATTTTTTGCCTCACTGGTTTGAACTTCGGATCGATCTTTAGGTGATGACAGCATACCTTTGTGTCAATTCCCTCTAAATCATGTACTTCCTAGGAAAATGTGTCTAAGTTTTCCCTTAACACCGTTGTGAGTTGACTTACTTGTTCGTCCGATAGCAGTGTCCCGATCCTTACTATTTTTGGCGCCTCTATCGTCCCCAAATTTACTTCCCGAGTCGGCTCAACCGCCGAGAAATTGGATTTGGCTTCCCGGAATAGAGACGCTTCCTTTGATTGCTATGAAGCGTCTTTGCTTTGTTCTTGCCCCTGGGTCTCATATGCCATTACAAATTGTGAAATCACTTCTTCCAATTCTCTTGCCGTCTGAACTTCCTTTGTTTTGTTCTTCTCTTGCTTTTGCCGAGCTCGCCGTTTTTCATTAATTTCTACATCAACCTTCATGCACTTTCGTGCTACCTGGGAGTCGCCCACAACTTCAGCTATTCCCTTGCAAGTCGGGAATCTCAACCTCTGATGGTATGCCGATGCTACCCCATTAATACCAACGATCCATTGACGCCCGATGATTGCTTCATAAGGTGAGGCGACATCGACCACACAAAAGGTGGTTAGTGTATCGAGGTAGCCTCCAACGTCCGAAACCCTTAAGGTCACTTCGCCCTTGGGAATAGTTACAGTACCATTGAAGCCGTAGATGCGATATGTTGACGGGACGAGGATGTCATCCGATAGCTTCATCCTCCTAAACGTATCGTAGAATAACACCTCGATCGAACTTCCACTATCCACCAGGATTCTCCTTACGCCCCAATCCTCAATCAGTAGAGTGATGACCAAGGGGTCGCCGTGTGCTTGCCTATTGGCTAGGACATCCTTAGCCGAGAACGAAATGGGTTGCACCATCCAAGGTTCCATGGGCGAAGCCTTAGATACACTAAATATTTCTTTACCATCGCGGTCCCTTTTGTGGATTATAGAGGTAATTACCAGGCCGAGAGCATAACCTTGAATAGCTGAGTGTGAAATGGTACTCACGAACTGAGTCGTTCTATCAATACAGACTTGATGAACCGGTATATCGGGTGTTATTGTCGGCTGAGATGGGTGTCGAACGAACTGCCTTAGATACCCGTCTCGGATGAGATGTTGAACGATATCCTTTACTTCTCGGCAGTTGTTAGTGGAGTGGCCCCTATACTGATGGTAGTGACAATATTCGGGGTGATCCCTAGTCTCTTGGAACTGAACCCCCCTTGACGCTGGGTAGTTGATGTCGTTTGTTTTCTCGACTTCCTTAAATACCTCCTCCAAAGAAGCATTGAGAGGGGTATACGATCAGGCTTCCTGTCTCGGCTTCTTCCCTTTGGCCATCCATTCTATCTTATCGCTACCCCTCGGGGGAGGGTCCGACCTCTTTTCTGGACGCCTCATAGGATCGTCCATGATAGTTTTGTCTTCGATACCAGCTTCAGCACTAGCTTCTTGTATTCCTCTATCCCTTGACTCGGCCTGAATTTCTTCCAAAGCGATGTAATGCTCCTGCATTTTTCTCATCTCCTTTAAGGTTTTCGGTTTCTCGGAGAACATGGCTATCCAGATGGGGTCCGATCTCCCTAACGCGTTTTTAAACCCAAAGATGGCCTGATCCACCGGCACTTTCCCAATTTCAGTACATAGTTTCCTCCACCTATCGGTCAGGGTTCTTAAGGGCTCCCTGAATCTTCGGGCAAGGGTAAACAACTTGTTCATTCTTGGACGAGGTCGACTGTTGTGCATGTAGGTCTCTAGTAAGGCTTCAACTAGCGCATCATACCCGTTTATCGACCCAGGTGTGAGCGAATAAAACCAATCTCGTGCCTCGCCCTCCAGACTAGCTGGAAAGAATTTACACATAACTACCGGGTTGTTCCTCCATTGGATCAATGACATGGTGTACATTTTTAGATGCTCGATCGCATCCCATGTTCCATCAAATCTAGAAGGGAATGTAGGTAAAGTACACTTGGGCGGGAACGACATTTGTTCGAGTTCTTGAGAAAAAGGTGTCTTCTCTGCTTCACACATGATCTCTGCCAACTTGTTCTCTTCGCTTCCGCCCGAGAGCTCCTTGATTTTTTCCTCCAATTCCTTAAGTTTAGCCTCTGTTGCTCGATCCTATCGCCCGTCCCTTCCTCGCCTATCCTCGTTAGTGGACGAGTCCTCGGGTGGCCCGTATCTTTGCGTGGGTGGTACCGGAGGCAATGGTGGTTGACCTGATTGGCCGGGCTGATTAGGGTTGCTCGGTCCCATCATAGGTGGTGAGTGACCTGATAGGTCATGATGCCTCGATGTTCCTCGGCTAGACGAGCCTCTTGATCTGGTTCACTGATTCCTCAACTGATAGTTCTCATATTCTAAGGCGAGGTTCCGTTGTTGGAGCTCTCTTAGTGTCGAATCTTGCCTTCTTTGACTTTCTAGAATGGCTAAGAGTATCGGGTCAGTGCTTTCGTGACTAGAGTGTCCATCGGGCTGGTGTGGCCGAGGCTGTAATGGTGCAGATGTGGGTGGTGGGGGTAGTATCGGGCTGGTTACATGGCCGACCTCGTGAACGGGTATTGGGCCAATGTTGCTGGCTGCTCCTCGCCCCAGTTGAATCTGCCTGAGACGCTCTTGTTCTCTCCCTAAGGCTTCATGGTACTCAACTTGTTGCCTCACTCTTTGTCTCTGGGCTTGTGCTGCGAGCGCTTCCTCGTCGTCGTCTGTATCTGAAGCCGTTAGTCCGTCAACTTGGTCAACTCTTCTCTGGGTTAAGATAACCTGGTCCAAGGGTAGGGTGTTATCATCTCGCCCCAGATCCACCTCCTCATCGACAATTGGCATTCCCCGTGCAGCTGCATGATATTCCTCGGGCGGTGGTTGTCGACTGTCTTCTTGCCTCGGCCCTGTTACCCCTGCCTGCATGATGTTGCTATTTGTTGTACGATTCCTCAATATCCTTCTCGCTCCTGAAGTGCTAGCCATCGGGTACGTCGCGTAGTTAGCCGAGTATCACCCCTACCTACGTTAGCAAATACAAAGAATACCTTACTTTGACCTATTATCACAAACAAAAATTTCAAACAATAGAGGAAAAAGTTCGACTGACAGCACAATTACTACTACTCCATTTGTCAGGTGGGTTCTGCCTATCTACCCTTGTTTGTCCTTATGCTGAAACTGTGGCAGACCCTACTTCTTTGTCGTTGTTACTCCGTACGACGTCGCTTTCAGTACCCGTCCTATGCATTTAAGTTAGCTTGTCCTTTATTCTATATGCTCTAAATCATTAAAATTGTGCACATGACGATTAAAAGGTACGTCACATAACCCCAAGGATCAAATCAAGTACGTACAAACTCTACTTCCTCGAGATCTGATCATGATCTTTCCAATGACTTATGCTACATCACCGGCAAGAAACTCCCTATGGTTGACAGCTTAACACACGAGGTAACATCTAAAACGCAAACCATTGGTAAATCCGAGCACCCAACTTTATACCGTAGCTGGAGGACAACTCTGTTAACTAAAAATCACTCAACTATCGAAAACAAACAGTCGTCCTTTCAACAGATTCTTCCCTTAGCTTCTAACCCAAACTGCTAGTCGCCGGTGAGCTTATGGAGATTCTCTGCCAATCAAACTGTGGGTAATCCTCACTTTTTGAAGGCGCTGCTACTG
Source organism: Papaver bracteatum (assembly GCA_023529315.1). Lineage (NCBI taxonomy): Eukaryota > Viridiplantae > Streptophyta > Magnoliopsida > Ranunculales > Papaveraceae > Papaver > Papaver bracteatum. The sequence goes on from JAJJWX010003671.1 coordinate 1,230,914, forward strand.
CTGTAACTCTACACACATGGTAACTGTCTCAAAACAACATCACTTCGACCAACATAGTTCATCCTAGCCTCAACTACAACACATTAACGTGTATTTAGGAGCTTTTGATCGTCTCTGAAGGTCGTCAGGGCAAGGTATCCGGAGATCTTAGTCGAGTCCCCTTAGTCGGCGCCAGAATGTAGATGTATTTTACTACAAACTACATCCAAAGGATATAAACCTCCTACTCATGCGAATGAAAGTAAACACTCAACAATGAACACAAGATATACGTGGTTCGGTATGATTACCTACGTCCACGGGGGTGAAAGGGTGAATCTTATTACTTCAAAGTGTTACAAAGGTGTTGCTTTTGACCAAACTTCTTACACGACTAACTCCTTCTTACTCTCCTCTTCTTTGGTGAAATCTATTCTCTCTCTCCCTCCCAATTCTAACCTAACCTCTTCTTGGATACAAGTTACTCTATTTATAGGAGAGGTTTCATACAACCAATGTTAGGGTGTTGGTGATGTTACATCTATTTTGAAGTTTTGTGATCGAGCCTGCTTGTGTCGTCCCTTCTTCTATGCATATGTCCGATGTATCTTGATTCATTCGCATGTCTCTTGTCCGAGCCGACCTCTTCGGGTGTTCTCTTGGCACGATGTCGCCTGTATTGTGTGTCGCCCTTCTTATCTGTCGCCCTTTCAGTTGGCCGATGTGACGCGTATCTTCTTATCCATTTGATCACAGCTCCTCGTTTGACCCGCCGTGTCTTGTCTTGTCAGCTTTGTCAGAAGCCAGGGTCAAGTCTTGTCCGACAGTTGTAGAGCAATCACGCCCGATCCACGTGGCTCCTCAAATCTCGCGCATGTTGGTCTTCATTCCATGCTTCACGCTTCTTCGTCTCTGGGTGTGTCATAGCTTGGGATGTTGCCACCTGGCTCTGTGGATAATTTACACCTACAATTATGCCCCTTCTTTTTCCCGTGTAACAGACACGAGTGGAAGAAAGTCGTCCCAACCGCCCACGTCCTCGTCCATGCCGCAAATCCCGCCATGCAGTGCCCCACTAACTCCACTTTATTACCTGTAACCGTCGGCGTCGGTTACACCTCTTCTCCTTTAAATAGCCCGCTTCTTTTTCTCTTTCTTCTTCTTTACCACTTCTCTTTCTGTTTTCCGCCACTGCAATCTTTTCTTCTAGATAACGGTCTCCCTCTGCAGTTGGCAACAACCAGGTAGGAGGCTTAGACCAATAAAAGTGTTAGTTTTTTTGCCCATTGAGCAGCCTGGCTAGTTTGAGACCTATCACTAGAAGAAAAATCGGTTTTGAAGGAAACTCAAAAACTCTTTAACCAACTATTTTAGTAAATGGCTAATTAACCCATGATTATTTAGTGTTTAATCTCGTTAACATAGAAACAACTAATATTAATTGATCACCAAAACATGAATTTTATTTTTATTTTTTTGTAAGAACATCAACCAAGAATCTGTGGATGTTCATTCCCAGGTAGGCCGATTCTGAGTTGATGTTCCTCATTAACGAGGAACACTAAAAATTCGTAGACATTTATTTATATATAGGAAAAATTGCAACAATCGACGAATCGACGAATATAAATGTTTTTATAAATCGATTTTAACAACTATCTATATGAAGTCTGATTGCAACAATCGACTGATGTGGATGTTTTTAAAAACTGATTATAACAATTGGCATATATAGAGATTTATATTGGCTTGTCGTAGCTTATAAAATATGCTGGAAAATTGTGCATTTTTTTTAAACCAGAATCGGTTTATATGAATGTCTGCACCGACCGATTCTGGTTTGATGTTCTTCAACAACAACAAGAATATCGGCCAACGTGTATGTGCATATTAGCCAATTGTGCAAAATCGGCTGATGTGGACATTTATATCAGCCGATTCTGGATAAATCTAGAAAATCTTAATTTCTGAAAAGTTTCACTTTTAAATGTATGAATGGATCAAAAACCTATTTAATAAGAATCGGTTGTAAGAAATGAGGGTAAAATTACAATAATGAGGGTAACTTGGTACTTTCATATTTTTTAGACATCTTTTGTCCCTCTCATCTAGGTGGGTGAAAAAAATAGTTGAGCTTCAATGAAAATATTACAAGTAGAAGATGCATTATACTCTATAATTGGCCTTTGAAATTTTAAGTAGCTAGGTGCCTGGGAAACACCTGCCCCGAGGCAGACAACTCATATAACCGTGAATCACATTCTCCACAATAACTCTCGATTTGTTTCCTACTCAGCTGGACAACAGTTTTTGACCAATTGTGATTTTTTTTGTGTTGTTGAAAAAATACATCAATGAGTTGAGGATACGTGTTTCATGACAAAACTGCACACAGGCTAAACACTCTAACACGAGATACACGAGGGCGTCAGAAAAGAAAACAGAGAGATTAGTATGGGACTGTCGGTCCAGATTTCTTTTCTATTTTGGTCTTTTTTTCTTTTTTTGTCATTTCTGGACTACAGGGACGGCACTCTTCCAAATGTGAGGGCGATACTGAAGAGTCTCAATCTCAACAAATACTAGTTACAGGCTGACACCCACAGCCTTTACTATGATCCGGTGCAGGATGGAGACCTTGCATTGACAATCAGAACTGCCTTAAAACTATATGAATCTTAAAATAAACATTGCTCTCTCGCTGCTTCATAAAATTTGTGACTCAACAGTACGTCTTACTCTTATTGAGAAGCAAAGGGAGAATCTTTTGGATGGTCCTCTAGAAAGTAACTTGAACTAAATGGTGCCAAAATGATTTCTAATGGGCAACAGAGCTGAGTAACTTGAACCCAAACTCTACTAACCAGGAGAAGTCAGGACCATGCTGTCAGCATAAAGGTCTGTCTCGAGAGGTGGCTAAGTGCTAATGATGATGACTATTCTTTCTGCACTGGTGCCTGCATATCGTGGGCTATGTGGAGGGCTCGCAATAAACTGATACTTCTTACTACCTTGGAGAACACAGGTTGATGGCTATGGAGCAGAATAATGTGCCATAGTGGTCCCCTTATGTGCCCACTGAAAGATGGAAGAGCCTCATGTGTTGTGGTTGCTAGAGATCGGCAGGGTCTTCATCTCTGCAGTGAAACTATGCTCTTAACTCAAGCTACTCCTGTTTTTGCTGAGGTTAATGGTTTCTTGCTTGCTGCCCATCTTGCAGAAAAAATGAATTTCAACCAGGTCATCATTGAGGGGGACAGCCAATCTGTTGTTACGGCGTTAAGGCTCTAACTGATCATTCATATCGAATCCCTTGGAGGGAAGCTCATATTATTCACCAAATCAAGACAGCTGCAAATATAAAGCTACTGCTTTATCCACAGAGATGCAAACAGTGTTGCGCATGCTCTTCAAAGTATGCTTTTCAGCATCATATCCAGGATTGCTGGATGTCTCCTCAAACCCCAAAACTGCATCTCTTCTCTGCTTGACGTAGAAGTTAATTAGTTGCCTCTTCTCTTTTCCTTTTTCCTGTAAGGTCTTTTTTTCTTTTGTTCTGTCTGCCTTTCTTTCTCTGGCAACCTATCAAAAAAGAAGAGTTAAAAATGTTAAGATATGGTGATAAAATTATTTTAATACTATTAAATTTTCTACAAAGGTCATTACAAAATGAGAGCAAAAACTAAAGATAATTGGCTCAAAACAAGATAATTATAACATAGGTTGACAAAAAACATTCTAGCATTCTGTTATAACACACGTAATCACTCCACTACACGAATTCATCCAATTCAAAATCGAGCTTGATGGAAACAGGAGTACTATGTTTTGATGTTGTGTGAACTCATTCTCCCTTGAGAAGCTTACTATGATCTGTCGTTAAAGGGCCACTAACAAGAAGAGGAAAACTTGTAGGTATGAACGACTGGTAGTGAGAATAGTGAGAGTGCATACATAAATGAGAGAACAGATAAATAATCAAGGTCCTAGGGGCTAAAATTCGAGTCCAAATTTGTGCACCTCCTGATAAACCAGGGTGCACATTCCGGCAAGAAAAGAAAATAATATTAAAAGACTACTGATCTCCATTGACACACCTCTTTCTTCTTACTCTTTTCTTCAGTTGCATAAATACTTCATTACCATTGCTTAGCAACAACAGGGAAACCAAAATAACAACATAAGGGTTAAACCATCATCAAATTGAACCCGAAATATGCGGATTGTATCATTAAGAAGTGATAAAGCTAAGCAACTTAATAAAACTAATAAACTTGCTATTAAACTACGAATTTTGTACTTCGTGCAAACCCCATGGCTCTGATCCTATAAGCTGGAAACCTGAGAAACTGCTCCTAACCAGACTTAGACTTGCTTGATTTAGCAAAGAGGTGCTTTAGTTTTTGAGAAATAATTCGCTTTATTAGATCTAAAGCTCGTGTATAAGCATGCAACACCTTAACCTACAACAATATATTATACGAAAACCAAGTTAACACATCAAAAGTGTCAATTCTGCAACTTTGGACAGCAAAATCATATATTATCAATAGGTATTATCAAGATTTTATCCAGTAAAAAGTGTTGTAGCCTATTATAAGGCAGATGCTAACAAAAATAAATTCACAAAGTAACTGAAGGAGGCATAACTTAGAGGGTACCCAAGCCGTCTAAAATCTTCGTAGGTTTCTAAGCCAAGACTTACTGCCAACACAATGCGACCAATTTCATCTACCCACAGCTATTTTGATGTTTGTCTAGAATTATTCTCCTGCCAATATAACCTTAATTTTTTTTTTAAAATTAAGGACGTATCTACCTAGGTTAGGCATACAAACCTGACACTTATAATTCCACAGTTGCCAAAGAACTTTTCAGTAACTTGCTCAAGTTTTGTCTCCTTAAGGTAAGAACAGTTCATCAAAAACTGTGTGAAAGTTGAAAAACAACTATGACAAAACAACTGACAATCAATCAATTATAACAAGATAATCATACCTTGAATGGAAAAAAAAAATCCCCACTAGTTGATCAAAAAAACTGAGCCACAGGAATTTTAGAAAGAAGAAATAGTAAAACTCTAAAACTCTTGATTTAGGAATTAGTGGATCCAACCAATTTAGGAACATTTAAACTCTTGGCAGACCCTAAAAGTTACCAACGGATATTGTCAAATCTTACAACCAAAGAGTTGATGGAAAATGTGGTAGACATAATGAAGCTTGTAAGATTTAAGATCCTACAACTTCAGTATGTCAACCACATTTTCCATCAACGCAAATTTGACATCCTTAAAAACTACTAAGTTTGTAGTTTTCAGGTTTTAGTGTTCTAAAATGGTTAAACCACAATTTCCTTAGCATGGAGACATCTGCTGCGTATCACACATCAATAGTACCTAAAAGACAAAGCGGGGGATACAATATACATGTTAGAAAGGACCTACATCGGCTCATTTCTTATCTATAAAAAAGAAAAAAGTTAACCTGTCAATGAATTTATACAACTTACACTAAGTTCTTCTAACAAAATGAAAGTTACCATCGGATATGTCAAAGAGTTGATGGAAAACATAGTGGACATAATATGAAGCTTGTAAGATTTAAGAACCTACAGCTTCAATATGTCAATAACGTTTTCCATCAATGGAAATGGTGAAACCACAATTTCCTTAGCATGGAGACATCTGCCGCATATCACATCAATAGTACCTAAAAGAAAAAGCAGGGGATATAATATACACGTTTGAAAGGACCTACATAGGCTCATTTCTTATCTATAAAAAAGAAAAAGGTTAACCTGCCAATGAATTTATACAACTTACTCTAAGTTCTTCTAACAAAATCACTTTCCCTCCCCTAGTTGGAGGACACATGATTTCTTTTATGAGCATGTTCCGACATGAGTATTGATCCTTACCAGCAAATCTTCCCTAGTAGATGCATTCAGGTGGGCAGGTCTGAAAACAAATTTTACAAAAAGAAAAGCATTCAAAAGAAAGTATTCAAAATAACCCATCGCTGAGAAATTTGGTCAGCCGGCATTACAAGTATCATTTACTGTGTAACCTTAACACCTCAAATACAATTATAAAACCAGAACTAGGCAAATAGACAATACCAATTGTAAAGTTGGTGTACATCCTCCAGAATTAACCCGAGTCTCACCATATAAAGCCTCACAACGCAACTAAATGGCCCAAAATTTAAATGTTGGTAATCACTAATAAACTCTAGTTGAACTGCACTAGATATGGCATTATAATTTACTTGCAAACATGTGTCCCTGCAGTTCATCCCTGCATGGTTCAGTGGCAATCCTGATCGGTCTGCAAAGGAAGTCTGGATTAACAATAAAATTAAAAAGGATAAAAAGAGGTGTACAATCAATTAAAATAAGATTGAATTGACCAAAAATCCACTCTAATTGATCAAAAAAACTGGGGTGCAGAAATTTTGGAGAGAAAAAATACATTAAATCACAATGATTTGGACTGGTGTAGGCGATTTGTGACAATGATTTAGGAATTAGTGGATTCAACAGATTCAGGAACACTAAAACCCTTCGAAAAGCGATTGTCAAATTTTTACAACCAAAGCGTTTATGGAGAACGTAGTAGATATAATGATGTTTTGTAAGATTTAAGACCTTAAAACTTCAATATATCAACTAAATTTTCCATTAACGCAAATCTTGATTGTAATAATTTGACAATGCTTCAGGTTGATTCCTTACTGTTCAGGAATCCGTTAAACCTTAAAGTAGACTACACAAGCTTCTCCTTCTCACAGTTGTTTACTCTTTAAGTGAATAAAGAATGAAGAGATAACCTTTAAAGCTGCTGCTGCTCTCTATTCTTCATAAACAAATCTTAACCAGGCTATAAATATACGTAGGTTATAAACCCTAGTATTTTTCGCATTTCATTTTAGCCGATCCCAAAGTCTAAAAACTGTTTTGACGTCTTTTACTTGAGCCCAATAACTTATGAAGCCCACTTATTCAAATCAGATAAAGTCGGGAACTTCGGTTTTCGTCCGTATCCGTTCGCAAAATTATGGGTAAAACCCTATGAGCTAGACACAGGTGGGATTTTCAAATCCACACTTTTAGCGGTTTGGTTACGGTTGGACTTTGAAATCCGCGGATTCACCCGCACAATAATTGATGTACATTACTCTGCATATTAGCAGTTACTCGAGAGAAAATCACAGCTCCTTTCCTCCTCCACAAATGGTTGATTTTCTATGAATTTTCTATATATGAAACATAATTCTAAGGTTTTGTTCTGACCTGTTATTGGAGGTAATAATAAATTGAGTTAGAACAAGTGGCGTTGAAATAGGCAAACTTAGTTGCCGCAAGAAGATGGCAAAAGAACAAAAGCCGACTTACTTATGATATTGATTATGGAATTTAAATTGAGTATTGGTTTCTCTTAAATGTAGCCCACACTTTTATTAACCATAGCCCATTTAAAATAAGTGCTTAAGCTAATCAAACATATCTTTATAATCATTAGTAATAGCCCACAAAATTATGTATAATTATTATATATAACCCATAGTAAGAAGATAATCATTAAATTCCTAAAAACAAAAAAAGAAAAAGAAAAGCTAATCATCTAATCAAATCCATGAACATATTTGACATAATTAATGTTTACTTAAGAATAATCAACACCATCAATCAATTTTAGAATAAACACCATGGTCAATTTTGATGTAATCATGATTAAGAGAAACTTATTTTAGAGAAAATAAGAATTATAGTTTTTTTTTTTTGGGAAAAAGTAAAAATTAGGGTTTATATATAATTGTTCAATTTGTGAGAATACTAATTATAATTAACTTTAAGTATGATTAAGAAAAAAAAGTTAGGGTTTATTTTGATTTTGAGTAAAAAGATTTGTTAGCAAATAATTAAGACTTGTTTGGTTTTTCATTTTCATTTTTCATTTTTCATTTTAACTTAAACTTAAACTTTTTGGGCTATAGTTAATAAAAATGTGGGCTATATTTAAGAAAAGCCGACTTACTTGTGATATTGATTATGGAATTTAAATTGAGTATTAGTTGTCGATAGACTGCTTCAGAGATTGCACACAAAATTTCTTTAACAAATACACATTTATTGAATCATGATTCATGATGCTTGAGTGAGATGGTGATTTAGACTTTAGGGAAAAGTCAAACAACATTACAGACATCAACCTTTTAAAGCAGCAAAGAAAATGAAACGAGTAGATCATCTTGGCAACAAGGATGAAACAGTCTCTGATGAGTCTAAGTGTGATTATTGGAACCCAACCAACTAATGTGTCTGCCTAGGATTATTTTTATTTATTTTTGATAAAGAAAGAAATTTTATTTATTGAGTAGAGTTTTCGTCTCCTGCTAGGAGTTTACAGATAGTAGAATCAAAGTCATTAAAGCAGATTATTGATTGTTTAGCTTCCCTTGCTGATTTAGCTAAAAAATCTGCTACCTGATTGTCATCTCTAGTGACATAATCAAAAGAACATAAATTGAAAGCAGAACTTAAGTACTTAATCTCCTTAACTAAATTCCTATTTTCCCAACGGATGACAATTGAACGACTATTAATGGATTGTATCACAAGCTTAGCATCTGCCTCTATCTGGATCCTTGAATGATTCAGCTCTTTTGCCCATGACAGAGCCTCCCGTATGGCCATGCACTCGACAACTTCTGGGCTTAGTGCTCTATTTCCATGAGTTCTTTTTGTCCCAAGGCAGTGACCTGCAGAATTTCGCACCACAATGCCAATACCAAATTGGTTAGTGTCATGATCAAAAGATCCATCAATATTGTATTTCAGAATATTATCTAAGGGTGGTTTCCAACTAGATATTTTTGTATTAACTAAATCTGCAGTGGGAGATTCATGTATATGTGAAGTAAGATGATAATAAATCCTGTGTACAGAGCTGCAAGGGTTAAGAGAAACTCCCTGAAAGACAACATCACAACGGTCCTTCCAAATTATCCAAGCTCCAATCATTAGTGAATAAAGCCATCTTTCTTTTGTGTTTCGATTTTGATGAGGAAACCAGCTAGTAACCCATTCTAAAACTGAATTGTAGTTGACTTTAACTGCTTCAATATTGATATTTATTCCTCTCCAAACTGTTCTAGCGTGTCTACAGTCAAAAATGATGTGCTCAATAGTTTCTTCGTTGTGACCACAAATGTCACAGTTGGCTTCAAGATCCCTGTTGAACAAAGTTCTCTTAGATTTTGTTGAGTGCAGACATCTTATACATTTCCAAGCAAATAGTTTTATTCTTTGAGCCGCTTTACAACTCCAAAGGGCCTTCCATATTTTCCTATCAATTATTCTTCCTTCTACCTGAACTTCTCTATCATTGTAAGTCAGCATTTTGTAGGTGCTCTTTACAGTAAAGAGTCCATCTTTTGCAGGAATCCAGAGTATTGAATCTTCCTTGCTGTTATCTATATAAATCTCTTGAATCTTGTGTGCAGTATCAGTATCAAACAAGGTATTGATGAGGTTAATGTTCCATTGTGATGTATCAGGAATTAACAACTCATCTACAAATTCATAAAACCTAAAGAGATCATTTGAGGAGTTGGGGGATGGAGCATACCAGGAATCCATTTGTCTTTCCGGATTTTTGTTTTTTTACCATTGTTGATCTCCATGAAATAATTCTGTTGCACAATCTCTAGCCCTTTTGAAATCCCATTCCAGGTGTAAGAACAATTATTGGCTGTAATAGATTGATGAAGTAAATCTCCATTCTTGAAGTACTTACTTGAAAGTTTCTTGTCCAATAAAGATTCAGAGTCACTGAATATTCTCCAAGCCAATTTGGTGAGAAGAGCCAAGTTGAGCTTTTCTAGATCTCTGAAAGCAAGACCACCCATTTCAATGGGTCTGCACACATTTAACCAAGCTGTAGGATTGTGCCCTCTGTTGTTCTGATAACCCCAAAATAATTTCCTTTACATGCTGGTTAATTGCTGAAGAATTGTAGCTGGAAGCTTGAAAGTACCCATTTGATAAATGGGGATAGCATTAAGAACATGTTTAATCATTGTGCCTCTTCCTACCTGAGAGAGAAAAATAGAAGACCAAGCATTAAATCTATTTTCAAAATTTTCTTTTATGCTTTTAAAAGCCTCCTGTTTTGAATGACCAATGCTAAGTGGTGATCCCAGATATTTCTCTTTAGAGTTCATAACTTTGACTCCAAGCATCTGAATTATAGCCTCTGCATTATCTGGATTAGTTTTTTTGCTGAAATAAACTGAACTTTTGTCAAAATTGATAACTTGACCTGATTGAGTACTGAAGTTGTTAAGAACTCCAAGTAAGTTAGTGACAGTGTTGACATTTGCTTGAGTAAAGATCAAGCAATCATCTGCAAAAAGCAGATGATCAATGGCTGGAGATAAAGCAGCCACTTTAATACCATTGATTTTGTTCTCCTGCTGAGCTGCAATGAGATGTCTTGAGAGAAATTCCATTGCAAGAATAAATAAGTAAGGTGACAGTGGGTCACCTTGTCTGATACCTCTTGATGGGGAAAAAGATTCACAAGGAGACCCATTGAGCATGACTGAAAGTTGTGTTGTGCTTATGCATTGATGTATGAGATCACAGAAGTCTTCATTGAATCCAAAAGAGGAAAGAACTCTAATTAAGAAAGGCCACTCCAACATGTCAAATTCTTTTGACATGTCAAGTTTCAGTTCCATCCATCCATTCTCTCCTCTTTTCCTATTCATTGAATGTATGATTTCTTGAGCAATGACAGTGTTGTCACCTATGAGCCTCCATGATACATAAGCTGCCTGATAAGGTGAGATGAGCTTCTCCATTAGAGGTTTCATTTTATTGACTAGTACCTTGGAAACAATCTTGTAAGAGGTGTTACAAAGACCAATTGGCATGTAGTCTGTTGCACTGATATATTTTTTCTTTTTTGGAATCAAAGAGACATAAGTATTGTTGATTTGCTTGAGGATGAATTTGGTATCAAAGAGTTTTTTACCATGTTACAGACATCTTCTCCTACTGTTCCCCACTGACTTTTAAAGAAACCAGCTTGAAATCCTTCTGGTCCTGGAGAGCTCCAATTCTCCATGCTTTTGAGGGTGATAAAAATCTCTTCATTAACAGGTATCCTGGTGAGTGCCTCATTTTGCTCAGCTGTTATAATTAAAGGAAGGATAGAATAAAGACTATGATCAAGGATTGGATTGCTTATGGTGCTGATATTTTTAAAATGTTGTGTCAGGTGCTGAGATATTTGTTCCCTGGTTTGAAGCCATTTGTTGTTGTTATCTTGAATAACATCTATGTTGTTCCTGGTCCTTCTTTTATTGACTTTAGTGTGGAAATATTTGTTTTTGGAGTCCATGTCTTTGATGAAGTGGTCTCTGGATTTTTTCTGATAGAACTCAGATTTAATTTTGTGCCACTTGTTGAGCTCATTATTTACTCCAATGATGTCACCTTCAGTGCTGGAATTCTGAGGAATCTCTTGAAGTTGATTAAGTTTACTTTAAAGAATATCCACCTTGTGATTGATGTTACCAAAATGGTCTTTATTCCATAAAGCCATATCTCTTCTAGTAGTGGACAATTTGGTAACTAACTGCTAACCAGGTGAACCAGTAACACTAGACTGCCAAGCATTAGTAATAACAACTGAACAATAATCATCATTGAGCCAAGTTAAGAAAAACTTAAAGGGTTTCTAACAGTTTGGGACAGTTGTATTAGTATTTAGCATTATGGGAGTATGATCACTACCTAGTTGAGTAAGGTGCAGTATCCTAGTATCTGGGAAATTAAGATTCCAACTACCATTAACTAAAGCCATGTCTATTCTGGATTTGATAGACCCAGTTCCCATATTGTTGTTGCTCCAAGTATAATCCTTTCTAATGAAACCTATATCCTCTAAGCCACTATTAGACACTACACTATTTACCCAGCCATATGTGGATGAAGAAGTGCCAGTGTTGCTGTCAACTAAGTGAAAGTTTAGGTCACCTAGAACAACCCAAGGATTACTATTGTTTTCACTTATAAGCTGAATGTAATTCCATTGATCTTTCTTTTTAGTGTAATTAGTAAAGCCATACATACAAGTTAACAAGAACTCTGGTTTGCTAGGGTCGGATTGAACTATGACATTAAACATGTTATAATGAGTATCCACTATATCACACAAGAAACTATTCTTCCAAAGTAAAACCAGACCACCTGATAGACCTTCAGGTTCAATGTATCTCCAATTGGGATAATTATATTGTTTTAAGAGGGGATGGCATTTAGGACTACTAATCTTTGTTTAACACAGAAATATAATATATGGGTTTTGGGATCTTATTAAATAACTTAAATGATTTCTAGTGGATGCATTTTTGAAGCCTTGAACATTCAATGAAAGGATTTTCATATTTACTAAGAGAACAAAAATGAGGATAGAAGTAAATTTGACAGGATGATTATTTTTCTTAGTATGCAGTATGAACTGAGTGAGAATTTTAAAGCATATAATGAGAAAGAGAATAATAATTTTAAAACCAAAGTAATTCAAAAAAGAGGTTAAAAGATCAAGAGTGTATACTTGATTCTCCAACTCTATATTCACTGCTTGATTATCTCCTGTGGTGATCCTAAGAGCTACTGAGGAATCTGAATTTGGAGCCATTATGGTACTGGTGGAATCAGGAGTAGGATCAACAACTTTTCCATTGTCAGCTCTCTACCTTTTACCCAGTCTGTTTTCCTCTTCATTACTTCCTTCAGTTATCTTAGATAATAAGAAATCCAAATTGACTGCAACACCACTTTTAGGAGGGATAAAAGTTGGTGCTTTCACAATAGTCTTGGTATTCTTCTTAGAAATAGGTGCCTTGCTTGCGGTGGAAACTGCAATACTTTTTCTGACATTATTCACATTTCCAAAGAAATAAGGCTTTTCATGAGCCTTTTCTAGGTAGATTTTAGCTTCTTTACAAGCAAACTTGCAGTGTTTAATCACATAACACTCTTTGCAGATGCCGCTTGGTTGTCTTTCATAGAAAAATTTAACCCAGCGAGAGAGACCAGCACTTGTAATATCCTTAACTCCCCTTCTCAAAGGGTTTGTCAAGTCTATGTTTACACAAACTTTGACGGGGTCACTGCCATTTGGGATCGCATCCTTTGGTTCAATTGCTGTGACTTGGCCCATTAGCTCACCTATCTTTGTTACCGCCCCCACATTCATATGCTCTAGCATCAACCCAGACAGATGCATCCAAAATTGTTGAAAGCCCCAATGTTTTTCAGTATATACCATCCCAGGTATGTAAACATGTACCACCAGTAGATTCTTATTTATGCTCCAAGATCTTTCATTGATAACGGTGTTCAGTAAAGTCCAATTACTGAACTTGAAAATCATAATATTTGGATAAGTCTCAATGATTTTCACATCTTCTTCCTTCATGAATGGCCAAGTAAATCCAAGATGCTTCGCTACAGTGTCAGCTTTCATTCTTCCTTCAGTGATTATCTTGCCTATGGAACTTGCTTCCCACTTAGTTTCTTCATCCCCTTCTTTGTCTTCACCTTGAGAGATGACAACTATTTCAGAAGTATCACCCAGATCTGAAAATGCTTGCTTGAACTTGTTAACTAAATCACCAACTTGAGTAGAGCTTTCTCCTTCCATAGTGGTAGTAAGAATAAACTCAATTCTTAAGATCGAAGAATGTTTTGGTGTTGATATAGGTATTGAGAAGATATTAGGGTATAATTGGTTATAATTATCCTATATATTTAGGCAATTACGATTGTAACTGAAAGGGATTTTATTATATTTTAGATGGCAAATTGCATAGCTGTTTTTTGACCAGAGAGAAATCAGGAAAAGGAAAATAAGGAAGGTTTTACTGAATTTGAATTTTGAAAAATTTGAAAAGAGTGAGACACGGGCTTCATTGAAGAAATGGCTCACCGATTTGAGACTGAGTTGATACTTCATCCACCTCGTACCATAATGTTCTCCACATAACTCCTTTGAAATCAAACGAAAAATAGCAAGCTCGGCAAACGCCATGATCACTACACACAAGAAGGCAAACGCCATTGGAGATAACTCAATATGTCGCCGATCCTCAGAGAGGGTTCGAGACCAAAAGACCAAGGAAATCTCTTGATGCATGATTGCCTAGGATGTCTTTGCCTAGTTTTGGGTTGTCATTTCTTGTTTTGTTTCTGAATGTTACTTCCTTTTTTTTTTTTTTTTTTTTTTTGTTGATCCGCAGATGTTAAATCCGTGGGTGATTGGGTCGGACACGGTTGGATTTTCCAAATACGCAACTTTGACGGATTAGACACGGGTGACCCCTAATCTGCATCCGTCCGTACGTTTCACACCCCTACAAACTAGTTTCTCTTGTCGATTTCTTCACGTCTTTGGGTTTCGTTATCAGGTGACTTATAATTTTGATGAATTGACTAATTTTGACTTCGGTAAAGTTGTGTGCCAGTCCATGTTGGAAAGCTATAAAAAGCCTAACATTTTTAGGGGTGACCCCGAAGGAATTAGGGGCGACCAATAAAACAAATAGGATCACCCAAACGTAAAACGAAGCCACCCCTTGTCTTTGATTTTTCGAAATGGCTAATATGCCCTTCAACAATCGGTAGACAAATCAAGAATCGGTAGTTTACAAAAAAAATAGTCGGTATATAATTTGATAATCAATAGTTAGCTATTTGGAGAGGAAGCCCAGAACGACGCTTTAATGGAAGAAAACGGAGAATCACCCGAGATCGAAGCTAATGATGCATCAAACATACATGTATTGTGTTAAGAAACTCAAATACCCACTTTTTATGCGTTTGTATTCGTTTCGAAACAAAAAAAAATCGATTTTTGCATGCATTGAATGCCATGCACTACCCAGAATCGGTAGATAATGGAGTAACAACACTACCGATTATAAGATACTGCATCCAAAATATCTATAATCGGTAGTTTTGTGGACATATAAAACTACCGATTCAGAAAAAACCCCAAATTGAAAGTTTTAATTTTTCATAATCGGTAGTTTTACAAATTTACTTTACTACCGATTGTGAAAGTCGCCCCAAATACGAATTTCTCCAAACTTATAATACTTGGTTTGTTTCATCTTTTACAATAGGTAGATTATTAAAACAAAATTAACCTCTGATTATAGTAGTCGCCCCAAAAACAAATTTCTCGAAAAATGAAAAAATTATAATTCTTCATAATCGGTAGTTTATAAATTCATTCATCCTCCGATTATGGTAGCCGCCCCAAAAACAAATTTCTCCAAAAATGAAAATTTTGTAATTCTTCATATTTCATAATCGGTAGGTTATAAATTCATTCATCCTCTGATTATGGTAGTCGCCCCAAAAACAAATTTCTCCAAAAATAATTTTTTTGTAATTCTTCATATTTCATAATCGGTAGTTTATAAATTCATCTATCCTCCGATTATGGTTGTAGCCCCAAATTCAATTTCTTCAAAACGCACGAAATTTTGAGTTTCTCAACTCTTAACAATCGGTAGTTTATCTATGTCCATTTTCTACCGATTATTATAGATGCCCGAAGTTTGAAATTGCAAAAAAAAATGAAACTTCGAGTTTCTCTAATTGTTCAATCGGTAGTCTAGGGATGTTTATTAGCTACCGATTTTTGAAGTAGTCCGAATTTAATTTGAGAGGAACAAAGTAATAATCAGTTGCTATAAATGATATTTAACTACTGATTATGCAAGGTATTTAGGTACTTCCCGAGCCACTAGGACATCCCATAACACCAGCCCTTGGTAGGGAATAAAAAGTCGCCCCGAATTTTTTCGGGATCGCCTCTAAAAATGCTAGGATAAAAAGATCGTTAAATTTATATATATATCGGTTTTTAGAGTACGAAGTAACAAAAACCAATATACACATATAAATTATAAAATGTAATTATGTTTGTTTACACACCCATCGTTAAATGAGGTGCTAATTGTTTACGTAATTGACTTGTCGATTTACCCCGGTCTAACATTTGCATACCGGTGTCCAGGGTGGTATGGGAATTAGAAACCCATATCATTTCAACATATCATTTTTTTTTTTTAGAAAAAGAAGGATATATTGAAAGAGAAAGATATTTACAGATTATACAAGAGATCACATGATCCCTAAAAGCTCTTAAAATAAAATCTAAAAGGACCTATTACATAGATAAAATAGTGTCCCATTGAAACAAAATTTGATTAGCCGAGTAATCCTTAAATATTTTCTTCGGAGAGCTCCATAAGCAGATATTTTGAATGATCAAAAATTTGATATCATCAAAAGATTGTGTCTTCCTCCATGAATCCTCGAATTCCTCTCATTCCAAATCTCCCAAAAGATAGCATAAGGAGTTAACTGCCAAACAATTGATTTTCTCTTGCTTACCTTGAAAAGCTTCCAACTATCCAATAATGCCTTGAAAATTTATGGTATATACCAGCTAACCTGAAGAGAAGAAAGGAAGAACTCCCAGAATTGTTTCGACCATTTGCAGTGTATGCAAAGATGCTTTAGGTCCTCATCCTCCTCATTGCAAAGAACACAAACAGTTGATGGAATTTGAACTCCCCTTCTTCTTAGCATACGTCTTGTAGGTAAAGACTCATACAAAGCATCCCATGTCTTGAAATCACTTTAGGTGGTATGAGATTATTCTCCATAAGACATGTGAAATCAAAATTCTCCTAATTATCTAAAATCTTCTCATAAGCTTCCTTAGCTGTGTAGTCTCCTGCGAAACCGTCCTCCACACCTTCTGTTAAGATAATACTTCTTAAATCATGTCTTAGTTCAAGAAAGTCTATTCTCTCATCTGGATCGAGTGCTCTAGAATAATACATTATCATATTTGCTCCTAGGATATCAGCCACCATCGTATTCTTCTGAGTGCTTAACTTGTACAGTCTTGGATATTTAATTTTCAGTGCTTTTGTCCGAGTCCAGAAGTCATGCCAAAAACGTAGGCTTCGTCCATATCCCACTCGAATGCTCACCACTTTCATCAAGTCCTTGTTTGCCTTCGATATCACCTGCCACGTACTCTTACCAACAGTTTCATTAGTGATCGCAGGAATTAAACAATTCTCACTAGTTTTCGATTTTTCGACCATAATTTTTCTCCACCAAGCCTCATTTTCTCTAGCATATCTCTAATGCCATTTAGATAACATCGATCTATTGAAATGTCTGAAACTTCTTATGCCAAGTCCCCCAAATTTCTTAGGTCTACAAATCTTCTTCCAACCAACCCAACTCATCTTTTTTCTGTTCTCATCTTCCCCCCCAAATAAATTTTCTCATTATAGTGTTTAACTTATTTTCAACTATTACTGGTAACTCCAAAAGTGACATGAAATAAGTAGCTAAACTCTCCAAAGAACTTCGAATCAAGGCAATCCTCCCAGCTTTATTTAGAAATTTTCGCTTCCATGGCGCCAGTTTCTTCTTCATCCTTTCAATGATTACGTCCAAGATAGCAATATTTCTCTTGTTAACTCCAATAGGAATTCCTAAATATGTTATCGGAAGCATCTCAACCTTACAACCCAACTGAACAGATAAATCATGGATCACATTATCATCCCCTATGCTTATCATAGAACTTTTATCCAAGTTTAACTTTAACCCTGTTAAAACTTCAAACACCATCAAAAGCACATGGAGTCTTCTAAATTCACTTCTTGTAGCATTCATCAAAATAATCGTATCATCTGCAAATTATAAGTGATATACAATAGTTCCATTCTCCACCACCTGAAATCCTTCTAATCTCCCATTTTCCACAGCTCTGTTCAACAAGATTGACAATACTTCCACCACTAGAAGAAAAAGAAACGTCGACAATGGATCGCCCTGTCTAATGCCCTTTGAAGGTTTAATTCTTTCTGAAGCAACTCCATTTATTAGAACCGAGAACTGAGCCTCCGTTACGCACCACTTTATCCACATTTCTCCAAAGCCATTCTTTTGCAGTATAGCAAAAGGAGCATTCCATCTTACATTATCGAACGCCTTCTCCATGTCAATCTTACACAGTATACCATGTTTTTTTTGTTTAATCCTGCTATCAATGCATTCGTTAGCTACTAAAATCTCGTCCAATATTTGCTTACCATGAATAAAAGCGCACTGAGTATTTGAAATAAGATCCGGCATAACAACCTTCATTCTTTCTTCTAATAGTTTAGAAACTATCTTGTAGAAACTGCTAATCAAACTCAAAGGTCTAAAATCCTTTGGAGTTGCCGAGTCTTCCTTTTTAGGTATTAATCTCATGAAAGACATGTTGATTCTCCAGTCTGCTTTGCTAGTTGCATGTAAATGCTTTATAGCCAACATCAAATCACTTTTCACAATATTCCAACAAACTTTATAAATTTCTAGAGTAAAGACGTCAGGCCTTGGTTCCTTGTTGATCCAACACTTCTTGACTGCCTCATGAACCTACTCATACTCAAAATCTCTCTAAATCCACGTACTCTGCTGCACATCAATTTTCTTGAACTCTAAATTTTCGAAGCTTGGAAAAATGGTTTCTGAAGCTTTGAAAAGATTAGTATAAAACTGATGAATTTCATGCTTTATCACATCCTGATTAAAAACATCTCCACCGCCAATTACCAGCTTAGAGATGACGTTTCTTTTCCTTTTAAAATTAGCTATCCTATGGAAATACCATGTATTCTTGTCCCCAGCTCTAAAGCCTTTGACTTTAGCTCTTTGATAGCTCATTCTTGCTCTAGTAATTTTTAACTTGTTAAGATTTAACAGGTCTAAAGTTCTTTCCGCCCTTTGCACGTCTATAAGAGAAGTAGTTTCCTCTATCAGATTCAATCTTTTGATGTTACTAGTTAACTCCTCTTCTTTCCTTTTTACATCGCCAAAAGTTTCTTTACTCCAAGCTTTAAGAAAAAACTTTAAGATTCTGAAGTTTTCTAAAGAAAATGTAGCTAGGTGTACCTGTAAACTTCATTGAAGTCCACCACAACTCCACCTTCTTGTAAAAATCCGGATGATCTAGCTAATAGTGTTCAATTTTGAAGTAAGACTTGAATTTTATTTCTGGTTGCAAATCTAGCAACAGTGGATTATGATCCGATATTGTCCTTACCAATGCTGTCTGGATAGCAGAATTAAATTTAGCATCAAACCTAGCATAATAGAGAAACATGTCCAACCTACAAAGCAATGTGATATCTTGCTTATTACTCCAAGTGAAAGTCCTCCACTTAGCGGAATATCTAACATTTCCTGATCCGCTATAAACTCATTTAGAAACTGCATGTTTCTTGGGTCACCTCCCACCATATTCCTTTCAGCATCCGATCTAACAGAGTTTAAATCACCAACAACACACCATTCAACATCATACCAATTTTGAACTTCAGCTAGATCCCTCCAAAACTCCTCCCGAAGAATATAATCACAAGGAGAATAAACATTTGAAAGGATAAAAGTAAATCCGGTAGTCTTACATTTCAGCAGAGAGGAAATAGAATTGTAACCTTTTCTGACATTCAAAAGATCAAAAATCGAAGAATCCCATAGATTTATAAGACCCCCACTATTTTCGTTAATTCCTTGAGAAGGTAATCCCAACCATAATCTGAATCATACCAAAGTTTTCTCACAAAGAATGAAGACATACTGACCATTTTTGTTTCTTGAATTGTACAAATATCACATCTATGAACTGAAACTAAATCACGAACTGCAATTTGCTTCTCAAAAGCATTCATACCCCTAATATTCCAATTCAGAAATTAGTTCCCATCTGGTAACATAATATCCCTTGAAGAAATTTTATCGTCACCGTTATCAGCTTCCTCAGATTTATTTGATTCACAGTTATCCTCCACTTTCTTACCAGCAGCAATAGTCTTGTACCGGTCTCTATATTTGTAGAGAATTTCTTGAATAACAGATTTGGCTTGTCTTTCATCCTTCGAGTTTATGCCTTCGAGTTTACAACATAGCTCAAACACCAGTTTTGAAGTGGAGAAAATCACTTCGTTTGAGTCAATGTTAGTATCTTGTAAATATCCAAGATTAATCACAATTTGATCCTCCAAGATATGGAATAGTTGAGCACCAGACTCCATTTGTATTGGAAGAGTATCTTGCACAATATCTGGAGAGACAAACTCTAGTCTATATACTATTTGACTATCATGCAGAACCGGTTGTAGGTCATCATGTAATCCTGAGGAAGTAGACATGTAATTCCCATTCAAGTCCAACACGGATTCAATAACCTTATAAGTATTAGCAATCCCACCTGCACATTTAGTACTTCCATGAGTTATAAAATCCTGACTGCCTGAGTTTAAAGGTATAACAATTAGATTTGGAACTACGACTTCACGTCCAACTCTATTATGTACTCATATAGACTCAGCAGCCAATAAACTGTCAATGAGTTCCAAACTATTTGTAGTAGGTACAACATCTTCACTTCTACTAATATCTAGGCATTGGAACTTATTTCCAGTAGAGGTCATAATTCTATGTTGAGATGCAATTACTCCTCCACTAGCATTCTCAAATACAGATTTATTAACCTCAGTCACATCAACTTTACTGAATCCATCATCAATTAAAGCTCTGTAACTAGAGAAAGGATGAACAACCTCCTGAACATCTTCTCTAGGATTTGAGTCATCATGTAACTCAGAGTTATGTACATAATTATTTAAATTTTATGTACCTCGAATCACATGAGTCGACTTTCCATAATCCGATTTAGAGACTCGAACAAATTTTGTCCCTGAATAAGCGGGAGAAATGTTATTTGAATTTAAAACTTCCAGTCTGTTATCAAACTCATTAATCAACCGGATATATTCCTCCATCGGCGCCTTATTTTTAGGATCAAATTTGAAATCCCATTAAACGGACACTGCCCATTTTTGGTCTCCATCCTCAATCATGAGAACTGCTGGAATAGATGA
Organism: Papaver bracteatum; assembly: GCA_023529315.1. Classification (NCBI taxonomy): domain Eukaryota; kingdom Viridiplantae; phylum Streptophyta; class Magnoliopsida; order Ranunculales; family Papaveraceae; genus Papaver; species Papaver bracteatum. Next base: position 1,251,940 of record JAJJWX010003671.1, read on the forward strand.
AAAATCTCCCTTTACGGATATTCTGAAGAAATTATGATCTGTCATCTTCAAAGAGCTTGTAGCTATTTCAACAAGTCCCCCCCAAAGAATCTCCAATGGTTTTAAACAGTTTAGAGTTCCATAACTTGTAAGGAATTCATCTTAACTTTAACCACTTCTTGAACTTGGACAAAGCTTGTAAAGGAATAATATTTTCCTTTGCTGGAGTAGAAACCGTTTTTCCCATATTGTGTTCCTTCCTTACCCCAGTTTGAGTTCCAATGACCTCTTTACTCCTGCAAGACTGTGTAATATGAAAAATTAAATTATCCACATAAATCTTTTGTGGCTTCCAGAGATCCAACCAACAATCTCTATCCAAAATAATCTTAGCATTATGTTCATCAAGAATTTCCAAATCGATAAAAGAATCTCATTGCATCTGTTTTCTCACTTCTCTTGTTATCCTTTGCCGCCTTACATAGCCTTCAACCTGAATAAATCCAGTAAACTGTTGCTGCAATTTTGCACTCGGAAATCCTGGTACAAAATCAGATCTTGCAGGCAAAATTTGAACAGGTTTCTTAATCAGGTTATTCTCCTTCAAAACCAAGCTAATCTCCTTACACAGTGCCGCCCAATAATAATTACTATCTCCATCTGGAACACAAAGAACATATGATCTATCAACATCACCTCTTCTTATTCTAGAAATCCTTAGATATATCCCAGCTTCATTCTCCTGTACCTCACAAAGATAAGAGGATTTTCCTTTTCCTTTTGGCCATCTTCTCTTCCTACACGCTGTATCTCTAGCTTCCTCCAACACTTCTGTCAACCATCTTGCAGTATCTATAGATAAATTAATCCAAGAACTAAATCCATCTCTCTTCTTCTCTTCCAATCTCAATCCTAAGATTCTAATGAAACGAAGAAAAATTTTCTCTCAAGATAGAGCGGTTTTTTCGCTCCTTCTCTCTCCATCGAAATTGATTGTCATTTTGTGCTAAAAATATATTTAGTGCAATTTATTTTCGAAATTTTGAAAAGTTGAATCAAAGTTGGGAACCCTTCTTTCGTATCCCTATAAAGTGTTATATGTGCATTAATTCTTGGAATAGCTGACTGTTTTCAAAAACAAATATTGACTGTGTTCTTATATCAATCTGGACCATTCTTTATATGCCAGAAATGTAATTAAATAACTTAAATATGCGCCTTAATTTGGACCGTCTTTATGCGTCCAAACTATAGATCTCCATTCAAATAGAAAAACACCATTGTCCGAACTATAGAAGAATAACAAATATAATCAAGAAACTTTAATCCATTTGATACCAACATGTAAATGACTCTCATCCAACTAAGAGTTTGAACTCTCCAACAACAGTAGCAATAAAATTAAGAAATGTTATTTACCGACCCAAGTTAAGGGCATAACAATGAAACCATCGTTTTCTTCGTCATTTATTTTCACTCCATGTAAATCCTCTGATTTTGGCCTGAAAAAGTCAAAGTCTAGTTGGACAATTTCCTGTCCATAGAAAATAAAAAATAGAAACAAAGAGAAATTAATTGGTATGGTATAAAAAAAAAACTAACATAAGAATAAAAATGAATAGATGGCAATCATATTTGGTCAGTATCTTTTGATTGCAAATGAAAAAACAAAATTAAGATAACAAAATAAAATATTAGCTATTCACGTTCTTCTTGAACCAAATCAACTTTCGGCGTAATTGCTAAAAGATAAATATTTTCCGAACTCTCATCCATTAAAAAATTAAAGAAATAAAATTAATATTGAACATGGACTAGTATGAAAAAAGGATCTTCAGTACTTAGGTAGAGTTACAACTATCAAATTCGTGATGAGTCTTCTGCACATATCTGGTTAAAGAAATGGATACCTAGTTTGTTAGATAGAATGATTGGTTGAACATACATGCATTGGTTGATTGGTGTACGTATCAAGGATTTTTTTCAGAATTTAGTTGTCATGACCGTGTTTTTTTTTGTTTTTTTTTTTTGAGAAGAGAAGAGAAGAGAAAGCTTTATTAAAAATATGGAGAATTTACAAAGTCTACCAAAGGTAGACATGACCGTTTCTTTGATTTGTGGTCTGTTAAAGTCAACTTCGGACTAGATTAGATTAGGTAGTAGAGTTTTAGGATTCACTCAAGTTACTGTTGAAGAGTGAAGACTGGATACTGGTGATCACACGGAGATACCATTTTGAAGTTCATCAAAGGTTAACAATGAAGACTGGTTTTACTTTTAGACTCTTTTCCGTTCTATCTATTTTTCGACCGTAGCAAATTCAAAGACTTTAGTACTGAATGACATTATAAGAAGGATCTTGCTACAGACCGACATTTGGCTAAGTCTAGTGAGGTTTCGTAATCTAATCTCTCGATTGATTAGATTCTAACTTAAGATTTAAGAGATAAATATACAGTGAGATACATTTTATTTTGCAAACCCAATTATTTAGTTCGCAAATCCAAAATCCAAAAACTCTTACTGATGATTTTTTTTTATATTGAGTTCGTGAAACCCAACATAGTGAATTCGCAAACCTAACATAGGAAAAAATATTATTGCGACTTTTTGTAACTAGAGTTAACAACCCAAAGTTAACAGAAGTTCTTCTGATGACATTCTATAGCTTGAGTTCACGAACGTGACATAGTGAGTTCGCAAATCTAAGTTGATATGAATTTTTCATAATGCCTTTTTCTCGCTTGAGTTTGTGAACCTTAATGGAAAATCGACCAAAGTAATTAGTATTTCTCTTCTATCAAAGCTTCAGTGATCTATTACTACAAAAGATTATTTTTATTTGGGCTTTTTACAGAAATATGCCTGTTTTTTTATTTCTTACAAAACTAGGCCTTATTTGACCAAAAATGGTGGATGGAGAGTTAGCTGCAGTTATCTTCCAGCTGTCAATATTTCCCTAGTTTAAAAGACGTTTTAGTCCTTCAAAGCTCTATCAACTACACAAATCTCAACAACTCAATCATCTCAGCCATTTCTGGCCACCACCAAAGAACTCCCAAAAACCACCTCCACCGGTGACTATTTACGGTCTATATTTAGAAGGAAGGATTCATTTCCTGCAAACAAAGTGAAAGCCTAAAATCTCTAGAATACAAAAAAAAACAAGCATAAATAAGAAAGAGTTTGTAGTTGGAACTTTACGTCTGCCCTCGATAAACTCCACCCCAGTGAAGAACCCATGTATTTGAACTTTACGTACATAGGTAGCCTCCAGCTGGTTGTAGGAAGCTCCTCTTACACATGCAATTTTGAATTCACAAGACCACTAATTTCCCAAGCATACCACGACCCTAAAATAATCAAAAATCCATGCCATTCATTCAACAAATTAACTGCAGCAGCATCTAGTATTCCTTTTTCGTTTATCATCATAATTAACGACAGCAGCAGCAACTAACCAGATGTGTTCACGGCACAAATTCAATCCATAAATTCCGGAATTATCTTCCGTTTTCCTAAATCTTCCAGCCACAACACCTTCTTCCACTGATACAACACTTCACACAGTTTCATACCAAACAACATACACAATAAACTCCAGAAACACACACCGTCTTCGCTCAACCAACTACCACCATAGCAGATTCAATCGGTAAACACTTCTGGTATCAAATTAATACAAAATACAATTCAAATCTTCATTGATATAAAACCTACCTTGGTTGTTGTCATAATCTTCATTGAAATTTAGATAACTGCCCATACGATACGACCAACACACTGAAAACCCCAAATACCCATTGTTGTAGCTGTGAAATCACGAACTACAGAGACCCATAATGCATATTTGAATGCTGCCTGTAGAATATAGGTTCATGGTTATTCTCTTGATAATTGCAGACACAAGCCATCATCATCGGAAACTACTTCATCACCTGATTTTAGATCTCATTTCTTTTCCTTCAGCTCAAGAATTTGTTAACGAGCTATATAATTTCAGACCACATCAAACCCCTGAGCTCCCAAAATATGTTGATATATTGTTTAGATAAATTGAAATTGCTAGCTTGAACCTCAACCACAAAAACACCACAGATCGAACTCAAACTATCTAAAGTTTGCATCATCTTCTCCTTGTTTATGTTAATTTATCTCCAAAACCAGAAACCCATTGATGATGATGTGTAAACACCATCGATTCAACCAATTTTATCTCCTTTTGGAACCTTGATGTTGTTAATTCTTAATATGAGAATCAAACTGCCAAGAAAAATACAAATTTGCATCGAACAACCCCCAAAATAGATCCATTTAAAAAAAAAAAACCCAAATTCAGCTGATATTGTTGTTGAATGAATATCACTTCCTGCGAATCTTCACATACCGGTGTTCCTGGTGGTGATAACATCCACAATTCAATCTCTTTTAAACACCCACGATTGATTAACGTTAATTAGGTTTGATTTGAGAGAAACCCCTAAGTTATCTCTTGATTTTAGCAGAAGAAATTTTTTATTTAGAAGAACCGGAGACAAGAAGGAATATGAAAATGAGAATCGATCTCTATCTTATGCTATTTGGTTTTCACGCAAATGCGGGCGAGGGTATTTTAGTAATCTTCTCACATCTTTGAGATTTCCTCGTATGAGATTTTGACGATAAATTAACTAATCGGTGTGAGATATTGACTGAGTTAACGTATTTGGATGGAATCCGTTCAATAGGCTTAGTTTTGTAAGAAATTAAAAAAGAGGCCTAGAAACGAAAATGAGGATCCAGAACTGGCATACTTCTGTATATAATTCTTTTTATTTTCAAAACAAAATAATCGAAAGTACTCCATCATAATGAAGCCAAATTCATAAACATATTTGATGGATTTTATTTTCTTTTTTTAGGGGAGGACATATTATTTTTCTTTGATTTTCTTCAATTTTCTTTAGGAATCTTACTTTAGAATATAGAAAGTTCAGAAACAATGGGAAAGGGGAACAAGGAGGTCCAAAAAATTGTGTCTTACTTTCAATATAATTTTAGAAAAAAAAAAACTTAAACTGAAAATTGGGTGAAGTAAAAAGACGATTTTTTTTTTTTGATCAGCAAAGTAAAATTTTCCATTGATAAAAAAAGGGAGTACAAAAGAATTGTACCACCCAAAGCGAGTACAGAGGGAAAAGGAAAAGAAAGATCAAGAGAGGAGATGAAACAAGAATGATACAGAGAAAGCAAACTAAAAAAGCTGCACATAAGGAAATTGAAAGTATGCCAATTTCCAATTCTCAATAACAGTTTCAAAAGAAACCTGTTGAAACTCAGTAAAACATAATGCCCATGTGACAAACCAGTATTTTGCTTTAGTAATTACCCCTAGAAGCTCAATTTTCTTCTCCGAGAAGACTCTGGCGTTTCTTTCCAACCAAATTGACTAGGTTACCATAGAAGGTATCATATCCTAACACCTTTTCTGCGACTTCGTCAAGTCCTTGGCATTCCAGGTGCACATCAGAGTCTTCATCGATAGAGGGAGTACAAAATAAAATTGAAGTTCTCTCCTAAAATGGTTCCACAACCCTTGAGAAAAAGCACAGTGAAAAAATAAATGATCCATAGTTTCGATTTCACCACAAAACACACAGACACTACCAAATTGCATGCCTCTGCGCCTAAGAAAATCCTTCGTCAGAATTTTATTTTGAAGAACACACCAAATGAAAAAATCAATTTTAGGAGGATATGGCAGTCCCCAAATATGCTTGAAGATCCGGCTATCAAGACATGATATCAAATCTTGATGAATATACTCATAACAAGACTTGACAGAAAATTTCTTGTCTTTGTTAAGTTTCCAACTGATTTCATCTTTATCAGACCAAATAAAATTCACCACATTAAGTTTGGCCTTTATAGTCTCCAGCTGAGCTCTCGAAACAATATCAAGTCTGTTTGGAATTTCAAGATTCCAACTAGCCGGAACAACGAACCCATTACTAACCGCAGCAATAAACTTACCTTTGGAGCGAGCTTTGTTGTAGATATTATGGAATTCAGTCTTCATATCTCTGTCAAACAGCCAACAATATTCCCAAAATCTAACTTTGGACCCTTTGTTGACTTTGAAAGTAACATTCTCTTTGAAAATTGAAGATCTAGCCATAACACCCTTCCATATTGAGACCCCATAGGAACCTTTAGGCTGATTAGAAATAAAAGGTTGCGCACTAATGCCATACTTATCGTTTATAATCTTCCTCCAAATCATGTCATCCTCTAAAGCAAATCTCCATAACCATTTCACTAATAGAGCATCATTCATATGCCTTAAACTCTTAATGCCAAGGCCCCCATTTCTTTTTTTCTTAGTCAATTGAGACCACTTCACTACACGCATTTTCTTGTTTCTGTGCTGCCCATCCCACAGAACATCTCTCATTATTTTCTCAATCTTATTAGCCACAGAAACATGCGTTTCAAATAAAGACATGAAGTATATAGGTAAACTAGCCAACACACTTTTGATTAAGGTAATTTTACCTGCCTTAGAAACATTCGATCTATTCCAGTAAGTTAAACGTTGAGTGAATTTATCTATGACTCGATTCCATTTTCTTGTACCTTTATACCTATCACCAAGAGGTAATCCCAGATAAGAAGTAGGAAGAGAATCACTAAGACAACCCAAAATAGAAGCAAAATGACTCATATCATCATTCAAAGCCATACCATACAACTTGCTTTTTGCAAAGTTGATTTTAAGACCAGATAACAACTCAAAACCTATCAAAACCATTCTCAAATGTTTCAGCTGATATTCATTGGCATCTAGAAAAAATAAATAATCATCTGCGAACTGGAGATGCGTAATAGAAGTCCCATTTTCTTTGACATTAAAACCGTTAATATAACCTTCCTCTTTAGATTTTAGCATCATTAAGGAAAGAACTTCAGCGACAATAAGAAATAAGAAGGGAGAGAGAGGATCACCTTGACGAATTCCTTTTCTACTAGTGAAGTAGCCCTCAACACTTCCGTTGATAAGAACCGAGAACCGAACTCTATGAACACAGATCATAATCCACTTCTCACCGAAGCCCATCCGCATCATAGCTTCTCTCAAAAAATCCCAGCTCACATTGTCGAAAGCTTTTTCGAAATCAACTTTACATAAAAGACCAGCATTCCCAGATTTTATTCTCGAATCGATTAATTCATTGGCGATAGGGGTGCACAAATTTGGAAGAGGCAGAACCTGCACCCCCGGCATAATAGGGGTGCACAAATTTGGAAGAGGCAGAACCTGCACCCCCGGCATAATAGGGGTGCACAAATTTGGACTGTCAAAATTCAAAGTTTAACTAAAATAATTTAAATGTACTATGGATTCAATACATAAATAATAACAAGATCGTGGTCAGAACAGGGGAAAACGTAAGAAGTAGGTCTTAAGGTTATGAGTGTCGCCTCTGCAGTCTCATCACTTTCGGATTAGTACAAAACACCCTAATAATATTTAGGGGTACAATAAATATCATATATCAGAGATGACATACCATGATCAACGATTGTTACTCGTAAAAATATCGTACACTGACACTACAAGTTCGTATAACGGAATGTTGGATTAGTCTCAGGAACTCATTTCGCACTTTCTCATTCATAGTGGCGAGAAAATAAGTAACAACGTCAACGGGTAGATGTCATCATAAAAATCATTGGCATATTTAAGGCCTTGTTTGGTAAAATTTATGATTATCTACTTGTGATTATAGATAATCATAAATTGATAAATGATTTTGATATAATTATTTTCAAAATAAAAAATTTCAAACAGATTTTTTAAATAATTGATTATATTCGAATGATGATCTCAAAAATGAGAGGAAATAACAATGATCTAGGATATTTTTTTACTCTTATGTTGTTTTTTATCTCTCTTTTGATAGTTTAGAGAAAATCCTTCCATTTTAGGATAAAATAAAAAAAAAATGAGAAAAAATCAATTGATGGTGTGCTTAGTGACACCACCCTTAGGCTTAAAATTGTTACCTCTGGGTTTTCGACGTTGTTTCTATTACCAATGGATTCTCCAGGAGTTTTCTTTGTTATCATCCAAAACATGAGCTTTGTAGGTCATGTTTTTGCTCAGCAACATGCTCTTGTCCTTGCTGCACATAATCTCCTCAACCTGGATTTTTTTGCCAAGCTCCACCATGGTGATTTCACGAGTCTTGTGTCGCAGCCTCCTCTTGTATTCGCTCCATGAGGTGGAAGCTTTTTGAAAGCTTCATAAAAAGTCATGCCTTCAGCAAGAATCTTGAAGTTCAACGAACCGTTCTACCACAGGATTTTCGTCAGTCATCTTGTATTCTAAGAACTTAGCCATCAAGAATTTCTTACTTCAAAGCTTCAAGATGATATTTTTCTTCTAGAGCTTCCCATAAATCAAAAGCATTAAAATCTTCTTTTTGCATTATAGAAGTCATACAAGGAATCATCAAGACAATTAAGAATATGATTCTTGCACAAATAATTCTTCCTATTCCACCTGTCCAATTTATCTTCATTACCACGGCGATGAAGTTTTCTCGATGGTTTTTCTAAAGCATATCCATCTAACCTTTGGTCATTTAGGAAGAATAGCATTTTAGACCGAACTTTGGTGGTTTTTCTACGGTATTTTTTCCCATGTTCTTACAGCAAACAAATCACAATATTACAATATTACAACAAGCTATTACCTTTAGATTGTTGGAAATAAGTTACAATTTCGTATGCAAATCGAGAAATAATACTTTGATTACATCGATAAAGTAACAAACAACTCAAGAAACATGAGATGTGTTATTGTTATCTCGATGATAGTATTTAAAAACTTAGTAGAGGCACGTATGAGATACGGAGCATTTCGAGATGCTATAACAATTAACAAATTACCTCAGGATTCAGTTCTCCTCTAGTGTAGCATACACTGAGAGAGAACCCTTAGAAAATAATGTCAAAACAAAGTTTCAGAGAAATGTAAAAAGTAATTTATGTGTAAACTAAGCGGAAGTAGTATTACAAAATTATGTTTGTAAACTACAATCGTTTTTTATGTTTCTAAACTAAGAACTCTATTTAATGGTAAACTTAAATAAAATTTCTGAAAGAATAAAAAAGAAGAAGAATTTAGTTTGAAAGGTATATTTTAAATGAAATTCTTTCTCCGTATTTATAGTCGACCAAGAATTGGTAACTGTCCGTGATTCACGCTTCAGCTTTTTTATGATTACAGTAAAATCAAATTTTTTTTTTCGAGATTCTTTTGTTACAACGACATTTTTTCAAAGATTATAGACACCCAAAATCATATTCTTTAATTGGGAGAAACGTGTGGAAAAATAAAAAAGATAGGGTCGGATGATATAATTATTTTCGGGGAAAAATAAGAAAAAATTTCAACCTTGCCATAGTCTAGGCTTTCCCCATACACAAAGGTTTTTAAATAATTTAAGTCTAAAATTAGTGTTTTATATGGGACTAATGTTTTATTCATTCAATGAAAAAACATCTGAGGTCTTGGGATCAAAACAAAATGCATTTTTTGATTAAAACAAAACATTATTTTTCTAACACAAGGTATAAAATGTTGAGTTTAATCATAAATTGATAAATGATTTTGATATAATTATTTTCAAAATAAAAATTTCAAGCAATTTTTTAAATAATTGATTATATTCGAAAATCTTAGATAGTTTAAAAAAAAAAAAAAAATCAATTTGAGTTTCTTAGAAAAATAATTGATTATAATAAATTTTCAAAACAACTTTTTCCTGTTTATGGAAATAATTGATTTTTTCAATTATGATTAAAATAAGCAATTATTATACTCCCTCCGTCCTAGTAATGGTTACTGTTTATGGGTGAAAACTGTTTCTGCTGGTTTTGGTAAATTTGGGTGTGTGTGTGGATGAGAAACGAATCTAAACCCTAAACAAATGCACTGCACGGGAGTGCTTTTGATTCGAGAGATCAATATGTACAATTCTTGCCTAAACCAAGAAATGGCCGTTCCATACTTGCTTCGGTCACAAAGTGAAGGAGATGGGGTTGATCTTAGGGAGGGAAGCGAAGAAGGTGTTGAGATTGTGAAGGTGTTGGTTGTTTATGACTTGTATCAGAATATCAAACTGGCTTGCAATAATGTAAGCAATCAGCTCAAGTGTTTTCAGGATACGAATGACAATACTTGGTTTTCTGTGCTTGTCTGTCTTGTTTGGAAAATAGGCAATTGATGGACACATTTTTGTGTCCGATTTGTCTCGATTCTATACATTGTTAGTGCTCATTTTTGTACTTATTATGGTGTTTTATGTGTGTGTAGGTATTTTTGGGCAATAAACATTTTTGGAAAAATTGGCTAGAAAAGTGTTAAAGGCACCCTCATTTTGGATAAGGGCACCCCAGAACATGTGCTATTTACACCCCAGCCGAGGATAGGGGCGACCAGCTTCTTCCCCAAAAATTCAAATCTGTTTTTGCGGGAAAAGAAACCAACGCACAAGCAGATTTAGGGTTGGAGTTTTTAGTGATCTTTAGGGAGATTCAATTGTTGATTTTCGTTGGGATGGACCTGATAGAGCACAACAGGGTTGGTATGGGTGTTCGAATCGATCAACTTGGGCTGCATGATCGTGTTGGAGCGAAACAGAGGTGATGGAAGTTTCGGGAATTCTTTTGGTTATATTTGGAAGTTACGGGAGATTCAAGGCAAGATAACCCTCCCTGAGATTCGTATCTATCTAATAGAGGTACTTGAATGACTTGTACGGCTCAGCACCGCGTAGAGAAGAATTTGGATAGTAGAAAAGTTTGAGACTTTCTGCTGAAGAAATGAAGGAATTAAATCGAGTTATAGGGCTTCTGTTGGCTATAAAAGAGTTTATGGGAGTCACAAAAAGGGTTACGTACACTTTGGGGAATTTTAGAGAAGAACAGATAACGAAATCAAGAGTTGCAGGAAATTGTTTCTGCTGGTGCACAAGGAAGAACACGAAGATCAAAAGGCCATTGAAGACAGTCGTTTTTGGGGTCTTAAAATCAGCGACAAAGCAACAGTGTTTACAACAGTTTTCTATAACAGTTCTATTGTAATAGTTGTTTTGTTACGCAGGTACACTGTTGCAAATAGTATGTGTTATTACTTTTCACTCTTTTAATCATCTTTTGAGCAGAAACACATATTTTGAGACCATGATTAATATGAGGAGCTAAACCCCATTGATGAGGCGATAGAGGAAGCTATTGCAATTATTATATGATTATTTGCCTTGAACTATTATTGAATATGATTTTTATTTGAGTGATTGTGATCTATTTTGATGGAGTATGCGTAGTTTTAAGACTTTTGATGCTTCATACTTGGTATTTATAATTATTACTTTTGAAAATCTACTTGTTGCAATATTTTAGAATCAAATTAAACGAGAAAATTGCATAAATATAAGTATTGGTTTAATCACTTTGAACTTGGAAAATAGTGGAATCTTAGCCTCAATGTTCTTTTAATATTGATAACAACTTTGTCAGTGTTTGCTATTATTATTAGTGAGTTTTTTTTTCTATTTTAGTTTTAGAAGTTAAGTCTAAATTGTCCTTCACAAGTTCGAGAAACAACAACCTTCTTACCACTATCTACAAATCACATCAGCAATGGACCTATTTATACAAGTCATAGAGAGGAAACCCTCATCTCGTAGGAAGTGGAGGAAGTTGAGTGATGGAGTAGTGGGGTCGTGTAGGTGATTGCACGATCACGTCTTAGCCCACTTCTCCCATCATCACTGTAGGATCATAATATCGCAACAATAATACTCTTGCAAAATCGTCAACAACAATACCTTTACGAATATCGCAGATTGATTACAGAAGTAATGCAACATATGACGACAACCTAAACACGAGAAAGATGTGAATCTTGTGAGATTTAGGAATGTCGCGAATAAAACATTTGTATGCTTGCGAAAATCTCGCAAGCCAGATCCGAAAATAAAGGTCAGCTTAGCTGTCATCCACTATGTAATACCCTATATAAAGAGCTGAATAGGCTTAAGGGAAGGGATCTTTTTTTGGAGATTTGTGAGAAAGTTTTGAGGAGAGAGAAAATCTAGAACAGTGGTTATATTCTTGATTTCATTTTTTGTAAAATTTCATAAGTCAATTAATAAAAAGGGTAATTGTTAGTCTTAAAGATGTGTTGATATCATGAATTCTTGTGAGGGATGTATTGTAGGAATTCCTGCAACTACATATTGGCGCTAGAAACAGGGATGGTTGTTTTGGAATAAGGTGAAGATCGATATTGTGATTTGAAAGAATTTGGAGTAATTTGTGAAGAATTTCATATAATTTTCAACTACTCATTAAGATTGAAAAGATGGCCAGAAGAAGAAATGCTTCAAAACAACCAACAACTATTATAAGGAGTAAGAGGCTTGCTAGTAGAGGAAGAAATGAAATTAGGGAATCTTCAAGAATGAACGTAAAGCGATGGAGAAAATCAAGTTCAACAACCAATTCAGCGTACATTAATACAAAATAGAACTATGGATTATGATAGAGTGAGTGTACATACTTGGCAGTCAGATTCAGCAGATGAAGCGGAAGAAGAGCAACAATTAAGAAACGATAGACGAGTAGAGAGAGACCGTGAAGTAGTTGGAGGAATAATTCATGGAAATGAAGAGATTGAAGCATTAGAGACATTGAGGCAAAGAATACACGAAGAAAGGAGACTAGAAGTATAAGAACGTGCAAATCTGACAAGGCAAAATCATGAGTTGAGTATGGAAAACATGAGACTACATAATATAAGGTCAAGAAGCACTACAAGATCAAGTTCAAGATGAATTAGAGGAGAAATAAGATGAAATTCGCTTGTACAAAATGCTAATGAAGATACTTGAGAGGAAGTACAAAATCCAGACGAAGAACATCGTGAAAGAAGAGAAATGACTGAAGATCGTTACATTCCATATGGCGAAATTCTCCAAAATGGACAAAATGACATAAATCAGGGGAACATGCAACGGCAGGAACGAAATAATCAAGATGGCAAAGAAAATCAGGATGAAGGAAGGAGAATATTACATGGGACAGAAATTTCACAGAAATCAACAAGTAATTGAAGGTGAAATCGAGAGACATTATGCTGAACAAGCACGTCTCACTTGCGAAAGGGAAAGGCTGAGAGCAGAAGTGGAGGAACAAGAACTCCAAGAGGCAATACGCCAGAACAATCATGATAATCGAGAAAGAAGGCGTGAACAAAACCGCAATAATGGTAATATCAATGAAGAATACGATAGAGTACAAAGGAGAGCTGAAAGGCAACAAAGAGAATTGAGGAGGAATGAACAAAATCACAGAGGAGAAAATAAGAGGTGTAATCATGTGAGAATTCATGAAAGAGATGAAAGAGGATATCGCAGGGAAAGACAAGAAGAAAATGATGAAGACGAAAATTAAAATTTTGCAAGACAAAACAGGCATGAACGCAGGAGAAAAGAAGCAGAATTAAAAATACCAATGAAATTAGCTCATGGTGTAAATGAACAAATCTTAAGAGAATTGGCGGAGATGAGAGGAATGTTAAATAACAGACGAGAGGGAGGCAGGAGACAATTGGATGAAGCCATAGAAGAAGCTGCGAAAACTCCATTCACACAAGAAGTACAATTGGGAGGAATACCCCCAAAATGCAATCTGCCCGCGTTAACTAGCATTTTTGACGGAACAACTTGTGCAATTCAACACATCAAAGCTTATGTGAGATGTATGCTACAATGGGAAATCATGATGCTGTGTTGTGCAAATATTTTGCATCAAGCTTAACGGGAGAGGCCTTAAAATGGTTTGAAGGTTTACCCAAGAATACTATAACATCTTTCAACCATTTACAGAATATGTTCTTAGGGGCGTATATAAGTAACAATTCCTCGCGACTTGGCATTGAAGATGTATTCGGGTTAAAGAAAACAATTGGCGAAAGTTTGAAACATCTAACCATGAGGTGGAAGAAAATGTGTAGTGAAATGGCTGGCCGTGTGGATGAGATATACCTCATTCTATCATTCATTAACGCAATGTTCGCAACCAATCTGTTGTATATTCAAATTTTCATAATCAAGAATACGATCACAATGACTGAGTTACGAGAGTTTTAGGAAGAGTATATTGCTCTTAAGGAAAAACAAAATGAGATGGAATCATACCCAGTTGCGAACATAAGTTCAAAAGCAGCAAATGCAATCCTATTACCCAAATTGATAAACACAGTGGCGAGCATTTCGTAAGTACAACAAGAAAAGATGATAGTTGATAATCAGCAGAAATTGGTAGTTATGGGAAGTCGTGATCAAGAAGAGTTAAAAATAGAAATAAACTTCTATAACCGTGGAGGAAATAACAAGATTCAAAGACTTGATCAGCCACAAGAAACTTATGGGGGTCAAAGGAAAAACTATCATAGAGTACAGGGAAGTCATAGGATGATATGGGAAGAAATCAAAATGCCACCTCTGAATGCTAGTGTAGAAAAAAATATGGGAAGCTATAATCTTGATGGAAAACATACCAGCACCATGGAATATGGGGAGTGAACCACCACCAAACCACAAAAGTCATGAATTTTGTTCTTACCATCATTTTCATGGACATTCAACAAATGACTGCAGAAACATAAAGAAAATCATCCTTAGAATGATAGATCAAGGAAAATTAAATCATTTTCTAATAGGGCAACCTCAATCTCAACCACTACCACCATCGCCAGAAACTCGTAAAGTAAATACAACAAAGGGAGGAGAAACATTTTTAATAGAAGTTGGTGCGAAAGCGAAAAATCTATTCTGTCATTCTATTGTATATTCGTACAAAAAAATTCAAAATTTCCATGATAATATTCTGAGCAGGGTTTTTGCAAGAGATGCCGATGAAAGAGAACTAATGAACATCGCGAAAATTTCGCCGCTAAAAGAATGGCAAAAGGAGATTATTCCATTCACAGCCGAAGAAGTTCCTGAAGGAGGAGAAATACATGACAACCCATTGGTGGTGAGACTAGAGATCAACCCAAAGCCCAGCGATGATGAAGATGATGAAGCTGAGAATTCATGGGCAATCAACAGAATTCTGATTGATATTGGAAGTTCTGTGGATATTTTATTCTATCATGCTTATAAGACTATGGGGGAAAAAGATGAGGATCTAATACCTTCAACTTACAAAATCTATGGTTTTAATGGTACTGCCAATAAGCCTAAAGGGGAAGTCACTATGTAAATTCCATTGAAAGGACTATCTTCTGAAATTATGTTCTGTGTTGTCAACGTGGAGTCACCATACAACGCTTTAATTGGCCGACCTTGGTTACATGGTATTCTAGGCGTAGCATCGACATTTCATCAGTGCATCAATTTTCCTCATCCCAGTGGAGTTGGCATCATAAAAGGAGATTGGATTGAAGGAAAAAAGTGTTATGAAATTGACGTAGAATCATGCGAAGAACGAACTGCAAAGAAGGAGAATTGGAAACATAACATCATAGAAAGACAAAGAAGTGAAAGACTGATGGTAGATGCAATAGAATAGAGAGAAGAAGAAACGTTGCGAAGTCAATGCTTACTGAAAATAAAAAGTGGCGAAGATTTCGCAGAAGGTGAGAAAATAACAGAAAATATCAAAGGTGCAGAGGCAGAAAGCAGCAAAAGTAAGAAACTTAAAATGTGAAATGAAAGTAAAATTGAGAAAAGAAAGAAAGGTGTATGACTGATTTGCTGCAAAAACTTTAAAACTTATACTTTATTGAATGAAAAATATGAGATTAACAAATTACAACAGAGCTGAAATGCAAAAGAAAAACAATCAGAAATGGGCGAACCTACTATGGCGTACACCCTAGTTCGCAAAATCAAAATTTCGAAAAAAGGAAAATGTAAGACCTAAAGTGCGTCATATAAGGGGGTACCTGTTGCATGGCTCAGGGAAAAGGTTACACCTCCCCTGGAACATGAGTCATGGAGATTTGGGGGTCAATAAATCCCATCCATGAGAGGCGCCTTGGATTCTCAACTTAAGCATATGACTTAGGTTGGGAGACTAAGGTGAGAAGGTCTCTCCTAAGGAGTGCAGAATCTGATTAAGGCGTTGAGGTAAACGGTTGAGCCAAGAGTGCCTGGGGCGTCTGGAGCGTACCTGGACATTCTTGGAAAGTCTTGGCTTATGCTGTTGTTTATAGGTGAAAATGGTTTCAACTGATTTTGGTAATTGCGGTTGTGAAAGTGAGAAACGATTTAAACCTTAAACAATGTACTGCAAGGGATTACTTTAGATTCGAGAGATAAATCTGTACAAGTCCGGCCTAAACCAAGAAATGGTTGTACCAGACTTGCTTTGGTCAAAAAGTGGAGGAGAAGGGTTGGCTTAGGGAGGGAAGCGAAGAGAGTGCTGAGGCCAGAATAATTCAGGAAGAGTAGTACTTGACTTGTATCATAAGGTGAAAGCTTCGGGAAATCTAGCAAGAGTTTCCTTTCTGAGTGTGGTATTTTCCCTGACCAAAAACTCGTTGTCTCTGGTGGAAATAGGTAGTCCTATTTATACAAGTCCAAAAAGAAACGTACTCTGGCCTCATAAGAAAAGAAAATGGATGAGTTAAATGGGAAGAGGTGGTAGCGCCTGGTATTGATGGAATTGATGTTCCATAATGAAGAGAGTTTCACCGTTGTTTCTTGTATTTACTAACCGTCTTATTCTTATTACACTGCCTTGAAATGTGCATTTGTGTATGCCGCATGTTATAGACCACCAAACCAAAACCCTAATGAGCTTCCCCCAGTTTGTGTTGATGTCTCGAATGTTTTTGGAAAACATGTGGCATGTTGTTGTGGCTTGGAAAGTCAAGCTCGGGAAACTTTCTATCCATGTGACCTTTGACGGTTGAGATTTTGCATCTTGAGAGGAGGGGCAACCGTTGATCGTTGCACGCTTTCGTTTTGGAAGTCGCATAGTAAGGGCCAATATGGTGGCACATCTAGGTTGGCACGCAGTTGGCATGGCATGGTTTGGCGTGGCCAAACTTAGGTTTTCGGGCCAAAGGTTACCATGTGTCGTCTGGTAACCTCGGATGGCTAGGATTTTCTCTTGGGATTGAAGGGAAACCGTTGATTATTGCACGCCTTCGTCTTGGTAGCTGCGTAGTGAGGGCCAACAGGGTGGCGCGGCTAGGGTGTGTTTAGGCTTGGCATGTGGGGCCAAGGGTTCGCCTTGGGCGTGGATATCTTTGGCTAGGTGCGACAAGGGTTTGCCATGGTTTTATGGCGTGGCTAGGGCCAAGGCAAGGGCGCTTGGCTTGGCATGACTTGACTAGCATGGCTAGGGCCAAGGCAAAATGCGTTTGGCATGGCGCGGCTAGCTTGGCTAGGTTTGGTTTTGGCTTGGCATGTGGGGCCAAGGGTTATCCATAGGTGCATGGCGTGGCTAGGGCGCTTGGCTTGGCATGACGTGACTAGCATGGCTAGGGCCAAGGCAAAGTGTGTTTAGCATGGCGTGGCTAGGTTTGGTTTTGGCTTGGCATGTGGGTCCAAGGGTTTTCCATAGGCGCATGGCGTGGCTAGATTTGGCTAGGTGCATGACCAAGCTAGGGTGTTGGTCCAAAGGTGGTGAGGTGACCTTTGACGTCTAGGATTTGCTCCTGAGATTGAAGAGCAACCGTTGATTATTGCACGCCTTCACTTTGGTAGCCGCGTGGGGAAGGCCAGCATGGTGGCACGTCTAAGACCTAGGCAAGGGCGTTTTGGCTTGGCATATGGGGCCAAGGGTTTTCCTTATTCGTTTGGCGTGGCTAGCTTTGGCTAGGTGCGTGACCAAGCTAGGGTTTTGGGACAAAGGTCGTGAGGTGACATTAGACGGCCAGGATTTTCTCCTGGGATTGAAGGGCAACCGTTGATTATTGCACGCCTTCACTTTGGTAGTCGCGTGGGGAAGGCCAGCATGGTGGCGCGGCATGGGGGCCATGCGAGATGTTTTTGGCATGGCGCGGTCGGTGTGGCTGGCATGACTTTCCATTGGCACGGAGGTCCGGCTAGCATGGTTGGCATGCTTTGGCGCGGTCGGTGTGGCTGACATGATTTTCCATTGGCACAGAGGTGCGGCTAGCATGGTTGGCATGCTTTGGCATGGTTAGGGTGGATAACATGATTTGCCATTGGCATAGAGGTGCGGCTAGCATGGTTGGCATGCTTTGGCACGGTTGGTGTGGCTGGAATGATTTTTCATTGGCACAAAGGTGCGGCTAGCATGGTTGGCATTCTTTAGCGCGGTTGGTGTGGCTGGCATGATTTTTCATTGGCACAGAGGTGCACCTAGCATGGTTGGCATGCTTTGTCGCGGTCGGTGTGGCTGGCATGATTTGCCATTGGCACAGAGGTGTGGCTAGTATGGTTGGCATTCTTTGGCGCGGTCGGTGTGGCTGGCATGATTTTCCATTGGCACAGAGGGGGATTAGGGTTTTGCTTGTTGTAACCCTAATTTGAAAAAAGGTACCCCGGTAATTATTTAGAGACACATTAAAGATTTTCAGTAAATGCGCCTAGTAAATACTTTATCACTTAAATGTTGTGACATCACTGTCTGCTAGGGTTTAGTGTTTTACGATTTTAACCCTAAGCTAAAAACTACCATCAACATTAAGTCCCCTGCTTAGCTCGAAACAGGTGCCTTGTTGTGAGGTAAGCATATGATGGTGATAGACAAGGACGGAATCGATATGTAAATCATTGCAAAGATGGTCAGGAGAATCCGAATAACCTTTTGAGTGGTGAAGAGAGTTTTGACTTCTCGTGTTGGCGGCCCTGCGTAAGTTGTACTTGGAACGCAGACCGTGGAGTGGTGAGATGAAAGTTATCTGGTCGTACATCTCGAAGGAAAATGGGGCGCGGTCTTGGAAGGCGAAGCAAGTGGATGGCTTGGATCGAGGGGCCAAGAGGTGGCATGGTCTTGGTAAGGTAAACACGCGTAGATAATAAGGTCGCGACAGTGGAACAGGCGGCTTGGAAGGGTTATGATTTGTCTGTGCTGTCTGATTTCTTCTTGTTCGACACCCATGGGGATTTTTTTTTTTTAACATTAAAGTATCGCTCCCCCCCCCATCCCACTCAGCTTTCACTGGGGTTTTGATGAGGCATTTTATTTTGAGGCTGGTCTCCCGGCCGTGATTCCTGCATGTTCCACCTTTTCAGCCTGCGTTTCTCCTTCTTCCCTTAAGGCTTCCATAGTATTCATGCCTGGTGAAGTTGTGTCATCTTCCTAGTTTTTAACAAAGATTTCTTCTTGTCAGGTCCAACTTACATCATGCCGATCAGAAGCGAATCTTCCTCGAGTCGACCAGGTTCTCCACCCAAATGTGCTAGGATTGATTCTCGCGATAATTCCCCCATCCGAGTCATTCGGGTTAAGAAGGTCATACCGGTATGTTCTCATTAATCAACATACATTTCTTTATTTGCCGATGAATAATGGAAGTTTTCCTTCTGTGTAGAGGTATCCTGTTGGAGCATGTGTTACCGTCATTGATAAAAATGACTTGGTTACCCCTTTTTCTTCGAGGTCGATCTTTCCGGCCGCTGCAGATCTGGAGAATGCTGACTTAGGAATTTCTTTCCACGAGTATCCCAATGCTGGCTTGTTGTTCGAAACCCACATGAGGTGCCTTTCTTCTAACTACCGGAACATTGGGGGGTTCCTTGTGCGAAAAGAATTCGTAACTCTTTACACAAAAATATGGAAGATATACGGCCATATTGCCACCAGGGACGTGGTACAATATTGTTCGTCTTCTTTGGTTTCTATTGTGAATTGTCTCCTGTGAATCTCTGAAGTTCAACGTTAGTTGGTTGCGGGATCGTCTCGAAATTGTGAAGGTCGACAGGGCTAGCATTCTTACTGGCGTGGTCCCTGCTACAAAAGCTATTCTGAAAGAGAATAAAGCCTTGGCCTTGGAGTCACAGAAGGTGAAAGAGTCAATCCGGAATTTGAAGAGCAAGACTGAGAGGTATCAAAGCCGTTTTAAGATGATGTTTTCTTGAGATTACCATCATTTGGACGGGATTTTCTGAGTTATGTGGTTTTGATATGTTTGAGTTTCTTTCTGAGACTTTTTTTTTATATTATTTTTCTTTGAAAGAACAAGAGAACTTTATTGACTTGCTTCAATCAAATGAAATAGAAACTCAATACGGTATGGAAGAAAGTGAAAAGATGCATGGATATCCGTGCTTGTGATACGGTGGGGTGAGGCGGTGTTCAGGCGTAGTATGCCTTTAGCCATTTCCCGTTGATGACCGCTTCCAGTTTTCCCCCGTCCTCCTTAATGACTTTGTAATACCCACTGTTGTATGCTTTCATGACTATATAAGGACCTTCCCATTTTTCGGAGAATTTTGGTGCTGATGCATCTTGCTGGATGTGTTTAGCAGTCTTCAGTACCAAGTCTCCTATTTGAAAAATTCGAGGTTTCACGGTCTTGTTGTATGCTCTGGAAACCCTGTTTCTATATGCCCGTGCGTGTTCTTCCGCTTTGGCCCTCCTGGAGTCTACAGTGTCCAATTATGCAACCCTGGCACTTAAGGCTTCAGCTTCATTCCATCGAACTCCGCTTTCTTCGGAAATCCTGGCTGATGGGATCTTAATTTCCGTCGGGAGGACACCGTCTGCGCCATAAACAATATAATAAGGAGAGACCTCAGTAGAACTTCTTGGTGACGTCCGGTACGCCCAGAGTTCCATGGGAAGTTGCTCATGCCATGTTCGAGGATTATCGTGCACTGTCCGACTGAGGATTCAAATCAGAGTTTTGTTGGTGCTTTCAGCCTGCCCGTTCCCCTGAGGGTAGTATACGGTGGAGAATACTTGTTTAATCCCATATTCCTCGAGCAACTCTCGTACTTGCATGTTCGCGAAGGGGGTGCCATTATTGGTGATGATATGTTTAGGCATGCTAAAACGGCAGATGATGTACTCCTTAATGAATGTCGCAATCGTGGTTCCGTTCTTTCCTCGTAAAGCTATGGATTCGACCCATTTGGTAAAGTATTTGGTTGTTGTTATTACATACTCGTGATGTTTTGAGGATGGTGGGTTGATATTCCCAATGATGTCGAGTCCCCAACTATGAAAGGCCATGGACTACTTATTGAATGCAGGGTGGTTTCCGGTACATGAATAAGGTTCCCGTGGACCTGACATTCCTTGCACCTATGCACAAAAACAGCTGTGTCGTCCTCCATGGTCGGACAGTAGTACTTCTCGTGTATTTGGAGAAATAACTTCCGCTTCCCTTGGTGTTCTCCTTCGTGCATCTCCTTCAGCATGATTGAGACCTCTACCTCGTTCAAAAATCGCAGAAGACTCCCTCCAAAGCTTTTATGATATAAGATCCCTTCGTGGAATACGAACATCTTAGACCTTTGTTTTATCTTGGATGCTTCCTTCTCATTGGTGGGGACTATCCCATTGCGAAGGTAACTGATGTATGGCTTATGTCAGTCCCCGGTGTGACCAATGTTGAAAATTTCTAATTGATGCAACGACGCTTGACAGTTGGAACAGGTTCTTTGCAGTAACCGAGTTTGGACCTCCATCTCCAGCCAATAATAGCCGAGGCGTTGTAAATGACGATAGAGGGTTACCACCAATGTCTGTCCGCAGACCTCACCATGGATGCGATTGAGATGTTTCTTTGCTTACTCTTCTCCGAGGAATCTTGACAAAGATCCATCTGGATTTCGATGATAGAGTACCCCTCGAAGCATGAAAAAATCACGCAAAGTTTTAAGACTGACCTTTTCTTGAAAGAGTGAACTGCTAAGCTCTTGGATAATCAGTGTTCTCCAGTCATCAACTTTATCTTTTTCAGGCTGTGAAATCCACGTTGAATCCACGGTCCTTCTTTTCACCGTCAGAGTTTCCTCAAGGCCTTCAAATCGCAGTTTCGATGCTAATATGTTGCTAGGCAGTCGGCATGTTGGTTGTTGCCGCGCCCGATATGGGCTACTGTTGCGTCGGCGAAGTAGTTCAGCAGTTTTTGCGCTTCGACTCTATATGGGGCTAAGGTTACCTTCTTCAGCGCGTATACTCTGTTTAATTGGTTGACCAGTAGTTTAGAGTCCCCTCTTATTTCCAGACGTGTGGCTTTGGCTTGTTTAGCCAAGGACAACCCAATCAGGAAGGCTTCATACTCTGCTGAATTGTTGGTGCAGGGAAAGTCTAGCTTGAAGGAGTGTGAGAAAACTTCACCAGTTGGGGATACTAGAACCACGCCGGCTCTTCCCGTGCCTTTGTTAGGGGTGGCGGAGCCGTCAAAAAACAATAGCCAGGTTTCCTCTTGGATGAAAGAGATTTCCAGAAAGTCCTCAGGGAGGTCTTCGCGTAATGTTACAGCATTTCTCCTGGGAATGCCGCCAACAAATCTGTAACTGCCTGTCCTTTTATGGCCCTCGGGGAAGCACATGTTATGTCAAATTCTGACATCTGGAGGATCCATTTGGCTGGCCTTCCTATCAGAGCAGGTTTTGAGAGGAGGAACTTCACAGGATTGGATTTGGATATCAGCACCACTTTATTGGACAGCAGGTAGTGCCTGAATTTCTGGATGGAGTAGACCAAGACCAAGGCTAGGCATGCCTTTTCTAATTTGGGATACCTGAGTTCGGCATCTCTCAAAGTCCGACTGAAATAGTATATGGGGTATTCAACCCCTTAGTCATCTTCTTGGGCGAGGAGGGCTCCGACAGCAGTGTCACTGAAAGTGGTGTAGAGGTGTAGCGGTCTTCCTTGCATGGGTGATCTCATGACGGCCGAGGAAGATAAGTTCGTTGAATCTTCCAGAACTCTTCTTGTTGTAATGTGGTCCATACAAAGCTTGCTCCTTTCTTTAGTAAGGGGGTAAACGAAGCAATAAGTTGAGAAAATCCGGGTATGAAGCGGCGGATGTAGTTTATTTTGCCCATGAAACTCTGGAGTTCCTTCACGTTCCGCGGTGGTGGAATTGTGAGGATGGCTTGCATTTTGGTTGGGTCAACTTTGATCCCCTCATTGGTTACTTGGAAGCCTAAGAACTTTCCCGAGGAGATGCCGAAAGCACACTTTAACGGATTCATTTCTATATTGTATTCGTGGCATCTTTCGAACACCTGTTGTAGAATTCCTGTGTGGGCCGCCCGAGTTTTTGACTTGACTACTATGTCATCTACATAATCCTCAACTTGCTTGTGCATCATGTCGTGAAAAATGTTGGTCATGGCGCGTTGGTATGTGGCACCAGCGTTCTTCAAACCGAAGGGCATCACAGTATAGTAAAAGTTCCCGAGAGGAGTTCGAAAAGCCGTCTTGCTTGCATCATGCTCGTACATCTTTATTTGGTTGTGGCCGCTGTACCCGTCCATGAAATAAAACATGCCATGTCCACTGGTGGCATATACCAACATGTCGATGTTGGGGAGCGGAAAATCATCTTTAGGGCAATATTTATTTAGATCCCTAAAATCGACACATCACATGATTTGACCATATTTTTTTTACCGGAACTATGTTTGCCAACCAGTAGGGTGATGGATTGGTTTGATGAAACCAACCACCAATAACTTTTGAACCTCCGCCTTAATATGTTCTTCAATATAGTGCCGGAATTATCTTGGGGTCTGCTTGACCGGATTGGATCCGGATATCACATGTAAGTGGTGAGTAACCAGCTTCTCTTCCAGGCCAGGCATCTCCTCGTACGTCCATACGAACACGTCCTGATATTACTTGAGTAGGTCTACCAACTTTGTGCGCTCGTCTGTATGTAGAGTCGAGCTTATGGAGATGGGTCGTGGAGATTCCTCACTCCCGATATTAACAATTTCAAGCTCATCCGTGGTTGAATTGGTGCCGTCTTGTAGCTATTGTGGTGTGCCAGGTATCCTTTCTCGTGGCTCGTCACTAGGCTGGCATTCTATTGGGCGGAGAGACTATGTGGTAGTCTCCCCTGTTAATTGCTAACAGCGGTGTTGATACACGGTTTTACCCTTTTCGTCGTGACCCGTAATGAAAGCACGTCCTCGCTTGGTTGGAACCAGACTCTGGTCTTGTGGATGGAGGCGGGTGCGCCTATCTTCTGAAGGTGTGATGTGAGGCTGAGTTTCTCTGCGGGGTTGTGTAGTTCTATCGCTTTCTTCAATGGTCGTCCATTTCGGCAGTGGGGTGTGGTGAGCCTCGTTGGTTGTGACTTACGGCTCCTTTCTTGGTTCAAAAATTTCCATGCCACATATTGGCGCATAGGGAGATGATAACGCTGCAATGCGAATAAATTCTCCGTTTAGCGTGGTTTTCAAGCACTGGTGGTACGTCAAAGGAATGATCCTGTTGTCGTGGATCCATGGTCTCCCCAGTATCATGTGGTAGTCCGGCTCCTTTTCAATTACCTCGAATCTTAATTTTGACTGGACAGGTCCTACCAATAGATTCATATTGACGTACCCATATGTATTGGTTTGGTTACCTGCGAAATCGGTCATGGTAGTAGGTTGTCGTGTAACCTCGCTTGGTCGTACTTTGGCCGTCCTGAGCATCATAAGGGTGACAACATTAGAGGACGCTCCTGTGTCGACGAGGGCCCTTTTGAATTCCAAATTTTTGATTCGAGCTGTGACGTGTAGGGAACGGTTATGGCCTTCCTATTCCATCATGTTGTCGTCGGTGAACGTGATATTATTAATGGACGAATCCTGCGTTTTTACTGTTTCTGGGCGTGGAGGAACCAAGGGCACGCTTAACGTTATCCGATTGATGGCAGTGAACGTCTCCATCCGTTGATCCCTTGAAAGATGTAATAGTTCACATAAGTTTTCCACCAGCGAGGCCGCTTCTTGGCTTACGGGTATCTGATTGGTAGTGATGCTATTGGTTTGAGAGCGATCATTCGGGACGTCAGTCCCCAGCTCTAAAGTTTCCGAGGCAGGAGAACCGCTCAACTCCACTGTCAGGTCGATGAGGAAATCCAGTATGGCATTGATTACATCTCTCATCAGCCCCATGTTTCTGGTGTGAATCCCCTGGACCCGTACTAGGTCGATTAGCCTTGGAACTCCTTCGTCGGCGGTGTTGTTGGGCAATGAGACGTTGCCTTTTTCCTGAGTGGGATCCGAGGACACAGATTCAGTCCAAAGACCAACCATCCTTCCTTGTTAGAGAAACGTATTCAAAAACTAATATTGGAACCGATAGATCGATATCCCACTGTGGTCGCCAATTGTTTAAAGGTAAAAATGGTTTTACTGATTTTGGTAATTGTGGGTGTGAAAGTGAGAAACGATTTAAACCCTAAACAATGTACTGCAAGGGAGTACTTTAGATTCGAGAGATCAATCTGTACAAGTCCGGCCTAAACAAGAACTGTCCGTTCCAGACTTGCTTCGGTCACAAAGTGGAGGAGAAGGGTTGGTTTAGGGAGGGAAGCGAAGAGAGTGCTGAGGACATAATAATTCTGGAAGAGTAGTACTTGACTTGTATCAGAAGGTGAAAGCTTCGGGAAAGCTAGCAAGAGTTGCCTTTCTGAGTGTGGTATTTTCCCTGACCAAAAACTCGTTATCTCAGGTAGAAATAGGTATTCCTAAGAAAAGAAAACGTACTCTGGCGTCATAAGAAAAGAAAACGGATGAGTTAAATGGGAAGAGGTGGTAACGCCTGGTATTGATGGAATTTGATGGAATTGATATTCCATAATGAAGAGCGTTTCACCGTTGCTTCTTGCATTTACTAACCGTCTTATTCTTATTACACTGTCTTGAAACGGGCATTTGTGTATGACGCACGCTATAGACCACCAAACCAACACCCTAATAAGCATCCCCCAGTTTGTGGCTTGGAAAGTCAAGATCGGGAAACTTGCTAGACAGGTGACCTTCGACGGTCGAGATTTTGTATCTTGAGAGGAGGGGCAACCGTTGATCGTTGCACGCCTTCTTTTTGGTAGCCGCATAAAGAGGGCCAATGTGGTGGCGCAGCTAGGTTGGCATGGCATGGTTTGGCGTGTCCAAACTTAGGTTATCAGGCCAAAGGTTACCATGTGTCATCTGGTAACCTCGGATGGCTAGGATTTTCTCCTAGGATTGAATGGCAACCATTGATTTTTGCACGCCTTCGTTTTGGTAGCCGCGTAGTGAGGGCCAACAGGGTGGCGCGGATAGGGTGTGTTTAGGCTTGGAATGTGGGGCCAAGTGTTCGCCTTGGGCGTGGCTAGCTTTGGCTAGGTGCGATTTGGCTTGGCATGTGGGTCCAAGGGTTTTCCATGGTTGTATGGCGTGGCTAGGGCCAAGGCAAGGACACTTGGCTTGGCATGACGTGACTAGCATGGCTAGGTCCAAGGCAAAGTGTGTTTGGCATAGCGCGACTAGCTTGGCTAGGTTTGGTTTTGTCTTGGTATGTGGGGCCAAGGGTTTGCCATAGGCGCATGGCGTGGCTTGGGCCAAGGCAAGGGTGCTTGGCTTGGCATGACGTGACTATCATGGCTAGGGCCAAGGCAAAGTGCGTTTGGCATGGCGCGGCTAGATTGGCTAGGTTTGGTTTTGGCTTGGCATGTGGGGCCAAGGTTTTCCATAGGCGCATGGCGTGATTAGCCATGGATATGTGCGTGACAAATCTAGGGTTTTGGGCCAAAGGTAGTTAGGTGACCTTAGACGGCCAGGATTTTCTCCTGAGATTGAAGAGCAACCGTTGATTATTGCACGCCTTCACTTTTGTAGCCGCGTTGGGAAGGCCAGCATGGTAGCGCGGCTAGGGCCAAGGCAAGGGTGTTTTGGCTTGGCATGTGGGGTCAAGGGTTTGCCTTGGGCGTATGGCTTGGATAGCTTTGGCTAGGTGCGTTACCAAGCTAGGGTTTTGGGCCAAAGGTCGTGAGGTGACCTTAGACGGCCAGGATTTGCTCCTGGGATTGAAGGGAAACCGTTGATTATTGCACGCCTTCACTTTGGTAGCCATGTGGGGAAGGCCAGCATGGTAGCGCGGCATGGGGGCCATGGCGAGATGTGTTTGGCATGGCGCGTTCGGTGTGGCTGGCATGACTTGCCGTTGGCATGGAGGTGCGGCTAGCATGGTTGTCATGCTTTGGCGCGATCGGTGTGGCTGGCATGATTTTCCATTGGCACAGAGGTACGACTAGCATGGTTTTCATGCTTTGGCGCGGTTGGGGTGGCTGGCATGATTTTCCATTGGCATAGAGTTGTGGCTAGCATGGTTGGCATGATTTGGCGCGGTTGGGGTGGCTGGCATGATTTTCCATTGGCACAGAGGTGAGGCTAGCATGGTTGGCATGCTTTGGCGTGGTTGGTGTGGCTGGCATGATTTACCATTGGCACAGAGGTGCGGCTAGCATGGTTGGCATGCGTTGGCGCGGTCGATGTGGCTGGCATGATTTGCCATTGGCACAGAGGGAAATTAGGGTTTTGCTTGTTGTAACCCTAATTTGAAAAAAGGTACCTCGGTAATTATTTAAAGACACATTAAAGATTTTTAGTAAATGCGCCTAGTAAATGCTTTATCACTTAAATATTGTGACGTAAATGTCTGCTAGGGTTTAGTGTTTTACGATTTTAACCCTAAGCTAAAAACCACCATCAACAGCTGCACTCGACCCGAAGAAAACCTCACTTAGGGTGTAGTTTCGTAACCATAAGCCATATAGGCAAAAGGGATAAGAGGCTGCGAAAACAACTGGTTGTTGTTAAGACCGGATGGGAGGAGCCAACCTTGTATGGTAGAGGTACGTCTCCTTGAAGGGTCAACCAGGGGTAAGATAAGGGTGGCACCCTCCATTAGGGAGATGATAAGTGTCTTAAGACGCAAATGTCATGAGGATTCTTACTCATGAGAGTATAAAGGCTTGTCATATTTGTGCAACTATCCTGAAGAGGCAATAATACAAAAGCGAAAGATAAGACGAGATCAATGGGTCAATACATGAAAGTGTAAGGACGTCCTACGATTTCGTCGCAAGACAATAATGTCATGGGGCTTTATTTTCGCAAGAATATTTAGGCCTGTCATATTGTCATAACAAAAATGACAAGAAAGTTAAGGCAAGATCAAGGGGTTTTTGAATGAAAATGCAAAGATGTCCTGCGATTTTGTCGCAATGACAATAGGAGGCAAAATAAGACCTTTACTTAGGGAGGAAAAATAAGACCACATCAGAAAACAAGAATGAATGAAATCTTGGAAAAAACCAAGGATTATCTCCCAAAATATGTGATTGCGAGAAATGACTGCGAAATTGAGGCATAAATGTACCAAAAGTTTTCGCAACAATCTTAATATTTAAAAGTAACTTGCTTAATCTTTCATTTGGACACAAATAACAGAGGCAAGTATGGGAATGAATAGAATGAAAAAGTGTTATTTGCTTCCATATGACAGATTTACGCATAAAATGAAATATTAATAATTATATATTGATTAACCATATTGCAAAAAAGAATTGCTTTTCTAACACATGCAGGAAGAAACAAAAGAAACATAACTTGTATTGGAAGTTGAAGGAATTCACAGCGATAGATTACACGAATAGAAGATCAAAGAACAAATATACAGATATTACAAAAAGTTAAAGAAGGAAGCAAGATTATTTCTTGCTTGATTCTTCATCATCTTTATCAGATTCTTCTTCTTCATCTTCATACTCGCTAGCTTCACTATCAGAGACGTCCAGATCAGGAACATTCTTTGGAATTTCTTCTAAGAGGCAAGGATATGTAGAATGAAGAATGTTATTATCATTACAAACCATCTTAATAGTTTGGTTGCGAAAAATAATAGCATCATTCTTAAAGTTCGCAACATTGATCTTTAATTGACTCTTCAGTCTAGAACATTTATCATTGCGAGAAGAAAAATTCTTTGCAAGCTGCTCCTTCTCATCCTCAAGCTCTTCAATTCTTCTGCGAAACCTTTCTTCAGCTCCTGCAAATGTATAACAATGAATTAACAACCTGGTGGAAATTTATGAAGAAAAAACGAGTAGTGAGGAAGTACAGTTAACAACCTTCTTTGTCAGAAATCATATCCCTAACCAAGGCCATGTGCTCAGCTTGGAGACTAACATTTACACCTAGATTATTTTTGGAGTCATCTAGAACTTTCGCAGCCCAAGCGAATTCATCATCATTATTTATGAGGAGACGGGAGTGAACTTGACTCTCTCTTTCACTAAGCACGGCATTTTTGCGGTTAGATTCATCTCGTTCAATCTGAACCTCAAGAAGAGTTTCCTGGAATTTTGCTAAAGTTTGAGCACCTTGGCTAGCAATGCGATCTTTATTATCTATAAGACTATTGATCTTGGTTCTTAAAATATTGATTTCCTCTTTAGAGTTAAGATAGAAACACTTAAATTTGTTAGCTAAGCCCAAGCTGGATCTATGGTCAATTTCTAAGAGGTGAAGTTTGGATCTGAGTTCATTTGTGGAAAGAGATTTAATCTTGTCATTTGAAAAACTATTTAAAGAATTATTAAGGTGTTCAAGAAGGGTATCAGTATCCATAGAGTTGGGAAAAGAATGAATAATGGAAGCTTCATCAGAAAGACCATAAACGTCTGCGAAAATGATAAATCAGATGAAGAAGGATAATGAGAAAACAAAATAAAAGAAAATAAGAAAAGCCCCATACCATAGAGTTGATTATTGGCATCTTGAAGACTAGATATTTTATTCTTTTGAGTAGAAGAATCAATTTCTAATTGTCTGTTCTTTTTGCGAAGACCAACAGATTCAGCCTCCAGTTCTTCGTTTCTCTTGCGAAGTTGAAGATTCTTATTTTCAAGAGTCTCACGTCTTTTTTCCAAATTTGAGGCAACAGCGAAATAAGCCTTTTCGGTCTGCAAAACAAA
This sequence comes from Papaver bracteatum, assembly GCA_023529315.1. Classification (NCBI taxonomy): domain Eukaryota; kingdom Viridiplantae; phylum Streptophyta; class Magnoliopsida; order Ranunculales; family Papaveraceae; genus Papaver; species Papaver bracteatum. The sequence goes on from JAJJWX010003671.1 coordinate 1,281,875, forward strand.
AACATAAAAAATTGTCAAGATAGATATAATTTTGAATCGTAATTATGAAGAAACAGAGAAATGAAGGCATACCAGAATACCAAGCGAATTCAGAAACCTAGGAGTCACTGATCTAGAGACTCCTCGAAGAGAAGCATCACCATCCAATAAAGGGGCGTCACATATATTCGCAAGAGATTTGCATGTGTTGGTAAGGTGATCATCTCCAATCCCTTGCAGGGAGTCATAAAAGATGCTAGACAATTGAGCCATAGAAGATTCAGGTGGAGAATATCCCCTTGCGAAATAATTATCAACACCATCGTCATTATCATCAGAACTTTCGTCAGAATGAAGATTTGAAGGAGAGGGAGAATGAACTTTTCTTTTCTTTGAAGATGGGGCAGTTGGTTTCTCCTTGCGAAGAACACCTTTACTTTTGCCCTTAGTCTTCGTAACTATGGCAGGCTCTTATTCTTCTTCAATGATAACCTTCGCACACAGATAAAGATAAGAAATAGAGGCAACAATATATTATTAAAAATCATAAAAGAGTATCTCTTACTTCATCTGTGATTGAGCGTAGAGCTGACAAAGTGCTAGCCTTCCTAGTTCTGTTGTAGCTTGATTTCAACTTTTAAATCTAAAAATTTCGCAAGAATTAGAGAAAAAAAAAGTAAGGATATATGAAAGATTATAGATGGGGCAAATCTTGAAGATATACCTCCTTCTCCTTTTCGGGCTAGTTGAATACCCATGGTTGATATGCAGCGAGATTTGCATGAAGCACATTTGAACCAGAAATATAAGACCCCTTCAGAATCAACGGAAAGACACACCATATGTCATCTTTAGAGTGGCGAGGAGTATTATTCTTACCAGAATGCCAGTCGATATCTTGCACAGGCATTTTATCGTCAGTGATATTATCTTTTCTCTTCAAACGAACACCCCAACGAGTGCTATCTTTCTTCATGGGTATTAATTCATAATTTTCAAAGAAGTTCTCTATTGTATATTTTTTGGCGAGTATTTATAAATTTTCAAGTTCAGGATCCCTAATTTCTTTTGGATAAAGAGACCCTTTACTAGCACCACGGTTGGCGAATTCAAGAATTAAACAAATACAGTCCCCACTTAATTGATAGATGGCTCGCGAAAAGTTTGCATGAGCAAGAATTTCGTAAAACAAGGGAAGATTAGGATCATAAAGAGGGATAGGAAGGACAATGAGAATCTGATCAAGTGAAACTATGATTTCTTTATCATCACAATAATGATCAGAAAACAGTTTAGCAGAAAGAATGGATTTAGCTCCTTGATTGGGAATGATGGATAGTGTAAAACCCTTCTCTTTGAGAATCTTCTGAGTTTCTTTAAAAGAAATCTCATACTTAGGACCGCTTGGAGGCATTTTAAGTATGGGAATGAAGAAGAAATTAAAGATCGAAAAAGGTAGAAACAAGAAGATTTACAACATCATGAGCGGAATTTACGGAAGAACGGTGAAGTAAAGTTGCAGAAAAGATAGGAAGAACAGTAAAAAAGAAGGGAAGAGAAGAATGATAAGAATATATACAGAGAGAAGAGTTCTCGAGAATATAAACACATTTAATGCAAAGAGTAGACGTGAACGGTTGAGAAGTAGCGGTTGAAAAATACGTGTCAAGAAATGGATGGAAGGAGAGATACGTGTAGTAAACTCTGCGTAAAATACAGAATCTTGTCAGTACAAAAGAATATGGAAAGATGAACAGTTGCGGCATTTTGAAGTATAATTTCTCATGACATTCTCCCCTTCGCAGAGAAGACATGAGAAGAGGCAAGATATAGGATCATAATATCGCAACAATAATACTCTTGCGAAATCGTCAACAACAATACCCTTACGAATATCGCAGATTGATTACAGAAATGACGCAACAGATGACGACAACCTAAACACGAGAAAGATGTGAAGATCTTGCGAGATTTAGGAATGTCGTGAATAAAACATTTGTATGCTTGCAAAAATCTCGCAAGACAGATCCGAAAATAAAGGTCACCTTAACTGTCATCCACTATGTAATACCCTATATAAAGAGCTGAATAGGCTTAAGGGAAGGGATCTTTTTTTGGAGAGTAATGAGAAAGTTTTGAGGAGAGAGAAAATCTAGAACAGTGGTTGTATTCTTGATTTCATTTCTTGTAAAATTTCATAAGTCAATTCATAAAAAGGGTAATTGTTAGTCTTAAAGATGTGTTGATATCATGAATTCTTGTGAGGGATGTATTGTAGGAATTCCTGCAACTACAATCATTCATCGTCCATGTCTTCCTGACACGTTCTTGTGATGGCGCGTTGCACGCTGCACGCTGTAAACCTCCAGACCAATACCCCAGTAAGTATCCCCATTTTGTGACATGCTTGATGTCTCGATTGTGTGGATCATGGGACCCACAGAAGGTAGCATACGGTGCTAGGTTAAATAACTAAGTTATGTAGGAAATTGATATAAAATATCGTGTGTATTCTTTGCATGTAATGCATCAAATATATTCAGCATGTATGAAGCATCACTGTTTTAAGGCTTAACGGAGTAAGTCACGGATAAGCGTCTTAAAATAACATCACGTCCAACCATCTTCGAGTGACCGTTTGGAGACTGTATGGTCAAGCCATACATTGGACGATCACTCTGTGTGGAAGAGTGGCGGACGGTGATCATGGGGATGCTTCATTAGTCGCTTAACTCCTATCCATGGCTGACCAACCAAGCTGGTAGAGTTGGATGGACGAGATGATCTATGAGTTCATCTGCGACCGTTGATGGAGATCTTAGGGTTTTGAAGAGGTGCGCAAGCATCGCTCTTCAGCTTAATCGAAACTAAGCATGGGAGGCTTTTTTGGCGGGACCGACTGAGCATGCATGTAGACGGCTTGCTGGTGTACACGTCTGTACCTTATTGTCTCATGAAGGTGCGATCTAGTCCACTCAACTTGGCCAGCAAAGAGAGGCGGTTGAGATCGATTTGCAACAGAAATCCCATGACGCAAAGGAGTTTAAAACCGCACGACATTCCTACTTCGGGCGCGCGTTTCGTGACGTTCGGCCATGGTTGGCCTTGGTCGATCAGTCATGCGTGTAAACGGTGAAAAGCCGAGGGTACCCCAAATATACCTCAAGCTATTACTTTTCCTACCTATAAGTCCTTTCCCCGAAAGTGATTGTCTATGGACTGAGTCGAGACAATAAAAAAAATCGGTTCACACTTTGTGTGATCGTCTATGGATACAAAATCGAGACAATACAACAACAAAGTGTGTTTACTTGATATAAAGGTTCGGACTTAACCAAACTCAATAGGATTCACAAATCAAGTAAATAGGAATTAACGTTTGTGCAATTTACTTTAATTATAATAAAACAATTATAATGCATAAATATAAAGTAAATGACACAGCAAGATTTTGTTGATGAGAAAACCAAAAAGGCATAAAAACCCCGGGACCTAGTCCAGAATTGAATACTCTCAGGATTAAGCCGCTATACAAAATAAGAAAACTTCGTATAGGTAAGACCAAGCAACTAAACCTATAGTTCACCTAGTTCAGTCTGTATTCCCACGCCTCCAACCTGTAAACAAGTCACGTACTTGGACCAATTCCTTTGGTTCGTATTCCAAACAGTAAAGGAACAACAAATCTGTTTGGTATCAACTCTCTTCAACCAAGTGATATGAGTTGCGAAAAGGTTCCCTTATTTATCTTAACATAAACTCCTTTGCCAGGTTCCAAGATCTATCTTATGTTCAATCACCCAAAGGCAATCGTTAAGATTAAGCCAACCAATACCTTTAATCACAAGGAATCGTATTGATGCCGATCTTCCTCAATTAATCAATCCAATCTACCACAAGGATAAGATAAGACGATTATTAATTGGATCCTCTTTTTCCCAAACAAGTATTGTGCACACCAAAGATTGTAAAAACCAAGTCATAAATCTTCAATATCTTCTTTGTCTTCAAATCTTCTTAGATCTTTAATAAACACCTGCACACAACTACTTGAGTCTCTTGTGATCAATCACATACAGAACGGAGTCTTTTAACAATGGATTATCACAAGATCGTCTTTAGATCTAACAACAGTCTAAAGATACATGTCGAAACCTTGAACTAGTTTGAGTGAATCTTATATCAGAAGAGAAGATTCTCAAGCATAAACAAACTAGGTGCAATCAAAGTTCAACCACCGTTAGTTAATCAAATCAATACGAAAACTAAAGATAAACCGCAATATCTAGTTTCCCACCAACGGTACGCACTAGAGCTTCTCAATCCCAAAGAAGACTTTAAACTGAGCGTCCGTAAGAGATTTCAAAGAATAAAGACAAAATACCAAGTCTAATGTTACGCAGGATTAGTTTGCTAGAAATGCAAACTCAAAGTATTTATATACAAGGAATTTTGGACACCAAGGAATTTCCAAAACCGAAAATATACTCAAGATGTTTTTGTAATACCCCGATATTATGCAATGGTTGGCCGAATGGAATATAAGTAATGATTTGTCCTTTCCTATCACCGAGGCCTTTTCAGCACAATTGGCTTCAGAGTTGGAAGAAAACTCTGCAGTTAAGCGTGCTCGGGAGGGAGCAATCCAGGGATGGGTGACCTCCCGGGAAGTTTCTGCTGGATTACCGCAGCGATGCCCGTTGAAAACCCCACACTGCCGGATGACCGCAGTGGCTAAGTGGGGACAGAATCGGTGGAGGGACGGGTCATTACAAATGGTATCAGAGCTGACGACGGTTCACCTTCCGAGGGTGAGAAAGTACACTGGACGGGATATGTCAGGTACTGCTCTCATGAGGGGCAGGGAACGTCGGAGATCTGGGATTGAGAATATATTCTGGAGCCGAGGACGGCTCCAATTTAAGGTGGTGGTATTGTAATACCCTGATATTCTGCAATGGTTGGCCGAATGGAATATAAGTAATGATTTGTCCTTTCCTATCACCGAGGCCTTTTCAGCACAATTGGCTTCAGAGTTGGAAGAAAACTCTGCAAATAAAGCGTGCTCGGGCGGGAGCAATCCAGGGATGGGTGACCTCCCGGGAAGTTTCTGATGGATTACCGCAGCGATGCCCGTTGAAAACCCCACACTTCCGGATGACCGCAGTGGCTAAGAGGGGAAAGAATCGGTGGAGGGACGGGTCATTACAGTTTTTCCGTATTAACCCAAATTCGGTTTTCATAATTCCTATGAATGCACTATCCAAAAATATGATCGAAATCTCATTGGAAAATCTTTAATTAGAAAATGCACATTACTAATTCTTATTTTCCATATATAATTAAAAACCCTTAATTAAAAAGATTCTTAACTTATTTAAATTCGATCTTGGGATTTACTTCCTTCTTAGCCATTAAGGAATATCTTTGAACAATATAGAATAAGCATTAATGCACCGTGTTCAAAGTGTGACGACATCTTACTCTTGCAAGTATTTTCCATGCTTGCTCACTTGAAACCGATTTACCACACTTCCAAACAAGTTTAGAATTGGTTCATCTGACTTTCAAGAACTATGTGACTGATCAAGTTCCACTCAATCACAATTCATGGGTTTACGGTTCTATCAAAAAAAAAAAATCATTTCTACCTCCATATGAGTATTGTGCATAGTTACACTAGCTTACCAAAGATACGGCTGACTAGGTACTAGGATCGGTTCCCCATATATATTTGGTATCTAACTTGTATGTACTGCACATGTCCATAGGATCGGTTCCCCCTTCCCAAAAACGTGTTTCACATGTTCATAGGATCGGTTCCCTTTTCTTCCATAAACCTTATTGTACCTTATACAAGGATCGGTTCCCCTTGTGATGCACTGCACTTCTTAATAGGATCGGTTCCCCTCTTCCAAGTAATAAGTTCAAACACTCACAACCCGATCATACCCCAGGTGATTACCTTAAGATCGGTTTCACTAATAAAAGTCATACCAATACATAAGTCAGGCCTCATGTGAATAGTTTTACCAAGAACAAAAACAAGTCATGAGCGGTTATACTAATCACACATATTAGTCGTTCATAAGATATGCAATGTAGAACAACCCCAATAACGCCTGGCGATTTCCTTTTTGGTTCACAACACATATCATGAACTTACTTCCTTAGAACACATGCAAACATTGTTCCCTAGGATGAAATCCTCACCTCATACCCATACATAATCACAATAGCATTCATATGATTACGTCGATGTCTTATATACAAAGTTTAATGGTAAAACAAGAAATTTCATATTGTATTCCTTAATACTATGTCTATCTAGAGTATTCATGCTTCGCAGTTTTATGTTACGCAGGATTAGTTTGCTAGAAATGCAAACTCAAAGTATTTATAGACAAGGAAGTTTGGACACCAAGGAATTTCTAAAACCGAAAATGTACTCAAGATATTTTTCTGTATTAACCCAAATTCGGTTTTCATAATCCCTGTGAATGCACTGTCCAAAAATATGATCTAATTATCCTTGGAAAATCTTTAATTAGCAAATGCACATTACTAATTCTTATTTTCCATATATAATTAAAACCCTTAATTAAAAAGATTCTTAACTTATTTAAATTCGATCTTGGGATTTACTTCCTTGTTAGCCGTTAAGGAATATCTTTAAACAATATAGAATAAGCATTAATGCACCGTGTTCAAAGTGTGATGACATCTTACTCTTGGAAGTCTTTTCCATGCTTGCTCACTTGAAACCGATTTACCACACTTCCAAATAAGATTAGAATTGGTTCATCTGACTTTCAAGAACTATGTGATTGATCAAGTTCCACTCAATCACAACTCATGGGTTTACAGTTCTACCAAAACAAGTTTCGTTTCTACCTCCATGTGAGTATTGTGCATAGTTACACTATCTTACCAAAGATACGGCTGACTAGGTACTAGGATCGGTTCCCCATATATATTGGTATCTAACTTGTATGCACTGCACATGTCCATAGAATCGGTTCCCCCTTCCCAAAAACGTGTTGCACATGTTCATAGGATCGGTTCACTTTTCTTTCATAAACCTTGTTGTACCTTATACAAGGATCGGTTTCCCTTGTGATGCACTGCACTTCTTACTAGGATCAGTTCCCCTCTTCCAAGTAATAAGTTCAGACACTCACAACCCGATCATACCCTAGGTAATTACTTAAGATCGGTTTCACTAATAAAATTCATACCAATACATAAGTCAGGCCTCATGTGAATAGTTTTACCAAGAACACAAACAAGTCATGAGCGGTTATACTAATCACACATATTGGTCGTTCATAATATATGCAATGTAGAACAGCCCCAATAACGCCTGGCGATTTCCTTTTTGGTTCACAACACATATCATGAACTTACTTCCTTAGAACACATGCAAACATTGTTCCCTAGGATGAAATCCTCACCTCATACCCATACATAATCACAATAGCATTCATACGATTACGTCGATGTCTTATATACAAAGTTTAATGGTTAAGCAAGAAACTTCATATTGTATTCCTTAATACTATGTCTATCTAGAGTGTTCATGCTTCGCAGTTTTATGTTTTCAATATGCACGACTTGAAAGACACGTTAGGGAATGAAACAGTTCAAGTCAAATATCACTAACCTCAATTGGAAGGATGATGTTGTCATTTTAGCTTTTTCACTTCTTCAAGTCTTCGCAATACTTGTAATGTCTCACCCTAATACTTTCAAGCTAACCTATACGAAGTTGACTCTAGTACATTTAAATCAAGCGACTCTTAAATGAGTTTTTCTTCACTAAAATATGACCACTAAACTTGACATACCAACGCTTGGTGGGTTCAACCGAGCAATGCTCTAACAATCTCCCCCTTTGTCAATTTTACTGACAAAACTCTTACAATCATATGGATAAATAAATTACAATAATTCATTACACATACGCTTGATTCCCAAATCCAACAACACATAACCTGCATTAATTCAATCCTTAAAATACAGAAGCGGCATTATAATAACAAATCTTATACTCCCCTTAAAGGTGAGCTAGGTATATTTTCAATCCGCACGTCTTTGTTATCCCAATCATATGATATGTTACTCCCCCTTAGTCTATGCTTTTCTTCATTCGTTAGATAAACGTTCAAGCACCATTGTCCTCTTCCCTAGTGACACCAATCAACCATAAATTGATACCAGCATCACTTGTTTACTCCATATATTTCTCCCCCTTTTTGTCACAAAAATGTCAAAGAAGCGAACAAATAAAGGACAACACGAAAAGGATCTTACAAATCTCAAAATAGACTTGCAACCTGTTGAGCCAAGCATGAGGGTTCCACATACCATTTTTGATAACCAATACCAAAACCGAAACTACAAGTAATTACGTTTTGATATCTTATCATGGAAATAATTTCCCGAAGCAATTTCCCAACTAGTTTATCAAACTAAACAACTTAGTTCCTATGCTAAACCGATTGTATAAATACAACCGCTTCATTCGATAACACTAAAACAAAGATAAACTCCATTTTCTCATCAGGTTCTAATTATCCATATAACTTAGACCTTTAGATTTCAAATGAGCCAAATACTAGGTTAGTTAACTAGCATTTCCTTGTTTAGGCTTTCGTCTAGACTTGAATAACCGAAATCTCCACTTTGATAAGTCTAACTAAGATCATAATTAACTTAGTTTATCTTATCCGAAATCGAATTGGACTAAACAACTCGTACCATCAACATATTCATTCGTTAAGCAATAAATAATTCATACAAACCAGTAAATCAACTTGCATAATTATTCACCTCAACCGGATCATATAATATAAACAACACACATAAACCAAAGTTTCACTATTGCACCGAAATTTTGTAAGCTTAAACAATTGATACTACACAATAAAGCACAAATAACAATTGTTTTACTTAACTGGAAGCAATTGAATTAACATAGACATTAAAGCACCGCTATTGCACTAAGTTTTGTAAGCCTAAACTAATGATATCACACAACAAAGTAAGATAACAAAAGTTTTACTTAACCGGAAACAATTGAATCATACACACATCCATACATACATAATGGAATAAACACATCAATTGTACCAACAATTTCTTTTAAGCAAAAGCAATATATATATATATATCAAATAAAAATAGGCTTTTCTTAAAATAGGAAAACAATTAACTAACAAGATTGTTACCTCAATTTTGCATCCAACTTCTCCAAATATGATTCCATCGCTTTCTTCTTCCGGGAGAATTGATATCGAAATACCATTATGTTGTCATTCTCATGTCAAAAACAAAAGAATAACAATAACCAACCTTTACCAGAGAAAGGTTGAAAATCGGTTTTAACAATTGCAAGCAAAAGTTGAAAACCGTCGAAACACATATGCTTTTATGCTAAACCAAAACCGATTCAACATATTGTGACTTTTTCAAATATTGTTTCTATAGGAATCCCTCATGATCCTTTGATAAATCCTACCAAGTTGGGCTAGAACTTAATCCTGCTAAATCAAAAAGTCACCCAAACCATAAGGGTACACAACATATTATGAGATCGAATATCAAGGTAATAAAAACGAAATCAAACATCTCATACACATACATAGAAAATAAATAAAGCATTAAAGTAACGGCTATGTAAATAAAAAACTATCACAAGAAAAATTATAAATCAAATAACTTTATTTATAATAGTTTTATTCAATAGACTCATACAATCAATGAAAGAAATCAAAAATTGATGTCTATTTTTCTAGGTTAAGTATTTCAGCATATAACTTAATCTCTAGTGGTGCTCTTGTAGTTCACCGATATTTCTTCAGTGTTCAAACTGTTAAAACATGTCTCAAGAGGCTTGTCTGCAACCACTTCTTGATTCTCAAGATCTTCAACAATAACCTTGAGTTCAGAGAGAACTCCTCTTGCTTCTTCAAGTTGAAGTTTCAAACCTCCTAATTCACTTTTCATCTCTTGAATTTAATCATTTATTTCATCCCAGTTTTGAACCAAGATACAGATATTTCCTATGAGTTCTTCAAACTCATTCATAACATTACTCATACCATCTGTTGAAAAATACTTGGTTAACTCTGAATCATCGATATCAAAAAGACATGATTCTTCTTGAACTCTAGCAGAGGTAGAATCAGGTTCGATTCTCGAGATAATTTTCCTAATTTTTCGACATGGGATAAACCCTTGACAGTTTCTTACTATTCATGCTTCCCTTCTAATACTCCTTGTAACACTGCGAGTTATAGGAGACATCCTTCAAGGAGAGATAATAAACCTAAGAAACCAATAGTTTTTCGAAAATATAAATCATGTTTTCGAACATCTTCTTTTACTGAAGAGGAGACCTAAAAGGTATTCCTTAAATATCTTTTATTACCGAAAATGGGAACTACCATTAACATGTGCCCTTATTCTTTATGTGCTTTTCTCATACATCTTAGGGCACAGATTGGGATGAGGGTGCACAAACCTGATACAACATAATTCATGTTTCTCTTAGGGAATTTTTGCCCAAAATATTTTCTCCCAAGACGATGATCTTTTCTAACTCTAGAGATATGATCATGTGGAGAAATTGTACTGATGTAAGAATTCTCAGAGACTGATAGATCTCTCTTAATTCTTTCAATGAGATTTTACTCCCTCCGTTCCATTTTAGATGACGTTTTTGTAGTTTTCACGCGGATTAAGAAATAAAGAGAGATGTGAAGATCTTCCATTTATACCCTTGAGAAAAGTTCAAACATTAAATGCTATTAGTGCATTTAAAAATAAACTTATAGTTCCAAGACAAAATGTAAGGGTGTTATTGGTAGTTTTGTGGAAAAATATCAAAACTTTCAAGTATTTTGGAACAAAAAAAATAACCCTAAAACATCATCTAAAATGGAACGGAGGGAGTATAATATTTTCTCATTCTAAGGACTTCTTTATGATTCACATCAGTGTGATTATCTGAAACAATTATTGGGTATCCCTCATTGTTTCTTTTGGCAGAGATTCTCTCTTTCCCTTCCTTCTGGAATCATTCTTCATCAAAACAAGAATTGTTTCGATATGGATGAGGAGGAATCTTCTTCCAGAAGCTATTGTCAACTATTTTCTCTTATTTTGAGTTGATCTTATAGGGTTGTGGCACAATCTGTCTTTCTACTGAGGAATGATCTTTCAGTTTTTTAAGACAAGAAACTTCCTTCAAAAATTTTACCACCGTATGTTGAAGAAGTATAAGTTTCCTGTCAAGTGACGGAAAAGTGTATTCCTTAAGATCATTATCATGGAATCGGTTCAAAGTTTCCTTTGGACAAGATTTCATTTGATCATCAGGAGATATAGAAGCTTGTTTCTCATCCTCTTCTGACTTGATGTAGTTCGGTAAACTACCATCGTATTGATCTGTTTCGGATGTGACTAATACAACAACATCATTTGTCAGAGTCATTGGACTTGTCTCTTTATCAAGATAATTAACAAGAGATTTTAATTTTACAGTGAGATTCTTATTCTCTTCAGCTAGACTATCCAGTTGATTGTCTTTATTTCTGATCTCCTATTTAAGAAGATTTGACTCTGTCTTTAAAATCATCAATTTAGAAGACAAAGATTTTATAGGCTTTAGGAGTTTTACCAACTCTTTGTTAGCATCTTCTTTTTCATCAGAAAAAGACACAGATGTTTTCGCAACTCCAGGATCATGAGTCAACGAAGTAGTAACATCTTCAACCTTTGAGTAGTCATACTCTTGCTTAACGTTAAATGAATCAGACATGGACTCAATTCTTATAGGATGGATCGCACCAAAAACAAAATTTTAGATCTTTTCGTGTTTGCCTGCTGAGATACCAATTGAAAAGGCGAGGGTACCCCAAATATACCTCAAGCTATTACCTTTTCTTCCTACAAGTCCTTTCCCCGAAAGTGATTGTCTATGACTGAGTCGAGACAATACAACAAATCAGATCACACTTTGTGTGATCATCTATGGATACGAAATCGAGACAATACAACAACAAAGTGTGTTTACATGATACAAAGGTTCAGACTTAACCAAACTCAATAGGATTCACGTATCAAGTAAATAGGAATTAACGTTTGTGTAATTTACTTTAATTATAATAAAATAATTATAATGCGGAAATATAAAGTAAATGACACAGTAAGATTTTGTTAACGAGGAAATCGCAAATGCATAAAAACCCCGAGACCTAGTCCAGAATTGAATACTCTCAGGATTAAGCCGCTATACAAAATAAGACAACTTCGTATAGTTGAGACAAAGCAACTAAACCTATAGTTCACCTAGTTCCGTCTGTATTACCACGCCTCCAACCTGTAAACAAGTCACGTACTTGGACCAATTCCTTTGGTTCGTATTCCAAACAGTAAAGGAACAACAAATATGTTTGGTATCAACTCTCTTCAACCAAGTGATATGAGTTGCGAAAAGGTTCCCTTGTTTATCTTAACATAAACTCCTTTGCCAGGTTCCAAGATCTATCTTATGTTCAATCACCCAAAGGATATCGTTAAGATTAAGCCAATCAATACCATTAATCACAAGGAATCGTATTGATTCTGATCTTCCTCAATTAATCAATCCAATCTACCACAAGGATAAACCGATTATTAATTGGATCCTCTTTTTCCCAAACAATTATTGTGCACAACAAAGATTGTAAAAACCAAGTCACAAATCTTCAATATCTTCTTTGTCTTCAAATCTTCTTAGATCTTCAATAAATACCTAAACACAACTACTTGAATCTCTTGTAATCAATCACACACAAAACGAAGTCTGTTAACAATGGATTATCACAAGATCGTCTTTAGATCTAACAACAGTCTAAATATCCATGTCGAAACCTTGAACTAGTTTGAGTGAATCTTAAATCAGAAGAGAATATTCTCAAGCATAAACAAAATAGGTGCAATCAAAGTTCAACCACCGTTGGTCAATCAAATCAATACGAAAACTAAAGATAAACCGCAATATCTAGTTTCCCACCAATGGGTCGCACTAGAGCTTCTCAATCCCAAAGAAGACTTTAAATTGAGCGGCCGTAAGAGATTTCACCTAATTAGATTACTCTCCTCTATGATAGGCGGCTTCAGCAGTAACAAAGACAAAAGTGTAAGTCTAGGTTACGTATGATTAGTTTGATAGAAATGCAAACTCAAAGTATTTATAGACAAAGAAGTTTGGACACCAAGGAATTTCCAAAACCGAAAATATTCTCAGGATATTTTTCATTACTCCACCAAATTCGGTTTTCATAATTCCTATGAATGCACTGTCCAAAAATAATGATCGAAATCTCCTTGGAAAATCTTTAATTAGCAAATGCACACTACTAATTCTTATTTTCCATATATAATTAAAAACCCTTAATTAAAAAGATTCTTAACTTATTTAAATTCGATCTTGGGATTTACTTCCTTCTTAGCCGTTAAGGAATATCTTTGAACAATATAGAATAAGCATTAATGCACCGTGTTCAAAGTGTGACGACATCTTACCCTTGCAAGTCTTTTACATGCTTTCTCACTTGAAACCGATTTACCACACTTCTAATCAAGTTTAGAATTGGTTCATCTGACTTTCAAAACTATGTGATTGATCAAGTTCCACTCAATCACAACTCATGGGTTTACGGTTCTACCAAAAAAAGTTTCGGTTCTAACTCCATGTGAGTATTGTGCATAGTTACACTAGCTTACCAAAGATATAGCTGACTAGGTAATAGGATCAATTCCCCACATATATTTGGTATCTAACTTGTATGCACTGCACATGTCCATAGGATCGGTTCCCCCTTCCCAAAAACGTGTTGCACATGTTCATAGGATCAGTTCCCCTTTCTTCCATATACCTTGTTGTACCTCATACAAGGATCGGTTTTCCTTGTGATGCACTGCACCTCTTATTAGGATCGGTTCCCCTCTTCCGAGTAATAATTTCAGACACTCACAACCCGATCATACCCCATGTGATTACTTAAGATCGGTTTCACTAATAAAAGTCATACCAATACATAAGTCAGGCCTCATGTGAATTGTTTTACCAAGAACACAAACAAGTCATGAGCGGTTATACTAATCACACATATTTGTCGTTCATAAGATATGCAATGTATAACAACCCCAATAACGCCTGGCGATAGGGCTGTCAACGGACACAAATCCGTCTGATTTTGGGTATACCGATAAGGTTTAGGTTATGTTATACCGGAAATACGACATCCGATAACATCCGACGGAATTCAAAAATCTCAATCCGATTCCGTTAGGCTTAGTTATCGGATTTCAGATTTTTTTTCCGAAAAAATCTGGAATCTGGGAGAAAATCTTAAAACTGAAAAAAAAAATAGAAATTTTAAGTTCAAACCCACATAGTCTCACATGAAAGTACAAACTACAAACCCACAGTCTCACACACCAGTCATCACACATGAAAAGAAAGTACAAACTACTGAAGTCTGAAAACTTAACACACTACAACAGCAAAAAGAAAAATAATGTCTTGTAAACAGACCAGTGAGTCTGTGATCCATCATCTTTCTTGGCAAGTTCTTAGATGAGCAGACAAGCGGCTAGTTCCTTTCTACCTACATGCTTGAATTACCTTGTGACAATGATGACATGTAGCTTCAATGACAACCTCATACTCATCCTTCCCTTCTATAAGCCAAGCTATGACATTCCTAGTAAATTCATCCCATACCACTGACCTTGTTTCGCACAATCTTTTCTTTGCAGTAGCAACAACAACTGGATGTTCTGGTTGTGTGGAATTACATAGTTGATTGCTTGAGGTTCCAATACGATTGGATGCTCTTTGAGACATTCTGATAAGTGATAAAAACACAAATCAAGCATTAGATTACATTCACATCACATGTTTCTAGAATTCATTTTTATAAGAAAGATTTCACTGAATTCATTCTTCAACACAAAACAGGAACAAGGAACTAAGAAAATTCATCTTAATCAGCATTTATAAAACTCTACCAACCGATTAAATAAAAAGGAATGCTAACAAGGGTCAATGATGGTGGGAAGTGACACTGAAAAACTATTTATAAGACCTAGATTAAAAGCTAAGCAACATAGTTATATGAAAAGTAAAGGCAAAGAAAGCTAAAGCCATCAGTGAATACTAATAAATTGATTCAATTGAAAATTCAAGTTTCATCACCACCTACATCAAAACAGAACCCAAATCATGAAATTGATTCAATTGAATGTTCAACAATTAAAACCCTAAATTCAATTCAAAATAAAAATAAAAATAAAAATTGAAACCCTAAATTCAAAATCTAATGAACACAATAATCAAAATCGAAACCTAATAATAGTTATCTCTACTCTATTTAAACTCAGAAACATTCACACATAGAACATGCAATCGATTCGTTGAAAAAAAAGACTAATTTCGAAACATTAGATTCATTACTTACTTGGGTGTCTCTGAGAATCTATGACCATCAATCTGAGAATCAAATCTTATCTATCGATCTCTCACTGAGTCTCACTCCCTCTCTCGATCGAACTAAATATTCTCACACTTTCAGTCTGTGTAGAGGAGGAAAATATGAAAAGCCGAAAACCTTAATGAGAAGAAATTAGGGTTTTCCTTGATAGATATATACCTTGGGGATGTAATTACCATTATACCCCTGGGTTAACGGAATCAGACTTTAACCTCCCGGATTCAGCCTCATCCGTTTCCGGTAGGGTTAAGGGATAAAATCCGGAAACTCGTCTGGTTCCGAAATCTGAAATCCGATAATTCGGAATAAATCCTATAAGATGTTGAATATTCGAAAACGGATCTCGGACTTCGGAAGTCCATTGACAGCCCTACCTGGCGATTTCCTTTTCGGTTCACAACACATATCATGAACTTACTTCCTTAGAACACATGCAAACATTGTTCCCTAGGATGAAATCCTCACCTCATACCCATATATAATACAATATCATTCATATGATTACGTCGATGTCTTATATACAAAGTTTAATGGTTAAGCAAGAAACTTCATATTGTATTCCTTAATACTATGTCTATCTAGAGTGTTCATGCTTCGTAGTTTTATGATTTCAATATGTACGACTTGAAAGATACGTTAGGAAATAAAACAGTTCAAATCAAATATCACTAACCTCAAGTGGAATGATGATGTTGTCGTTGTAGCTCCGCACTTCTTCACTTCTTCAAATCTTCGCAATACTTGTAATGTCTCACCATAATACTTTCAAGCTAACCTATACGAAATTGACTCTAGTACATTTAAATCAAGCGACTTTTAAATGATTTTTTCTTCACTAAAATATGAAAACCAAACTTGACATACCAACGCTTGGTGGGTTCAACCGAGCAATGCTCTAACAGACGGGCCCATGGTGATCATGTTGACATGCTCGAGACCTTTTAAGTATACAACTACACCCTCCATCCAAGCTTGCGAAGATGAACGCTCGTGATCGATTAACGATACATGTAACATGCTGCAAACCCTAATTAGGGTTTTGTATAATTTACGCCCATGCAACTTCACCCGATCGATTTTGCATGTTATGCTCCTTCCTTGGGGAGGCCGATCATATGGGGCCCACATTGGGCGGGCGCTGAATATGCTGGTACCTGTTCCATGACCATAAGTTTGATCTAAGCTATCCAAACATGCCAGTGAAGTTGGATGGTTGTGATCAAACTGCGAAGCATAACCCTTTAAAGTATCACGCCAGCCTTGTTTTGAGCAAACGTTTATTGCTCCTAGGCTTGCTCGTGAGAAGGTCAGTCAGGTAGGTAGGAAGGGGGACCGCCGGTGTATAGGACAAGCTTGTCCGACCGGTCATGGGATAATCCACGCCGTCCAATCAAGCCGGCGAAGTTGGACGGTCGTGGCTATTTTGAGACTTTCGTTGGCGGTCTTTGCTCGTACGAGATTCCTCCACGCTGCTTCACAACCATCTTTTTTAGGCTGGCGTTTGGTGGATTTTAGGAGGCATGATATGCATTCGACCGACTAGGGCAAAAACGGGCCCACTGGTTGTCATTGCGGTGATAGCCTGCTCCTTCTAGGGTTCGTCTAGGATAGCTAAATCATGCGGCCAACTTGCGTGGTCGTGATTGTTTCTGAGACTGATATGGACAGACCATATTCAAATATGCTCAATCGGGCTAGTATAACACACCGAGAGATGTATGCTCAATCGGTCTAGTATAACACACCGAGAGATGTAGCATGTACGGGTATTTCGTGCATGCCTCATTATTGACAATTGGATATTCATGTTACTCTGCTGAGAGTAACAATCAGTCATCATTTCGCACCAATAATGAGAGTTCTGCGGGAAAAGCATAGGAAATACAAGGCTAATCATGCATTAATTAATAACGTTATAAATTCATAGGGTATATGGGATTGTTGCTACATGCTCCAACCTGGATGAATTTTGTGTATTTAATTCACAGAATACTGGGATTGTTGTCACATGCTCCATTCTAGGTGAACCAGTAAAGTGAAGAAGTATTCATCACTTATCAGTGGCTTTATCATTTGCAGGATGTCAGCGCATAAATTTAGTTTTACAATTTTAGCCCTAAACTAAAATCCACCATTAACAGTTACCAAACGCATATAGAATCTATTATAATCTGCATAATGGATTATGGGATGATAATCTATTAAAATAATGGTTACCAAACAGCCCCTAACTGCCTAAAAAAAATGGTCTTATCGTGCCAAGTGCCAACAAGCAATCTAATATACCCATCTTACCTTAATCTATAACATATCATAAATAAATGTATACCTTCAAATATAGCTAATTTTACTACTAAACTTGTTGTCATAGTTTGTGGGCCGGCATCTTAATAGCTATAGGATTATGTCACTCAAAGTACCTTAATTGGTTACTGTTAACAATGGTATCAGGATTAGCTTCCGGAAATAAATGGATTGGTAATGCTACTTTGCGAGATTCTTTTCCTATTTTGTATGAACTCTCCCAAAAGAAATATGCTTCTATTAGAGAAACTTTCTCTCATAATTGTACATAGGATTTTGATTTTAGTAAGAATTCAAACTAGGCTAAGTGGTTTTTCTCATATAATAGTTAAGTGATATTTCACATAGGGTTGTCAAGTCTATGATTTTGCAGTGGCTTATCTCTAAGTTTCTCTTGATGTTGATGGACTCTTATCTTTCCCATATAAACAATTTTGGAATTCTAAAGTGTCATTAAAGGTATTCTTCTTGGTATGGACTCTATATTATATAATAGTATTCCTACTAATTATCTTCTTATGAGAGATGAAAAGAGACACTTAAATCTATTTTCACTTTATGGAGATGATACTGAGCCTGATAACTATTAAAAAAACGTACAGAAGCAGGTCTGTTAGTTACGCCGGTTTCTTCAAGTGCTTCAGGTTAGAAAATCCAAATCCCATTGTTTTAAACTGAGAAACTTTGTGGAGTGAATCTTTCTGAACAATAAGGATAAGAAAAGACTCTTTTACATGGGTCGCCCATCTCCTGTATATAAGGGTAGGACTTGATCTTGTCTAGTAATGAGATTGGAGGCCATTCAAGGTCGGTTGCTCAGGAAGATTATAAGAACCTGCCAGTCAAGTGAGGGTTGTATCCGTCAGCTGCATAGTGCTGGATCTGGAGTCCCCCCTCGTCTACTTGATGTTGGTAGTGTTGAGATGATAGTTCATCAAATCAAAGAAAGAGAGACAAAGTTTCAGTATATGTTGGGAAACCAATTCAAGAAAATAAGGATGAAATTATATTTTTTACATTTAAAGAGTCTCTGAAAATTTAGAATTATTTCCTTAACAATTTTCGGGTCAGGTGAGTATTTTTTGTTAGTGTTTAGGCAAATCTTTGAGAGTTCTCTAGGACTAAAAGTAATAAGGTAATCAACAAATTTCTTTATTGGAGAGAAAGAACGCAAGACTCTATTGAGATAGGAAAAAAAAATCATCTTATCATAGTTGTTAAGTGTATTATATGTTGGGATCTTGCAACAATAGAAGAAACGTCAGATGTATCAAATAATATATATAAAGAATTGTATCAAACAACTCTCCCACAAACAACTTGATGAGGGAAGAATCACAGGCTCAACAAGATGTCTTTAACACATTAGTTCGCGGGTATACTCTGAAGTAATGCTAAACTCCAACGTGCGAAGATGTGTCCAGGATAAGACTGCCCGACATAACTTGTATTAACACAATACAAGTTACCAACTCTTGAACTTAGTAACAGGGATTGAATGTAAAACTAACGCGGAAAGAAAAACGAGAGGATGAAGAAAAAGAAGACTGAAAGGTGGTCGCTTCTTATGTAAATTCTAAACAGGTTTTCGAATAGTATTTATAGGAGAAGATTACTTGTTAATCAAGTTAGGTTTAATGTTTCCGTTTAAAACAAGTTTCTTGTAAAACAATTTAAAAAAAGAAAAAGGAATTCTCCCATAAATAAAACTCTTAGGAATTTTTTTTTTTTATAATTAACTTCTTGAAGAAAATAACTTGCAAAAATAAATCCTATTAAACACGTGACTTGGCGCATGGTTTACGCGTATATGCATGGGTCGAAACGTATATATTTCGCCTCACCCGCTCCAACCTCATTTATCAATACATCCATATGAAACATGGTTATATAGTGAAGCTCCTCTTTAGTTCTTGGACCCATATGTCACTAGATCAAACCACACTAAGACCATAAAACCTTTATTAAAAATAATTTTCCCCAATAATTCCCCACATGAATGAAATCTCGGTAAAAGCGAAAAATCAGAGTACGGAAAATACCATTTACGCAAAGGTGTCCATGAGGTCTTGAACCTTGCTTAGTGAGAAGTTAGTGGAACTACTTGCTAGACAGTGAACATGATGTCTTGAACTGCTATCATTTTGGTACAATTCGCAATAACATCCACATATGATATCCTCCAAGTATTGCTAAGTTCGTGCTATTTCTCAGAATGCTCTATAGAATCGTCTCTATTCTCATAGGAAGCGATCCACTTCCTCTTTCAGATAGGTGAGTTCCATCAAGAGTGTTTACTGCTACACCCCACTTCAATCTTGAATTGAAACTATGAACTCATTAAGACTTAATTAAAAGTCATCCTCCACATGCAGTCATACTATCACATCATCACCATAGGGAAAGGACAGATAATGAAATTCTCTGATAGTGTTTACCTTTACCCACCACAAATTAGTTGTCTCATTCGAAACCTTGATCTTGGGATCTCCAGTCAGCAAGGTTGAGTATCCTTCATGGAAAGTTTGATTATTTGAGCCTAAGCCCCATCCCCTTCGATGATTTACTAACTATCTCCTTGGACAAAACTTTCATCAAAGGGTCTGCGATATTATCCTTGGACCTTGTCCAATCTATGGAAATAACTCCAGTTAAGATTAGTATTTTAAATGAATCATGTCTTCTACACATATGTATAGACTTTCCATTGTAGAAGCTACTCTTAGCTCTAGCTATTGCAGATTTGCTATCATAATGTATAGATATATCTGGCACAGGCCTATGCCAGAGAGGAATATCTACTAAAAAATTTCTTAGCCATTCGACCTCCTCTCCTGCTTTATCTAACATAATAAACTCTGATTCCATAGTGAATCGAGCTATACATGTATGTTTGGAACTCTTCCAAGAAACAGACGCACCTGCTAGAGTGAAAACATATCCACTCGTAGACTTGGACTCCTCTGAGTTTGGTATCCAGTTTGCATCACAAAATCCCTCAAGGATGGCAGGGTACCCTTCGTAATTCAAACAAAAGGTCATTGTGAACTTTAAGTACCTTAGCACTCTAATAAGTGCATCCCAATGCATCTTACATGGATTAAAAGTATATTTTCTTAACCTACTCACAGCATAAGCAATGTGTGGTCTCGTACAATTCATCAAATACATCATACTTCCTATGACTCTCGAGTATTCAAGTTGGTTAACTCCTACACCCTTATTCTTCATGAGATGACAAGAAGAATCATATGGAATACAAACAGGTTTACAATCAAACTGATTATATTTCTTAAGTATGGATTCCACATAATGAGACTGACTCAGACTATATCCATTAGAAGTTTTTCTAATCTTCATCCCCAATATGACATCAGCGGGGCCTAAGTATTTCATGTCAAAGTTCTCATTCAACAGTTGCTTAGTGGAATTAATAACATCCATGTTTATACCTAGTATAAGCATGTCATCAACATACAAGCATACAATCACACATGCATCCTTGACAAGTTTAGTATAAACACAGTTATCAGATTCATTAATTCTAAAACCACTAGAAATCATCACTTGATCAAATTTATCATGCCACTGTTTAGGTGCTTGTTTCAATCCATACAAGGATTTAACTAGTTTACAAACTTTCTTTTCACAACCTTTAACTACAAATCCCTCGGGTTATTCCATATAAATTTCTTCATCTAACTCACCATTAATAAACGTTGTCTTTACATCCATTTGATGTATCTCTAGATTATGGACAGAATCTATAGCAATTAACACCCTAATGGAGCTAATTCTACTCACTGGTGAATATGTGTCAAAGAAATCTATACCTTCTATCTATTTGTAGCCTTTAGCTACCAACCTAGCCTTGTATTTTTCAATAGTTCCATTTATCTTACGTTTTCACTTGAAAATCCATTTACAACCTATGGCCTTAGACCCTGAAGGTAAATCTACAAGTTCAAAAGTACCGTTTTCTTGAAGTGAATCCATTTCACTAATGGAACCTTCTTTCCACCATGGAGATTTTGGACAAGTCATGGCTTCTCTATAAGTTTGAGGATCATACTCGGCTAGGTATGTAATGCAACCAGGATAGGTTTTCTTAGTTTTAACCCCTTTACCTCTTCTAGGTTATATTTCTGGTTCATCTTCCTCTAAAGGTAATGACTTACTAGTTGAAGGCACGTCTAGGGGATCAACAAAATATCTCTTATGAGAGTTACATTTTAAAGGAAAAACATTCTCAAAAAACTCAGCATCCCTAGACTCCATAATAGTATTCAACGCTATGTCAGAAATTTCAAAACTCACAACCATAAACCTATAAGCACTAGAATGCTCATGATACCCTATAAAAACATAATCAACTGTTTTGGGTCCTATCTTATTTTTCTTAGGAGGAGGGATGGCCACCTTTTACAAGCACCCCCACACTTTGAAGTAAGTATAAGATGGTTGTGTACCTCTCCATAACTCATATGGAGTTTCTGATCCTTTAAAGGGTACTCTATTCAGGATGTAATTGGATGAGAGGATAGCCTCCCCCCACAAAGTAATACTGAACTAATCAACATGGCATTCATCATATCCTGAAGTTTACGGTTCTTACGTTCAGCTACACCATTGTATTGAGGAGAATAAGGGGATGTAGTCTCATGTATTATGCCATGTTCTTCACAGAAATCTCCTACAGGAATTTCATACTCACCACCACGGTCAGACCTAACAGTTTTAATGGTAGTATTCAATTGGTTTTCAACTTCTCGTTTATGTATCTTAAAGGCTTCTAAGGCATCGTCCTCCCCTTTAAGTAAATAAACATGGAAGTACCTCATACAATCATCTATAAAAGTAATAAACCATTTCTTACCACCTCTTGTTTGAACCGACTTCATATCAACTAGGTTTGAGTGGATTAAATCTAAGGGTTTAGTGTTTCTCTGGACATTCTTATTGAATGATTTCTTAGCATGCTTAGATTCTACGCAAATCTCACACTTATGATTTTTATCTAAAGTGAATTTTGGTATACAACCTACGCTAGCCATTTTATGCATTGATTTATAATTTACATGACCAAGTCTACCATGCCAAACATTCAATGACACACACATATAAGCATAAGAATCATTCAATTTCACTTCTGGACAGGTCACATTAAGTTTATAAAGACCCCCAGTCTTATAACCCTTACCCACATAATCATTTCCCTTAGTTACTA
Organism: Papaver bracteatum; assembly: GCA_023529315.1. Taxonomy (NCBI): domain Eukaryota; kingdom Viridiplantae; phylum Streptophyta; class Magnoliopsida; order Ranunculales; family Papaveraceae; genus Papaver; species Papaver bracteatum. The sequence goes on from JAJJWX010003671.1 coordinate 1,304,930, forward strand.
TAATTTTTCCAGACTCAAATGAAACTTTAAAACCCTTATCATCTAAAACAGAACAAGAAACAAGATTTTTGCAGATGTCTAGAACATGAAGAACTTCATTCAATGTGAGAGTCTTTCCAGATATGAGCTTCAGACCAACCTTCCCTTTTCCTGCAACCTATGATGCAGATGAGTTACCCATACAGAGTTTTTCGCCTTCCCCTACCCTCTGGTTGTAGTTGCAGAATAACCTACAACTACACCCTCAATAGAATTAGTAAAAACTCAAGAATTTCTTGATGATGAATGACAATTTTCTTATTAATGTTCTCAATTGATTACAAAGAAGTATCTAAATGGAATTAGAATAGTTACAACTTTCTCTATTCTCTTTCCTAAGATATTTTCTAACACTCACCAAAAGAACCTCCCGAATTTTACATTTGAACTCCTATTTATAGTAAAACTTATACAGCTGTACATGAGTTACGAAGTATCGCAACTCATACTCGCAAAATTACTCCATCCTCGTAAAACTTCATATTTCTCCGCGCTTCTTCTATCATCGTAACATTTTATAATTCTTTTCTCCTTTATTTATTACGATACTCGTGAACTATTATCTTGCGATATTCAGTACTTACATCTTGCCTCTTCTCATGTCAATTCTACGAAGAAGAAATGATCGTGAGAACATAACCGTTACTTAGTCTTTTGAAATTTTGACACGTCTTTTGTAACCGTTCTTTTTTAGTTATTCCCTTATATAACTCCTTTATATTCTCTTCCTTTTCTTTTTCTTATTTCCGCAATTCTATCTTCTACTCATACTCTCTATCACTATTTTCTCTGCAATTTTTTCTTCTACTGTATCTTCATGAGTTCTCCAAGGTAATTTCCTTCTATCTCTGCGTATTTCATTTGTTCTCCTCTTTAATTTCTGTATAATTTGTTATCTGATTTTGGTTTATTTCAAAAAATAACTTCTCAGATGAAATCTCAACTAAAGAATCCAAGCCTTAATCCACGAAGAAGAAAATCTGAGAATCAAAAGGTAGTTAAAATACTCTGCCTTCTTTCCTGAACAATATATTGTTGCCTCAGTTTTTAATCTACATTTTGATTCGCAGTTTGACGAAAAACCAAATCCAAGTAAGAGATCTCGAATAACTAAACCCACACCATTAATTACGATTGATGATTTCCTTCCTGAAGTTGATAAGGAATTTTCCTCTCCTCCTCGTGAAAATGCTTCTTCACATACTCCTGCCTCTACTCCATTACCTGCTTTTCAATCTCCTATCAATGTCAATTTATCAACACTTCTTCAAGACCAACCCTCTCAAAATATTTCTTCAACTTCTTCTTTTGAAAAACAACCCTCGCAAAATATTTCTTCAACTTCTTCTTTAGAAAAACCTGTCTTGTCCCCAAATCCTTTGAGTGCTATTTCTCCAGACAATTTGCAGGTTGCTCTTATTCCTTCAAATTCTTATCCTCTTCCTCAAGAAATTCGAGATGGAATTTATTCAACTTTCTGAATGTTATCTGAGGTTTTGACCAATACTGCGAAGTCTACTAATGTTCGTTCGCAATATGAATTTTGCGAAGCTCTGAATAATTTCGTCAATCCAGACATTTCTTCTTCACGTCAATCCTTGGAAAAAGAAATTGAATTGCTTCGCCAATCTTTGAAAGCTTCTCAAGCAGAATGCGAGGATCTTCGTAAAGAAAATCATCATTTTCAGAATACTTCTCTGGACTGTGCGATTCTTCGCAAAAGAAATGATGAATTGAAAGGTATGATTACTATCTTCATATTTTCTCTTTTATTTAATTATATTCTTCATATGCTTGAAACATCCATTAAAACCCATTCCCCTTTATATAATCCATCCAGAAATGTAGAAGATTGGTACTTCACCATGAATCAGATGCAACAGAATATCGAACCAAGCATGAAAGCCTCTCAAACCAATTCTCCCATTTATCTAATCTTTACTCGTGTGCTCTTGACAACTCTGATGCTCTTTTTCAAGAGAATACTCAATTAATATATGATCGAAATTTTTTGAATGATGACATATCTCAACTTTTTTCTTCCTTAACCAAAGCTAATTTGAGAATATAAACCTTATTAGAAGAGAACAAAACCTTATCAGAAGAGAAATGTTTGTTTTTGAATACAATGATTGTTTCTTCGCAAGAATTAAAGACTCTTCAGAATAAATGTTGCGATCAAGAAAATCTTCTTTCTTTGTTGAAAGGTGAACTTGAGGAATTAAAGAAGTCTTCAGATGCGGAAAGAAATTCTTTTGTTATTGAGAAGAATTCCCTTATTAATAAGAATATAGTCTTGTGTGCTAAGAAGAATCAACTTGAAGAAGATTACTCATCATTAAAAAGTCTTAATGCCAAACTTGCGAAGGATAAAAATTTTCTCCTTTCTAAAGATCAAAAGCTTCAATCTCGACTTAAAGGATTAGTTGGTGATGGTTTTGATAATGCGATGAATCGATGAAGAATGTTGTCTATCTTTAACTCAATCTCTTACTTCGCAAAGAGAAGGTAGTCATTAAAATTTGACTGCCTCTGGTATATCTTTAAATTTCGTTATACTCGCAAATTTTATTCTTTGAACTTTGTTTTATTTGCAGAATCTGAGAACCACCTTCGTAATGAAAAAGCTGGATTATAAGCCTCATGTTCTGAGCTTCGTAAGAAGAATGCTTTGCTTTCTACTCGCTTAATCAACTCTCGTGACCGTGCTACTCGGAGATTCAATTATCTTGCTTATTCCAAAGATATCGAAGATACCAATCATCAAAAAGCTATACTTCGTGAAAGTCATCTGAAATCTCAAGTCTTTGCGAATAACATTCTCTTATCAAGAGGCTTGCCTCCTGTGAAGATTACTCCTCTGAAGATATATGACGATGAAGTTGCTCGTGGTCCTGATAGTGATTTCGATTATGAGAGTGATGATGAAGATCTTGATGATGAGAAAGAATCTATTCCTCAAGGAGATGTCCCTGTTGCGTATTCTTCCAAGGATGATATCTCGCAAAAGTCGAAGGTTGCTAATGACCCTACTGATCTTAAAGATCCAGCACAGATTGTTGATGAAGCATGATAACATTCCTTTTTCAATTTATCATTGACTCTCCTGTCTTTCTTTCTTTTGAATTCCTTTCCTTAGCTACTTGTTGGTTTTCTTTTTACGAACAATTCTATTTTTTGAGAAGTACATCTGATATTTTGCGAAGATGATTTATCCTTTCTTTCTGATATTTTGCGAAGATAATTTAACCTTTCTTTGATTAAATTTGCCCCATTTGATCATATGAAGAGAAATAATATATAACTCACAGATAAAGCTTAGTATATCCTTTTCCCCCTATTATTTCTCTTTAAATGATTAAACATTGTTTGAAGTATTAAAATATCTGCCTCAATTTATCTTACGAAGTTTCAACTTGTTACGATTGTAGATAAAAAAATCATCCCTTTTACGATTCAAATGAATTATTAGAAGTACTCAATTCCCTTTTACGTATTAGAAGTACTCGATCCACCAAACGAAGAGATATAAGAAGTATTAAAAGTACTCAACTCATCAAATAAAGAAATATAAGAAGTATTAGAAGTACTCAATTCACCAACTGAAGAAATATAAGAAGTATTCGATCTGTGAATAATTATGTAACATATGATGAAGTATAATGATTATTTAACCTTCACCAAATGAAATATCCATTAAAGAAGTATAATAAATATGAGATATTCTTGAAGAATTATAAGAAGTATTCAATCTTTTGGAGAAATGTTCAATATATGGAGAAGTATAAGAAGTATGCAATTCTCGTAAATTTTTACGAATATGAACTTATCCATATTTGTTTGTTATCAAAATCGCATCTTTTGTTAAGTCTTCCTTAAAATTATTCAATGATGTTGTCTTCTTTGATAGGACTTCTTGTAAAAATTCTTCAATGATATTGACAGAGCTGTCTTCTCTTCAAAATTTCTTGATGTATATTCTTGTAAAATTTCTTCAATGATATTGACGAAGTTGTCTTCTTTTCAGATCTTCATAATGTATATTCTTGTATAATTTCTTCAATGATGTTGATGCAATAAATTTCATTAATTTCTGTGGTCTTATGATGCCTTCCTAAGTAAAGGTCTTATTTTGCCATCTCTTTTGTATTAATTATTTGCGATAATATGACAAGTCTGAACATTCTTGCGAACATACAACCTCGTGACATTATCGTCTTGCGATGAAATCGCAGGACGTTCTTACACTTTCATGCAAAAACCCATTGATCCCATCTTAACTTCTTTGTATAGTATTTTAGCCTCTTCAGGAATTGTTGCGACAATATGACAGGCCTAAATATTCTTGCGAACATAAAGCCCCATGACATTTCCGTCTTGCGATGAAATCGCAGGACTTCTCTACACTTTCATGTAGCGACCCATTGATCTCATCTTAACTTTATTATGTTTCATGAAGTTCTTTATTCTTTTCTTTATTTCTTTCTCCTTTTTTTTTTTTTTTTTTTTTTTTTTTTTAGAAGGCTCGCAGAACTTCATTTGTTGCACAAATATGACAAGCCTTTATGTTTTCGCAAACAAGAAGCCTCGTGACATTTGCGTCTTATAGCACTTATCAGCTCCCTAATGGAGGGTGCTGCCCTTTATCTTCCCCCTGATTTCCCCTTCAAGGAAGCGTACATCGACCATACAAGGTTAGCTCTTCCCATCCGGTTCTGCCAACAACCAGCTTTTGATCGCAACCTCTTATCCTTTTTGCCTATAGGGCTTATAGTTACGAGGTTGCACCCTATGGGGTATCTTTGGGCCAAGTGCATCATTTGCCAAGACTTGTCAAAAATGGCAGATGTGGTTCAACCTCACCCGGCACTCTTGACTAAACCGTGTACCTCGGCGCCTTGATCGTTTTCTGCACTTCTTGGGAAAGACAGTATGCCTTAGTCGCCCATCCTAAATCCTCTTACACCGCATTTTATATTGCGTAATGTCGTTAGATTAGGTGAGAATCCAAGGTGTCTAACCCGGATAGGTACCCCATTATTGGGTTGTACCCCAAATTTTTTACCATGTACTAAGGGCCCTTGGTGGTGTTCCGGTTACCCTTAGCCACGTTATAGGTACCCCCTTAAATGACGTACTTTAGGACTTTGCCTCTTACGAATTATAGCTTCGCGAACTAGGGTGTACGCCACAAAGGTTTGCCTGTATAAAATTTTCTGAGGCTCTCCTTCTTTTTTGGAGGATGATCACAGATTGCGGTCTTTTATTCGCAAATTAATGAAATTTTAATCGGAATATAAATTTTGAAAATTCGTAACTTTTCCCAATTTCCTGCGAGCAAACAATATTCGTAAAAATTTTCATGAGTTTTATGGATAATACCTTTTCAAATATAGTATGTTCCAAGGTCTACCAAGCCTCAAACCCATGTCTCTCCCTTCTAGATCCATCAGCCGATAAGCTCCGCTTCCTACAACTTCTTTAATAACATATGGTCCATCCCATTTTGGTGCTAATTTCCCTCCATTTTCTTTTTGATATCGAGGTGTTTCTCGCATGACCAAATCACCTGGTTTATATTCACGTTCAATGGCTCTCTTGTTGTATTCTCGAGCTAATCGTTCCTGATAAATCCTCATATGGTGCAACACCTTTTCTCTTTTTTCTTCCAAATCATCTAATTCTCTTAATATTACTCCCGCACTTAAATTTCTTTCCCAAGCTTCTTTCTTTGTTGTCGGAATTACAACCTCTGTGGGTAATATTGCTTCTACTCCATATGTTAGAAAATAAGGAGACATTCCAGTTGCTTCTCTTCTAGTTGTATTGTATGCCCAAACTACGCTAGGTACTTGCTCGCACCACCCTTTGAGATGTCCTTCTAATTTCTTTTTGATTGTATCTGCGATTGTTTTATTTGTTGCTTCAGCTTGTCCATTAGCTTGTGGATATAACGGGGTTGACTTCCCACATTTTATTCTAAAATCACTGAGTAACATCTCTATATTCTGCCCCTCAAATTGTTTTCCATTATCAGATACTAGTTGTGCTGGAACCCCGTACCTGCAAATGAGGTTCTCAAATATAAACGTAAAAACATCTTTATCACGAATATGCCAGACCGCTTTTTACTTCTGCGAGCTTCGTGAAATAATCTGTTGCAACTATCAAGTATCGCCTTTGTCCAGATCCAGGTATAAATGGTCCAACAATATCCAACCCCCATTTACCAAAAGGCCAGCAGCTTGTTGAAGAAGTTAATGTAGCCCCTGGTGCATGAATTATTTTACCATGTCGTTGGCATTCCTTGCATCTTCGTACGAACAATTTTGCGTCTGTATGCATATAAGGCCAGTAATATCCTTGTATCTTTGCTCTATATGCTAGAGATCTTCCCCCACTATGATTGCCAGCTTCTCCTCCATGTAACATCTTCAATATCTTTTCTCCTTCTTCGCGAGTTAAGCACCTGAGAGGTGGTCCATTGAAAGATTTTCTATATAAAATTCCTTCTCGCAACTCATAGTTTGTTGCTCGACTCTTTAATTTATGTGCTTCTAGTCTGTTCCTAGATATTTCTCCTGTTGCGAGGTATGCATGAATTTCTTTTCTCCAATCTGCGATGTTGTTTGATAACTCTCTTTCTACTTCCATCGCAACAGCTTCTTCAATTTCTTTCTCTTTGTCCACTGATGGGTGTTGAATTGTTTGTATTTGGATTTGTCATCATGCTTGGAATAAATGCAAAAGCATCTGCAAGACGGTTATATTTTCTTGATATATGTCTCCATTTTAATTTCGGTATCTTCGCAGATAATTCCTCAACGAGTTTCTTGTATTTCTTCAAAGAAGATTCATTTGTGGTATATTCCCATTTAATTTGACAAATCACTAATTGCGAATCACTTGTTATCCTTATACTTTCAAGCTTTTTTTCTATTGCGATCTTTAATGCATGCACTACAGCTTCGTACTCTGTTTCATTGTTCGTGGATGCAAATTCTAGTCTAAATGAGAATGCTGTTCTTTCTCCTTCTGGTGAAATCAACACGACTCCAATTCCATTTCCCTCACTATTGGATGATCCATCCACCAGAATTTCCCATCTATCATGCTCTGTTAACAAGTCTTTTGGATTCCCAAATTCTTCTTCAACATCCATCATTTCCTCTCATCGCTTCATCTTCTTCCAAAGGAAATTCTGCCAAAAAATCTGCGACAACTTGTGATTTTTGCGATGACAACACTTCGTATTTTATCTTGTAATGGTTTACTTGTGCATTCCACCTTTCTATTCTTCCTGACCTTTTTGTGTTCTTCATGACTGATTCAATTGGGACTTTGGTTACCACTTTTATTACATGTGCTTGAAAGTATATTCGTAACTTGAATGATGCATAAACCAGGGCTAAGATTAACTTCTCCATTTTAGAATAATTCTTTTCTGTTGCATTAAAGGTTTTACTAATGTAGTAAATGGGCCTTTCTACTCTCAAGGCTCTTTCGCAATGTAACTGCGCTTAGAGCATATGGAGTTGTTGCGAGGTATACCAATAATTCTTCGTTTTTCTCTGGTTTCTGTAGTATAGATGTATTTGCGAGGTATTCTTTGATTCCTTGAAAAGCTTTTTCACATTCATCAGTCCATTTGAATTTTGCTCCTTTCTTAAGTATGTTGAAAAAATGCTTGCACTTATCTGACATTCGCGAAATAAATCTTCCAAGTGAAGCCAAGAGTCCATTTAGCTTTTGTACTTCTTTTACTGTTGCAGGTGTTGGCATGTCACGAACTTCTTGGACATTTTCTGGATCAACTTGTATTCCCTCCTTTGATACTATGTATCCCAAGAACTTTCCAGATGAAACCCCAATAATACATTTCTCAGGATTTAATTTGATGTTGAACTTTCTCATTTGCTCAAATATTTCCTTCAAATCTTGCACATGGTCTTTAGCTTCCTTGCTTTTTATCAACATATCATCTACATATACCTCCAAAGTTTTATGTATCCACTTCGCGAACACTTTTTCAACCTAATGAGTGCCAAATATTGCATATTCATACACCTTTTCATTGGCACTTAACTCATCTTTCGCGCTTCAAAGTCATATATTATCCCAAAATTCTGCATTCTTACCATCTTCAAGAATAAATATTTGTATTAATTAATTTTGTGTTTTTAAGTACTAAATAAAGCTTGGAAGAATTGAGAAGACAAAAGAGAAGAAAGTTGGAAGCATTTGCAACCCGATCACAGCATCGTGGCAACTTGTTTACAAATTCATGGGATTAAACAACCCATGATCCAAAACCCAAGACCCAAATCCATTTCCACCTCACCCCCATTGGATTCTTTCCAAAACATCCACCTCAATTGGATTCTTTCCAAAACATCCACCTCACCCCCATTGTATTCCATTCTATCCATCAATTAAGAAAACATTTTTTGTTTAATTGTTGAGTGGTTGCTACAGTAAATTTCGAATCCCAAGTGTGAGAGAATTTTTGTTATAAATAGAGAGGGTTGTTGTGTTGAAAACTCATCCAAGAATAGCTTGTTCATGTTAGTTTATCAAATTTAAGTTTTGTTGTAATGTTCTTCATGTTCTAGTTTCATTTGCTAGGGTTTAAATGAAGCCGTAACTCATTGGTATGTATTCATATCTTGTATCTTGTTCTTGAAAGTTTAGAATTGTTTAAAGATATAATTTAATCCAAGTTTGTCAACATCTTTCTCTCACAATGTATGTCATGTATCCATTGTAGTTAGAATATCTCTTTGTTGATTATGCTACAACTCATGCTTAACCAAATATTGATCCTCAGATTAGTTGTGCTTTAATTAGACAGTTAATGCTTTGGAGAAATACTTTAGTTGTGATTAAATTATCCATTGGAGAAACACCTTAGATATATGGTAGACTTGAATCTGCTGTAAGGACAAGAATAATATTACAAGTTGAATGCATATCATAAGTTAGTGGTGGATTTGAATACCCTAGTATCCATATTCTCAGTATTTACACCTTGATTTAATTGCGTATTTTAATTCAATATTATTTTCTGTTTAAGTCTTTGCCAATATCTCATCGTATCGACAAAAGCAAACCCCTTTTGGTTACTCTCTGAATCAGTTCTAAGTAAAGATTTAGAATCAACTTTTACACTCTCCAAGTCTCTGTGGTTCGACCTGTGCTTGCCCTGAGTTGCTTGTCGACACTGTGCACTTGCAGTATACACAATAGTAGGTATCTTTCTGAGCCTACCACAACCATACGTTGATATGTAACACCCGCATTCCGTAAACCAAATGGCATCTTCACATAACAATACAAACCCCTTGGAGAAAAGAAGGCAGTATGTTCTTGATCTTCTTCTGCGAGTGATATTTGATTATACCCCTTATATCCATCAAGTGAAGTGACTCTGTCATGACCTGCAGCTGATTCCACCATTTGTGGTATATCTGGTAATGGAAAACTGTCTTTGGGACATGCCTTGTTTAGATCAGTGAAATCTATGCAAATTCTTATTCCTTTGTTCTTTTTCAGAACAATGACCATATTCGCAATCCATTCTGGATATTTTGCTTCCCTTATGATCCCTGCATCCAACATCTTTTGTAATTCTTCTTCTATCTGTACATGATAATTTTGTGATATCTTCCTTATTCTTTGTTTGAATGGTCTTATATTTTTATCTATGTTCAACCTATGACATGCCACTGATGGATCAATTCCTGGTATCTCATCTACACTTCCTGCGAAGATATCTTTATATTCTCGCAAAAGATCAGTAGTCCTTTTTTCTTCTTCTTCATCCATCTTAGTTCCAATTTGTAAGAATAAAGGCTCCTCTTCACTTCCAATATTTATTTCTTTAGTTGGTTCAGCTGCAACATAGCTTGGACTTTGCTCGCCCATAGGTGTTGGCTCTTTGATTATTTTTGCTGGTTCCCCTTATTTTTCTGGAATTTCATTTTGTATACCTCTCCCTTCCTTTGATCTTATTGTATACACTCGGAATTCTTCTCCTTTTCTTGTTTCCTTCGCAAGTTTCCTACGAATTTGTTTCTTTCTTGCTCTTCCTCCGCATTGTGTTACTTCAATTTGATAACAAAATTTTGCACTATCAAGATCTCCTTTAATTTCTTGTATTCCATTTGGTGTAGGAAATTTGATTTTCTGATGTAATGTTGAAGCAACAGCTTTGATCGCATGAATCCACGGCCTTCCTATCAGCATGTTATATGGAGATTCCATATCTATCACACACAAGATTACATGTGTTTCGATTTCTCCTAGTAATATTCGCAACACGATTTCTCCTTTAGATTTTGTTGTAGATTTTCCTAATCCATGAATAAGACACTTTGAATTTATGATTTCTTCATCTTTAATTCCCATCCCCTTAAGTGCATGATAGAATATAATATTAACAGAACTCCCTGTATCAACCAAAATTCGGTTTAATTTCCATTTTTCTTCAGCTTTCTTATCTTCTAGCATGATTGGCAATGTGATCACCAATGGTGAAGTGTGGTTCAAGTCTTCATTTGGAATTTCTGCTACTGAAAATGTGATTTTCTTCTTTTCCCATTCTTCTAAAGTTGTTATCTTTTCTTCCTCCATGATCTTTCTTCCTCTACAATCTCGCTTGTATATTTTTCTCTTCATATTACTATGAAATTCATCAATCATTGTCTTTGTGATCATATTACATTCTTCTTTTTTACAATCTCTATCTACTGACTTCATTTGATCTTCAAATTTTCCACAATTCCCTCAAATTTTGGCTACCACAATTCTCAAGTCCCTGTTTCTAGCGCCAATTATGTAGTTGCAGAATAACCTACAACTACACCCTCAATAGAATTAGTAAAAACTCAAGAAGTTCTTGATGATGAATGACAATTTTCTTATTAATGTTCTCAATTGATTACAAAGAAGTATCTAAATGGAATTAGAATAGTTACAACTTTCTCTATTCTCTTTCCTAAGATATTTTCTAACACTCACCAAAAGAACCTCCCGAATTTTACATTTAAACTCCTATTTATAGTAAAACTTATACAGTTGTACATGAGTTACGAAGTATCGCAAATCATACTCAGATGTAAGTACTGAATATCGCAAGATAATAGTTCACGAGTATCGTAATAAATAAAGAAGAAAAGAATTATAAAATGTTACGATGATAGAAGAAGCGCGGAGAAATATGAAGTTTTACGAGGATGGAGTAATTTTGCGAGTATGAGTTGCGATAGTTCGTAACTCATGTACAGATGTATAAGTTTTACTATAAATAGGAGTTCAAATGTAAAATTCGGGAGGTTCTTTTGGTGAGTGTTAGAAAATATCTTAGGAAAGAGAATAGAGAAAGTTGTAACTATTCTAATTCCATTTAGATACTTCTTTGTAATCAATTGAGAACATTAATAAGAAAATTGTCATTCATCATCAAGAACTTCTTGAGTTTTTACTAATTCTATTGAGGGTATAGTTGTAGGTTATTCTGCAACTACACTGGTAGGAGGTGAATAGGTCTTTGTTCCCACAAACATGATTGGTAGCTCCAGAGTCTACCCACCAGTCCATCACATTGGTCACCAAATTAACTTCAGACACTACAACAGAAAACTTGTCCTTGTTCTTTTCAACCAAGTTAGCATTATCCTTCTTGTCCTTACGATGTCTACAATGAACTTCCATATGGCCAGTAAATCCACACGCATAACAAGCACCCTTAATTTTTAGTAATGCTAGACTTTAGTTTTCGAAACATACCTTTCTTGGGAGGACCACGCTTGGAGTTACGATTGTTACTCTCACCTTTTCTAGCTTTGGAAAATTTGTGTTCAGTCATATGAGATTTGTTACTCATGTCCCTTGCAGAAGACACGTTCTTATCCTTGGAGCACAACAACTCTTCCACTTGAATCTTCTTTCCTAATTCAACCATGTTGATCTCACCAGTTTCATGTCTTAGCTTTTTCTTATACTCTGACCAAGAAGATGGTAACTTCTCAATTACCGCAGAATCGCAGATACCTTCAGCAAGAATCTCATTAATGATTTGTTGAAGTACGAGAAATTGATCCACAACAGACTTATCATTCGTCATTCTGAAGTCCATAAACTTCACCACCAGAAATTTCTTGCTCCCTGCAGTCTCAGCTTGGTACTTTGCTTCTAACGCAGTCCACAAAACATTCTGTTTTGAAATTTTCTTTAGCGTTGTAAAAATCATACATCGCATCTTCCAAACCATTCATGATATGATTTTTAGCCAGAAAATTACATCTCTTGTTATACTCAAGATGCTCCTCAGTTAAAGCTTCATCATTCATCAATTCATCAGCTGGAACAAGTACATAGTCCAGTTCATGATGACTTAAATAAAACAACAACTTGGATTGCCATCTCTTGAAATCCTTTCCGTTAAACTTCTGTGGTCTTTCAACGTCGTTCTTTCCCATTGTTACAAGGAATAATAATATGTTAAGATTGTTGGGATCTTGTAACAATAGAAGAAACGTCAGATGTATAAAATAATATATATAAAAAACTGTATCAAACAACTCTACCACGAACAACTTGATGAGGGCAGAATCACAGGTTCAACAAGCTGTCCTTAACACATTAGTTCGCGGGTATACTCTGAAGTAATGCTAAACCCCAATGTGCGAAGATGTGTCCAGGATAAGACTGCCCGATATAACTTGTATTAGCACAATACAAGTTACCCACTCTTGAACTTAGCAACATGGATTGAATGTAAAATTAACGCGCAAACAAAAACGAGAGGATGAAGAAAACGAAGACTGAAACGTGGTCGCTTCTTATGTAAATTCTAAACAGGTTTTCGAATAATATTTATAGGAGAAGATTACTTGTTAATCAAGTTAGGTTTAAGGTTTCCGTTTAAAACAAGTTTCTTGTAAAACAATTTAAAAACGAAAAAGGAATTCTCCCATAAATAAAACTCTTAGGAAAATATATATTTTTTAGAATTAATATCTTGAAGCAAAAAACTTGCAAAAATAAATCCTATTAAACACGTGACTTGGTGCATGGTTCACGCGTATATGCATGGGTCGAAACGTGTATATTTCGCCCCACCCGCTCCACCCTCGTTTATCAATACATCTATATGAAACATGGTCCTCTTTAGTCTCCACAATGTGGGACTAAAGGAACATTTCATTCACTCATAAAATGAGCAAGTATCCTTGGACCCATAGGTCACTAGATCAAACCACACCAAGACCATAAAACCTTTATTAAAACTCATTTTCTCCAACATTATATTCAACTGGTCTTTTTATACTACGCTGAGTACATTGATATGTAGCTGGAATGATGTGATTGACAACTAACATGGGTTTTTTCCCCTGGTGTCATCTCTTTGATGGCTACTTTGATTTTCAATAAATGTATCCTTTTTTTTTTTTGTCAAAAATAAATCTTTATCTACATAAAAGAAAAGAAAAGAAAAGCAAGAACATCTCCTATTATGTTATCCTAAAATTCCTCTTTATTGCGCCAATAAAGGTGGATCAAACATTTTATATCTGGAGACTAGCTGGGTTTGGATAGGGTCTGGGCTCGGCTTTCGTGTATAAAAAAAATGAAAACTACAGATAAACCTATTTTTGAGTTTTTTCACACCGTGAAATCCACAGGCGTAAGACTTCATACGCGGACCCATTTTCTGGACAAAATATTTCTCAAACCCAAAATTAATAAAATTATGCTTTCATCTGTTTTCTTCGTTGTTCTTCACGCGCTGAACTCTCCTTCTACTTTAATTGTTTTTCTTCTTCTCCAAAATTATTGTGAAATAGTTTTTTTTCTTCCTCCCCACTGTGATCCCGATGAGTAATATAGATACACAATATAAGATTATTTTTTTTGTTCGATATTGTGATTATAATTTGGGGAACTAGGAATTTCTGTAACCGTGAAAAGATGAAACAAGAAATAGGTTTGGTCGATTGACGAGTATGCAAGGGTGTAGGTATAACTTTTCAATTGATCTCTTGAATCACAATTCTTTGGTGTCTTTTCGCTGCTATACCTGCACCCTTCTACTGAGTAGGGGATTCTAACTGCTCCCTCTCGTCTTTTCATTCCCAAAAAAATCTATCAACAACATTTCTTTAATTAATATATAAACCCTACTTTTTCCATTCTAAGTGCTCGTCAGACAGTTTCGTCAATTTGCTTGTCTTTGATTTCAGTCTCCATTTATTCCACCGTAAACCAATTAATAATAACCATTTTTCTTCTTCCCTTTCTCTGTTTTTTTTTTCATCCCCTTCATCTGTAACTAACATTATTATATCTTTAAATCTATTATCCATAACTCATTATCGCATGAAGAGACTGATAATTGGTTGTACACAGTGATTGATGTACTTCATGATGCATCCATTGGAGCAGCTCTTTTTTATTTATTTTTTTTAAACATACCACTTGGGGCACCAAAATTTGATAACTAGGACTAGGAATTAGGAAAATCATCTTATCTGCTAGCTAATGGGTGTTTCAATTTTAATTGGAAGGGCTGGAAAGTTAGGCACTAATTTGTTGTTTATATATGTCCATAATCCGTTGCAAAGAAAGGTTGTAATTATTGATGTGTTGCGATACAATTTTGAACTTACGTATAAATTGAAATGTAGATGCACATCTGGTGCATCATACACCCTTCTCAATAGACTCGTTTGGAGCATATATTTTTTAGGTTTTTTTATCTCATGCATCTGGATAGTCAAAGGCTCAACCCATTAGAAGATCCAATTACAGCTCAGTCTCGCATTATTTAAACTCCATCCAGACTTCGATGACCTAGGAGGATACATGATGATGGAGGATTTTACAAAGGTTGGGAGCAATCTACGACTCTAGATGTTACCGATATTTGGATGAAAATAAATGGCATTCCCCGGGGAGAATGGATGACCTGCATGTGGTGTTCAAACAAGTGAAAATGGGGTAATGGTTGTTTAAAAAAATGTTTGCATAACATGTAATGCAACTATGAAAATGGATGCATAACCTGTTATGCATCTATAAAAGTTAATGCATAACTTGTTATGCAATCCAGAAAACGGTTGCATAACACGGTATGCATCAACTTTATTGTTACTATTGAAACCAACAAAAACAAAGACTGCATAACTTGTCATGCGCCTGTAATAATATATGCATAACATGTTATGCATCCGAAAATATGGCTACATAATGCATTATGCATCGAGAAAATTGTTGCACAATCTTTTATGCATCGAAAAAATAGATGCATAACCTGATATGCATCCGTAAATATGGATACATATTGCATTATGCATCAATTTTTTATGTACTCACTAAAATCAACCAAAACAATGGTTACATAACTTTGTTACGCAGCGGAGAAAATGGTTGCATAATTCGTTATGCGTCTGCAGAATGTGTTATGCATATTTTTTGGTGGCTGCATAATGGTTATGTAGTCGGTTTTCGAAATTTTGCCTAAAATGATGATCACCTCCGATTTTTTTGTGAAAAACAAAAATTTGATATTGTTTGTTGTTTGTACTTGTTGCGTAGCTCTCTTAAAAAAAATCCAACGATATAAAATTTGAAAAATTCTAAGGCGCGGATTTTTAGATATGTTATATCCAAGTTGTGTTGTCAATTATATCCGGATGCATAACCAGTCATGCAGACATTTTTAATAATTTCATATAATTAGGTGTCATGGAAATAATTATGGGTATCACGATACCTAAAATTAATTGTGGGCTCGATAATGAAAATATTATTTTTTTAGGCCTGCGCCTAATTCTCTATGAAAAGCAACAACCAGAGACTAGACTCGAGAGAACTTGTGTTGGTTTCTTTTTTACAACGGAATAGAGGCCCGTTAAGATATTGACTTTAAATACTTGAATGTAAGCCCATTGTTATTAACTCCTAATGTTGTAAGACACCTTGATACTCCACTAGAATGTCTGGCACATCATGGTGCAACAACTCCACTCGTTCAATGTTTTGCTGATCCCATTGTATTAGTCTTCTGCCATTACAAAATAAATAATCACTAAGATCATTACTATCATTTTACCCGAGAGCAACTAGAGAGGGGAAATGTGAAGGATAACCGGAAATGTATTGGAAAAATGTGTTTGGAATCTGGGCCTTCATATGTGAAGCATTTAGCTCACTACAAAATCACTACATCGGACACTAAAATAATCAAGAGGGCTATTTTTGGGCATACCAAAAAATTATCGGGCATACATTTTGTCTAGGTTCGGCTCACAACTTTAGGAAAAAAAAAAATGTGAGCCGAACCTTGAACATAACCAGTAATTTTATGATATGACCAAAAACATGTCTCATAATCAAACTTTGATAACAAGGTCAATAGAAAATGAAAATCCCAAACCTCATCATTATGCTTTCATCTTGTCCAAATCGAAACACCAAACATAGTTTTAAAAAAATTATTATACGCGTTGAAGTAAACGGTAAACCAACAGGAAGAAATTTCACAGGGAGCAGACAAAACTTGTACCCACGAAGATATCAATGTTCCACAAAAGACGGTCCAACATTAGACATAAATATGAGTGACAGTAATAAACGTCTCCTTTATAATTTACATGACCTTCCATGAAGGTGTGGTACCGTACTTGCCATGGACCATGTTCTCACATGGGTTGGCCCTAAAGGACACATGGGTTAGGGTACACTACCCCTTTCCAGTACTACATTGCACTGATGGTGCAGTACCCATTAAATTCTAAGAGTCACCTACAAGTTTTTGAGTGACTGTTTGTTGCTGACATTATACCCTGGAGAAAATGCTAGATTTCCAACAAGATTTAGGGTTCAGTTTAAAGCTGTTTTAGGTGGCTGTCGCTTTTAGTCTCCAATCCAATCAATACTTTAGTAAGTGCATGTATACGAAAGGATCCTAGCGAGAGAAGCATACACTGAATTGCATGTCTTCACATTCCCAATATTGGTCTAGCATGCTTTCTCTTTTGGACAAATGTTGCATTTTCTTATATTAGTTATAAGACTTCTGATGTAGATGGATTTTGATCACAGATTTTAATCTCTCCATCGAAATCAACATTGTATACTCAGTGGCTAGTCAGATGTTTGTTTGGATCTAGATTTTCCAGAAATACGTACGCTGCCATGATTAAAAATAAAAAAAGACAATAACAATAAAAGTAAAAGATAAAATCCCAGTATACGTAAATTGGATTAAAATGTAAAAGATGTATATAGCCCGGATTAAAGGTAAAAAGAGTCTATATAAAAGAAATGTCAGTGTGCAAAGAAATAACAAAGGTCAAATTTTGTTGTTTTTTTGTGCTTGTTAAAATATAGTTAAATAGACTTTGAGAGACATAGGTGTGAAAATTCTAGCTGCCCATACATAACTTCGCCCATAGAAAATTTTGATGTAAATGATCGAAAGATGATGTTTTCGAATTTGAACAAGAAATTCTATCCTAAAGATGGGCATGCATGGAGAAAAGGGTGTTGAAAGCAACTTATCCATTCAAAGGAAGGAAGGAAGAAAACAACATAATATAGAATCCTAGATAGCTAGTGAATTGTTTTTTTGTATGCTTTAGACACAACTATGGACCAATTTCTAGCTAATGGGGGGATGGTTTGCAAGTTGTAGGTGCAAGCTTTTAAGTCCAAAAGGGACTCACTTCAAACTTTTAGATCATGAAGGAATAAATATATGTCAAAACCTAGCCCTATGCCTATGGCATTTTACCATCACTAATGGTCTCTAATCTCTATATATCCCAAAAATGGTCCCAAATTGAAGATAACAACCAGCACTACCGTAACGGCCTATATATGTCCAGACAACCGTGGGTGGTATAGGGTTTTTTGACGAATTGATGGATCTTTAATTTTCTTTACATACTTTTCTTTATCGACTTTTCTTTTTTCTTTCTTTGAACTAATTTAATTCAAAAATTAACAACAAAGTAACGAGAAAAGTGAATTCTTTGTACGTCTAGTGTGTTCGTAAAGGCCTACATTGCTAATAAACTAAATTTTATTGGTTTCCATCTCTTTTCCGGGATGTCCTGTTTCAATGTCGAAATGATCACAGAGGCATACCCGTTTCAAACTCAAATATATTATCAATTCACCGCACGTAAATCCGGTTTGGATACCAACTAAAAAGTTATTTTCGATTCTATAAGAAGAAAATGCTAAAAGTTAGTCGGAGAACATAGTTCATAATTATGCCTCGGTTATCCAAAGACCCTCTTATTATTTCAAATATGTGCTAAAGTGAACGATGATTAAAGATAAACCCTTTCTATAAATAAATATAAATAATCAATTAATCACTTCGTTTAAGAATCTTTTTCTTTTTTTCATTTTTTCTGCTTGATTTAGTTTGAACAAGGACAACAATTAAGATTGACTTTTGTTAGAGGAAGAGCAAAATAGGATTCGAGGAGAGCAAAAACTGGGGTCAACTCACTAACTCATACCTAGCCAATATATTTTCTTAACTCAGTCAAAACTACCCTTACTAAATACCTAAGTACACCCACCGCACAAAACTCAAGCACATTTTCTAGGCAACTCCACCACTATCTGCTCCATTACCGGCGACAAAACCAAAAATTATTTTATGAATTTCTATCCAACTTTACTCGGAATGTTAGAGAGGTTATCTTAATCAGAACCTTGCTATACTTCTTGAGTATAGATTAAGAAATGAAAACTAAATTTATCCATGGGATTGTAGTCGCCGGCGAACTATCAGACAATCGGCAAAGTCAGAGGACAAGCACCGCCTCCAAACTAGCTTCAAGGGTTGAAGAAACAAACTGGTTTCATGCCAAAAGAAGCATCAACTACCACCCAAAACAACCCTTAAGTATCAGAACACCACCTGAACTTGCACGCTATCTACCAACCATCGGTATTGAAAGATGTCTAGACCCAAAGAACATTTCCAAACCAGCAGTCTCACCACCACCGAAAAACCATCCCGCCACCATTCCCTCGATGATAAAATCTAAGCCATTTGATCATCGTCACCCTATGTGATGGACGCCACCAACACAAGACGATATTCATTAGCAAACCCACCCACCATTTTCAAGCCATAAAAAGCAAGAGATTAAACCTTTGAACAAATACAGAAAAGAAAGAAAAAAAAACCCATAGATGCGTGATGCAAACCCACTTAAAACAGCAACACATGAAAGAAAGAAAGGCCTCTCCTCGGATTTGGTCTGAAGAATCAATTTAGGGATTTCAAATACCCAATTCTTAAAAATTATCTCCAATTAAATAATTTCTTGCTTTGATCTTCAAATTGATTTAAGAAATATGATTAGCATCTCCTAATCTCTATTACCCATCCAATCGTTTTGAATCCGATCTACTTTCAAATTTTTACCTAATCATGGCCTTCTGTATGTTTTGGAGTTGCGGAGAAACGAAAAAAAATCATTGAACTTTTCTGGTGACATTATGAAATGAAATGTTGGTCGAATTAATCTTGTCAAGCTTCATGAGAATATTATTGGGACCCTGAACTCCATTTCCACCTGTATTCCATTTCCATCATCAAACTTTTTTCTTTAACTCATTCAAAACTTTTGGTTTTGTCGCCGGTAATGGAGCAGATGGCGGTGGAGTTGCCTAGAAAATGTGCTTGAGTTTTGTGCGGTGGGTGTACTTAGGTATTTAGTAAGGGTAGTTTTGACTGAGTTAAGAAAATATATTGGCTAGGTATGAGTTAGTGAGTTGACCCCAGTTTTTGCTCTCCTCGAATCATATTTTGCTCTCCCTTTAACAAAAGTCTTAAGATTTAAACACGATCTATGGTGGTGATCATATCATGTTTTTGACAAGTATAATTGGTAATTTTCGAAAACACCAAAAGAAAAAGAAGCCAAGAGGGAAAAATATAGTTGATGATGATGATCATATCCAATGAACACAATAATACTAGCTATACCTACTGGTCCAAACTCTATCGAAATGGAACACTTGCTGGCTCGTATATAGTCAATAGACGTCGCTACCAATTTTAAGACCCACTCGTGCGGGTTCCCCGTTGGCGTGGCATATCATTTTATGCCCATGCTATCTTCACGTGGATATCATCTTCTTAGCCTTTTGATGATTCACAACAAGAATATCAAGATCATTGTGATCGCAATCAAGATGATGAACAAAAACTTTTTGATTCATAAATAGAGGAGGGCATGCAAATAGTATTAGTATGTATAATTTCCATGGTATATAAAAGATAAGAGGGAGACGAGAGTCGACAGACAGTGTCCTACAAACAGCATGCACACGTTTTCTTTAATACCTTAAATTTTTTTAAAGCATAGAAACGCATGAACTGTCTGTGATTGATTATGTTTTCTTTTTCTTTGAACTTAAGGGACACTAAAATAAACCAAATACTTTAAATCAAAGTAAAACAACTAAGCATATCATGCATGTTTCATTTTATATTTTTTGAAGGGCATGCAATGTTTCTTTGTTGTATACGGCTATCAGTGTCTTTCCTATGTACCTACGAAAAACACAGTACCATATACAACATTCTTATTTCTTTTTACGTGAAGTAGGATACTGGGGGTTCCCATGAATGGGACCTGCTTTGATTATTTTTTTTCTTATGGTAAAAAAAAAGGCAACCAGCAGCCTTACTGCCTTAGTTTATCATGAGAAAATGACCTCAGCCGAAACGAGGATTCAGATTTGGGAGAGGCAACATTTTATTTATATAAACCTGACATTTTTAGGGACCATCCCGGAATAATTAGGGGCGATTTTTTTATCCTCAATCCATAGACAAAGTTATGGGATGTCCTAAATGTTAGTAGAATACCTTAATGCCCTTTAATAATCGGAAATAAAATAATTGTTCTTAGAATCCAATTATTGGTAATATAATCGGTAGTTAAAAAACATACAGAAACTACCGATTGATATGAATTTGTACTAAATGCATATTTGGGGCTACTATTAATTGGAAGTGTAGTTGCAGGAAATCCCACAACACACCCCGTGTCATATTTTATAGATCTAAATCTATTTCATAATCAAAATAAAGATTAAAGTGTTAAAATGAAAATAGAGACACAAATTTTTTTACATGGTTCGATCAATGTGATCTACATCCATGGTTCTTCACTATGATTGTTGAGGTTACATGAGTATTACATTTAGAATCTCCATTAATAGATAGATTTCTAGATCTAGTTTTTGGGGACGAAGATGATAAAGAAAATAAAAGTCTCTCTCTACAAATGTGTCTCTCTCCCTTTTACAAAAATGTGTATCATCCTTCTCTCTCCTGCCTTTCTCTTTATATGGGTGTTTACATAGTGGATGACAACTCACATGTAGTGGAGTACAACTAAGTTTTCTCATGCTCCCGCTACATTCTCTCAGGCTCTGCTACATTCTTGCAAGCTCTGCTACCTTCTCGCAAGCTCTGCTACATTCTCGCAAGCTCTTACCGTTGTGTGGTATTTTTCCCCTACATTTTGCCTCTTTTTCCTTGAGTATTGCTTGAAGAGAGGTCTTTAAGGAAAAATCCATTTTGTTGTAGTTGTTGGAGGAACGAGCGAAAGAATATTGGACTTGAAAAGTACGTACTTGCCTCTATTCTTTTGTGACTATAAATAAGAAGTGTCATTTCTTGAAGTATGCGAAGTATGAAGTATCCTTGAAGAAGTATAAGAAGTACTTAATCTTCGAAATATAAGAAGTATCCATCCTTGAATGCGAATAAGAAGTATTGTGAAATTATTACTCCACGTTCTCTGCCTAATGCTATGCTGTAATGCAAATAAGAATTTAGTTTAGTATTCAACATTTCTTTTATCAAAAAATTTCATTTAATTGCAAGTTCAAATCGTTTTTCTTTGTTTTGATTTCCTTTGTATAACTTGTTTCGTCTCATCCGATAAACATCTTTCATGGAAATGATCCTAATAAGGTCATATGCAGCCTGTTGATGGAAGGTCTTATTTTGCCTCCTACTACTCTCCATGTTAGATATCATTCTCATTTGAAATAAAGCAAATATTTAAGGGAAATATAAAAATTGATATGCGAGATATTTTTCTCGGTTTCTTTTGTAATTGTGAAATCTTTGTAATTCTGTGATTGCATCGCATTTCGTAAACCAAATAAAAAATCTTTTATTTTCTGTAAAAGTAAAATGTTCAAGGAAAGTGGTACTTAGCTTTTGTGGTTTGATGTTTCTGTCGTCTCGCGCGAAGTATATGGTTTGCTTGCGAAGCTAGCATCCTTGAAATGCATAAACGTCACACAGAGAAATGTAATTATCTCGCAGCAAAAAGAAGTGTGAGAAATGAGACTCGAACTCTTGACCTGCCTCTTGCGTATTCTCGCACCATACCAGCTTTGCTAACCCTCTCTTGCGAAATAATCAAAGATCATGCGAAGTAATCAAAGAACAATTGTGCGAGAAGCAATTTTGTATAAATTTCGCAGTAACAAAAATAAACATGCGAGAAGCAAGAATTGACCCCGCGATCTGCTGATTGCTTTCATGCCTCTTGACCAATTGTGTAATCTTCTTCTATGCGAAATATCTTTGCGAAATTATCATCAACTCTCTTCTGTGCGAAATAATCACGCGAAAAAATACTCATGTGTTGGGATTTGAACACGCGACCATGAACTCATTAACTTCGCACATAACCAACCGTGCTGCCTCTTGTTTGTGAAATAATGAAACAATATTGCGAAATTATTCATTTTTTAGCCCGCTATAAAAAGAAGAAAACTATGCTCTCAGGTGAATGACCACAAACACACATGTTGTTTCTCTGGACCAACTATTCAAGAACCTCTCTGCGAAATTAACGCATAACTTTTTTCCTTATTCTTTAATTCGCCACTGAAGATGAGAAGAAAATGAAAAATATGTATATGTGCAAATTCGAACCCGTGACCTATTTGTTGTTTGCTCAGCCTTGAACCATCTGTGCGAATTTCTGTTTGTGATAAAAATTGCAGCGTCTGCCTCTTATCTTATCTTCGTTCTTTCTTAATTTCTTTTAAAAATTTGCCTCTTGCTTCTTCTCCTGAACATGGAAATCTTCCATTGAAACCTTGGTTTTCTTCCCTGAAAGTGTAATTTCTTCCATGAAATTTCCATTTTTGAACCTAAACTTTGTAGATCTAGAAAAATATGAACAATAGCTAATCTTCATGGAAACTTCTTGAACCAACAAGTTACAGGAAGGATAAATCCATTACTCCTCCCTGTTGCTAGTGCCAAAAATGTTGTTGCAGGAAATCCCACAACACACCCCATGTAATATTTTATAGATCTAAATCTATTTCATAATCAAAATAAAGATTAAAGTGCTAAAATGTAAATAGAGACACAAGATTTTTTACATGGTTCGATCAATGTGGTCTACATCCATGGTTCTTCACTATGATTGTTGAGGTTAAATGAGTATTACATTTAGAATCTCCATTAATGGATAGAGTTCTAGATATAGTTTTGGGGAAGAAGATGATAAAGAAAATAAAAGTCTCTCTACAAATGTGTCTCTCTCCCTTTTACAAAAATGTGTATCCTCCTTCTCTCTCATGCCTTTCTCTTTGTATAGGTGTTTACATAGTGGATGACAGCTCAATGTAGTGGAGTACAGCTAAGTCTTATCATGCTCCCGCTACATTCTCTCAGGCTCTGCTACATTCTCGCAAGCTCTTACCATTGTGTGGTATTTTTTCCCTGCAGGAAGTTAATGATAAATTCATTTACTATCGATTATAAGATACTCAAAAATTCAAAAAAGAGGAAATTTTTGCAAAATCTCATTTTGGGGCTACTCTATATTCGGTAATTATATGAACTATCTTGACTACCGATTATGGTAGGATTTCGGTAAAGAGGTCTATTGTATAATCGGAAGTCAGGATAACTTCATTTACTACCGATTATAGGCTCAACTAAAATTTAAAAAAAAAAAAAAAAAAAAAGGATTTTTGCGAAATCTCATTTTGGAGCAACTTTATATTCAGTAGTTATATGAACTATCTTGACTACCGATTATGGTAGGATTTCAGCAAAGAGGTCTACTGTATAATCGGAAGTCAGGATAACTTCATTTACTACCGATTATAGGCTCAACTAAAATTAAAAAAAATAGAGAATTTTTGCAAAATCTCATTTTGGGGCTACTCTATATTCATGAGTTAAATAACTTAAATTCACTACCTATTATGGTATCATTTTTTCCAAAAGTCTACTTTATATTTATATCCAAAAGTCTAATTTTTTCCAAAAGTCTACTTTATATTTCCAAAAGTTATCATGACCCCCGATTATAGGATAACTAAAATTTAAAAGATAGAGGATTTTATTTTGGGGATACTTTATATTTGGAAGTTATATAAACTAAATTGACTACTGATTATGGATTAACTTCCCGATTGTAAAATTATGTACCGATTTTGAAGGGTAGTTTGGCCATT
Source organism: Papaver bracteatum (assembly GCA_023529315.1). Classification (NCBI taxonomy): domain Eukaryota; kingdom Viridiplantae; phylum Streptophyta; class Magnoliopsida; order Ranunculales; family Papaveraceae; genus Papaver; species Papaver bracteatum. The sequence continues at coordinate 1,329,515 of JAJJWX010003671.1, forward strand.
GAAAAAATGGGATATAAGAGATAGTTATATTTTACATTTGGGTCTTGTCTTATGTGTCGCCCCTAATTCTTTTGGGGTCGCCCCTAAAAATGCTAGGATATAAATTGGCAGATTTTTTATTAAAAATAAAAACCAAAAATTTCACACTCGTGATTGGTACCAGTTTATTAGGAGGTGTACATGAATTTTGGTACCTCCCCAATAAACTTTTGCTCCCTATATCTCAGCTCATGAGGTTTTTTTTCGTTTTTTTTTTCTTGAAGTAGTTTAGTTTCAGGATTTTGTAATAAGATTATCGGGACCAGATATTTGTAGTTTTTAGATGTCTTGCAATCATCAAAGCTTGCAATGCAGTTGGAGTACAAAAATATTATCATTGAATCTGATTATCAAGCTCTAGTGAAAAAAAAAATCAAGGTGAGGAAACTGATGTCCCTTGGGAGTTAAAGAGGGATAGTTGAAGATATTTGTTTCCTTTTATTTTCGTTTGACAGTTGGTTTCGCATGCACACAAACAGACTTGTTAATAAGTATGCAGATAAGTTAGCAAAACATGCTCGCAAAGAAGATCTTTATGGTACTTGGATCAGAGAACCTCATTTCTTCTTGTTAAACTATGTTCAACACAATAAAGCCTTATTAATATATCTTTGGTGCGCATAAAAAAAGAGTGATGCCTTGGAGGCTTGGATGTTTCTAATAAAATTTAGATATATCATCCAGTGTTGGGAATATATGTTTTAAAAACATTATTAATTTCTAATAAATTTGTGTCTCATTTAAATGGTTTTATTGTGACATTTATTCTTCCTTTAAAGAATAAATTTATTTCGCTTTTAATGTCAAAAACCATTTTTTGTTGAATTGGTTAATGATGCTAATTACCAACTTATTAATTCATTTCATTTAATCTTATTTAATTCTTTGACTATTATAAATCATTTTTTTCATGAATTTTTTTTTTAGAGTTGTTAAAACCTTTTTTCTATAGAGAGAGATTTTTCTTTTATGTCACTTGAGTTTAGAAAATGAATTTTGAGAGAGAGAGAAAAACAATGTGTGATCATCCTTGGTATTTTCTAAAAGAGTTTCTGAGCAAGAACGAAGTGCATAAGTTTCACATCCTCTCACCGTGCAAGAGTGATTGTGTAAGAGACTGATCTCGGTTGTTTTATCCTGGGGACGACGCGCCATTGAAGAACTACTTGCACAATCTTGCGCAAAGCCGCGAAACGTCTTAAAGAAAGCGACCTAGTCCGTGACTCGGCCATAACATTTGTTTCGTGTTTGGTTTTTATTTTTTGTGCAGGCATAATTCAGCAATTGTTCCAACATCCAGTTTGAAGTTCTTCATGCATACCAAAAGATTTTGAAGTTTCGTGCATACCAATAGCTTCACTCTTGTAAGGCTGAGTGACTGAGTCTAATAGGGAGGGAAGAGTTCAATTTTGTGTACACTCCTCTAAAGAGTGTATATTTGACACATCCTTTTGATTGGTTGTTTAGTTAGTTGTTGGGCCCATTACCATCCATGTTTAGAATCATGACCCTCGTTACATAATTCCCTAAATGTAATCAACGGTGGAGATTGAAATGTTACGTGCACACTCGCCAAGGAATTCGCACAAAATCGGACTCGGGAGGGAAGGGGGCAGTTCAACAATATCGCCACGTCTTCTAGGGGGAAGGTCTAAGTGTAGTGGTGAGGGAGGAATTTTAGTATAGGCGAGGATTGTTTCCTATCTAGGTTAGAAAAAAAATACCATATAATATTCCTAATTTTTAGGTTTTAATATTTTTAAATATCTTTTAAAGAGTATTACATTAACTAGTTAGAAGCTTAACAAGCTAAGCTCTAAGAGCAACTGTAGTCATACGACTATAACCAATGAGTAAAGACCAAAAAAATTTGAAAATTTTGGGTTTACTCCGTGTGCGACGCTACGGGTGGGAAAACCAAATTTGGTCAGGCGCAACTTATGATTGCGCCCCATATTATTTATTTTTTTAATTTTTTTTTGGGGCGGATGTTGCATTCTCAAGAGTAGGGGCTGCCACCTTGGTCTGCCTACATCAACTATCTGGGTGTAGTTAGTAGTTCTCTTATTTAGTTATTTCTGTCCATTCGATTAAGGACATGTGTACATTATCCATTGAGTAGAATTAGGTTTAATCATTGGATATTTAAGTGTAAGAGAACTCTGTTTTGATTTTATCCGAAAGTTAATGAAAGAAAACCCTTATTGGCTGCGCATATTTGCACAGATTGGCCTGAATCTATTGATTTAGGAGGTGTTTATCACCAAATTTATCCTTCTGTTTGTTAATTTGTTGTAGTAATACAACAATTGGCATCAGAGCCGTTCGAATCCACAATTTTTTTTTTTTTTACGATGACATTGAAAGCAGTTGAAGAGGAGGTAGTTAAGCTGAAGGCTTCTCAAACAAGATTACAATCAGATTTCGATATCTTTTCGACCGATCTTGCAACCAAGTTTTATTTCTTAGCTACAAATCTCAACAGTACCTTATAGGAGAACAACCGCAAGCTGGTGAGCTTATTCAGTAGACCATATAATACTCATGTCGACGATGCCAATGGATCTAACGTCATCGATATGGATGATCAAGGTTTCTCTCACCACCGTCATCCAATATATTCCCATCGTATTCCTAAGCTAGATTTCCCAATATTTGACGGTGACAATCCCCGGGGTTGGATCCAGAAAGTTGAACGGTATTTTCAACTTCATGATGTCGAAGAGCACAAGAAGGTGGATATTGCTGCCATCGACCTTGAGGGTAAGGCTGAAAAATGGTTTTTAAACTTTCAAGTTAATCGTCATAGAATAACATGGCATGATTTAGCTACCCATCTATGTGCTAGATTTGAAAATCCTGTGGATGAGAATTTTGTTGGTAGTTTTAATAAGCTAGTTCAACAATCATCTGTCGATGAGTATTATAAGGCGTTTGAATCACTCAAGGCATTGATGCTTAAAATGAACCCCTCCCTTAGTGAATCTTACTTCATTATGAGTTTCTTAAGGGGCTTAAAGGATGAAATAGGTAAATATGTTTCTATGTTTCACCCTGAAACACTATCAAATGCTTTTTCTCTAGCTTGACTACAAGAACAAAAGTTAGCTCTAACAGCTGTTGCCACTAAACCATTCACTAAGTCATTCAATCAACCATTTACTTCACATAAACAATATCCATCTACATCTTTTATGCCCAAACCAATTCTTACTTCACCAAGATCAGTACCCACTACCCCCAAGTCCATTTTCACTCCTATACCAAAATCCAATCCCAAAACACCTCTAATTAAGAGACTTTCTCAAGAGGATATGGATAAAAAGGAGAGCTCAAGGATTATGTTATAATTGTGATGCAATCTATAAGCCAGGGCACTTTTGTAAAGGCAAGTAGAAGATTTATATGCTCCAAATGGATAATTTTGATTCTGCAGATACTGAGGAGGAAGAAGACATATTTGAGGAGGCTAATGCATCTCCAGTTTAGTCTGAGGTCGAGATATCTCTCCATGCACTCACCGGCCAGGTCACAGGTGAGACAATCCGAATTCCTGGGGTCCTCAATACACACAAAGTTTCCATTCTAATTGACACTGGTAGCACAACCAGTTTCATTGACAGTGAGCTATCAACTTCTCTAAAGTGCCACATTGAACCCACCGCTGCCATGTCGGTCACATTTGCTAATGGTGCCAGAACAGTGAGCACTGGCATTTTCCCAGGACTTTCATGGAGCATGCAGGGCCATAAAATTGTAGAAGATCTCAGACTTCTGCCACTAGGAGGTTGTGACATAGTACTTGGAGCTGACTGGCTCAAGACTCTAGGTGATGTGCTCTTTAATTTTTCTACACTCAGCATTTCTTTTAAATACCATAATAAGAAGATCACCTTACATGGGAGCTCTCCAAAACCTTCAGTATTTATGACTAGTGGAGCTGCCATTAAAAGATTTATTTCTACCACCTCTCATGGCTTAGTGGGTCATTTTTTCTCAATCTCCACAACTACTTCACCACCAACTCCTGAAATACTACATCCATTATTACAATAATTCACTGATATATTCCAAGAACCCACTCAACTACCACCCAAAAGAACCTTGGATCATAAAACTCCCTTACACCCCAACTCCATGCCTATCAACCAAAGAGCTTACAAATGCCCATATGTTCAGAAGGATGTGGTGGAAAACATTGTCACAGAAATGCTTCATTCTGGAATCATTCAGCCAAGTCATAGCCCATTTGCCTCAATTATCCTTTTGGTCAAGAAAAAAGATAACTCTTGGAGGTTTTGTGTGGACTATAGAAAACTGAATAGCATCACTATCAAGGATAAGTTTCCTATTCCCATTGTTGATGAACTATTGGATGAACTCAAGGGGTTTCAATTCCTCTCCAAGATTGATCTTAGGGTTGGATACCACCAGATCAGGGTGAATGACTTGGATATCTTCAAGACAGCATTTAGAACCCACCAAGGTCACTATGAGTTTAAAGTGATGTCCTTTGGCCTCACCAATGCACTAACCACATTTCAAGCTTTAATGAATGAGATATTTCAACCATTTTTGACTCTAGCATGGAAGATCACTTACACTAGTGGAAAAAAATTTGTCTTGGTCTTCATTCTTTGATGACATACTCATTTAAAGCTCTAGCATGGAAGATCACTTAGAGCACCTTAGAATGGTTTTCTAGTTTGCTAAGACAGAGATCAAATTTTTATTGCAAAATCTGTCCAAATGCGGATTTGGTCATTGATTCCTCCCGTATTTGGAGTAGTATGGGTTTTCCGGGTCATCATTATTACACCTTGGTAGTATTCAAATCCTAAAAAGGAGTGTTAATTTGCTTGATCATAATTTTGTTTTCAACAAGATTTCCCGCATGCTCTCATGGCCTTTACCTAAAATTATTAAGGAGTTGTATGAAAGAGCTTTTTTGAAAAGCCTAATTTCAAATGATGGGTCTCACTGGCTAAAAACTAAGAACCTTAGTTCCGAAAATTTGTGCAAGGGTATGGTCTCCATCAACAAACCATTAACATTGACTTGCTATTGATTTTAAGAAGGATTCTTTTTCTGAATGGAATCCAACCCATGTATTTTGCAACTGATATTTGAAATGCTTTGTTGAATCTTTGTTAAAGTTTTAATGAATGCTAAACACTTGCTTTTGTTTATGAAAGTTTATACTCATTTAAATGTTCATACATATCTTATCTAAAATGGGTTTAAAGGGTTTGGGGTTTAGCATGGAAGATCACTTAGAGCACCTGGATTTTCAAAAGTTTGAAAATGGTTTTCTCTTTGCTAAGACAGCATCAACTGAAAAATGCAATGAGCTTCCCAGCTGATACAGTTTCTGTGGTTTCCTTATAGATCATATTTTTGGAAAAATTATGCAATGACCAGGGTGAAAGAAACACACACCTATTCTAGCACTCCCAGATTTTCACTAAACAATTTGGAATGGTTGAAAGTGATGCACTCTGAAACATGCAATGATTTCACTAAACAATTTGTGGTTGAAAGTGATGAGTCATGTATTGGTGCAGTATTACTCCAAGATGACAAACCTATAGCTTACTTCAGCAAGCCATTGGGTCCTAGATCAAGGGCTCTTTCTACTTATGAAAAAGAGTTTCTTTCCATTGTACTAGTTGTTCAAAGGTGGAGGCATTACTTACAGGGCACCAAGTTCATTATCAAGACTGGCCACTAGAGTATCCAATACTTTCTTCAACAAAAGATCACTAATGCCTTACAACAAAAGTGGATGATCAAGCTATTTGGTTTTGATTATGAAATATAGTATAAAAGGGGAAATGCCAATGTGGTTGATGATGCTCTTTCTAGAAGATCTCATGACTCAGCAGCTTGCCATTCATTATCTGTCTCTGCTCCATCTTGTGTACAAGAGGTTCTCCACATCTATACACAAGACCCAGTGTCCAGCTCTCTCAAATCCCAGTTAATTCTTAATGCTACTGTTGTGCCACATTTTACCTACAAGGAGGGCATTCTAAGATACAAGAACAGACTCTACATTGGCACTGGAGGTAATGTCAGAAAAAACCTTTTACAATCATTTCATGCTTCATATGTGGGAGGTCATTCTGGCATGAATGCCACTTATGTTAGAGCCAAGAGTCACTTTTATTGTCCAGGCATGCTCAAAGATGTCTTGATTTGGGTGTCCCACTATGACATTTGCCAAAGGAATAAAAGTGATAAAACCAATGATGCTGGCTTACTCCAACCTCTGCATATTCCTGACCAACCATGGCAACACATTACTATGGATTTTATTGATGGCCTTCCTGTCAGCAATAGAAAGAGTGTCATCTTGGTCATTGTTGATAGGCTCACAAAGTATGCTCATTTCATAGCTCTGCAACACCCTTATACAGCTTCTTCTGTGGCTCAAGCATTTCTCAACACTGTATTCAAGATGCATGGATTGCCATCTTCTATTGTGTCTGACAGAGATAAGGTTTTTACAAGCCATTTTTGGAAAGATCTATTCCAGGCCTTGGGAACTGCCTTGAACCTCAGCACTGCCTATCACCCCCAAACAGATGGGCAAACTGAAAGGGTGAATGCATGCCTTGAGAACTATCTGAAATGCCTCACTGGTCATAAACCAAGCAACTGGAGCCAATGGATAGCACTAGCTGAGTGGTGGTATAACACTAGCTTTCACAGGGGGTTGAAAATGTCTCCATTCCAAGCTTTTAATGGGTATGTTCCTCCTCACATGGCCTTTCCAACTGTTGCCACCACTTCTGTAGTTGCAGTAGAATCTTATTTGAAGGACAGAGCTTCTATGCTGGACTTACTCAAAGAATCTCTTCACAAGGCACAAGAGAGAATGAAGCTTTATGATGATGCTTCTAGAGTTGATAGATCATTTGCAGTGGGAGATTTGGTTTACTTTCGGCTCCAACCTTACAGCATGTGCTTTGTAGCTTTAAGGAAAAACTTCAAACTCTCAGCTAAGTTCTATGGTCCATTTCCAATACTGCAAAGGGTTGGCAAAGTAGCTTACAAGTTGGAGTTGCCATCTGCTCTCGGATTCACCCAGTGTTCAATGTTTCTCAGTTAAAGAAACACATTGGCCTCAGGTTCACTCCTTCACCTACACTGCCTGTTGTTGATCTTACATGTGACATCATCATGCTGCCAGAAAAGGTTTTGAGCCACAGGACTGTGATCATAGGCACACAACAAGTTCCTCAGGTGCTCATCCAATGGACCAATTTTTCTCCAAAAGAAGCTACTTGGGAGGCAGTTACTAACATCAAGGCTCACTATCCGCGGTTTACCCTTGAGGACAAGGATGCTGTTCAGGGGGAGGCAATGTTGCATTCTCAACAGTAAGGGCTGCCACCTTGGTCTGCCTACATCAACTATCTGGGTGTAGTTAGTATTTCTCTTATTTAGTTATTTTTGTCCATTCGATTAAGGACACGTGTATGTTATCCATTGAGTAGAATTAGGTTTAATAATTGGATATTTAAGTGTAAGAGAACTCTGTTTTGATTTTATCTGAAAGTTAATGAAAGAAAACCCTTGTTGGCTGCGCATATTTGCACAGATTGGCCTGAATCTATTGATTTAGGAGGTGTTTATCACCAAATTTATCCTTCTGTTTGTTAATTTGTTGTAGTAATACAACAGCGGAACTTATGAGTTCCTCCCCATTTTCAGTTTTCAAATTTATATTTTATTTTTTCCCCGGGCGTAACTGTGAATCGCGCCCCAATTTTTTTTTATTTGGCTCGGGCGTAACTTGAACTTGCGCCCCATCAGGCGTAACTGGAATCTACGCCCGAGTAAAGACCAGAGTAAAGACCAAATTTGGTCTGGTATTTGGTCTTTGGTCTAGTATTTGATCTTTACTCGCTCGATAGTGTCTGCTATTTCGATGGTATTTGGTCTTTACTCCCATGATTGTGGTTGCTCTAACAACATACTACTACATTAATTAAACATGTTGTTGTGCTAGCTTACCATCGAGCCTCATGCGTAACCTAACCAAGGGAGACGAAGCGGATGGGGGCTGAGATTGTGTCACAAGGGGGCAAACTAACTCTACCTTCCATGTTAATTTTTGCAATATTACGTTATTGGGGGCACGAACCTGAGACCTCCTAGAACGCATGAAACTTTACAGAACGGAGATGACCAGCTGAACTAGTTACCTTCCATTAAATTTATAAATGGGTCTCGTTTTTAGATTTTGTGTAATATTATATTAAATAATATATGGAGACCGAGGGTTGAATCCTCAACTTTTCATATATTTTTTTGCGAGGATTCAGCTGTTTGTCCCCTCCGGTATCCCCTGCTTTAGAGGAGAGGGACGGGAATTTGAGTTTAGACCACGGTTTTTGGTCACTTACATCCCGTTCTTTTAATCCACTAGACTCATCTCAGAGTTAGTTTCCTATGATGATAAAATTTGACGGACCAATTAACTTGAGCTAATTTAATTGGCCAGTGATGTGATTCTTTTAAATGATGTCTGGAGCCATTTTCTTTAAAAAGAAAAAAGATTATTTTTTTTGAAATACGGATAATTGGTTGAATTTACATTTCATCAAGGCAGTTAGTGTGCATTTTAGCCGAACCAATTTTTTACCCCTCGCCGATTTGATAACTAGGATCTGGATTCTGGAGCTCAAGTCTCCATTCTCAACAGATTAATCTTTATTTTAGTTTATGATCAAGGTTCATAAGACGTGGGAAGTGAAGACGAGTTATTGTTTCTTTAAGACAGCAGTTTGATTTTTGAGTCTGTATATTGACTGGATTTATTTTTTTAGTGAGAAACGAACCAGCCAATAAATGCCACATGGCAAACTAGACTTTAGACTACACGGACTGGCGGTACAGAGTAGTTGAGATTGCCTTGATGTTAATGTCGGCACCAGTATTTTCTCTTGTCTGTACGATCAGGAGACAAGTTTTACTGCTCACGGTAGTCCTCTCGACAGAGTTAAGAAGAATAAATACGGTTTGACAGAAACCAAAGCTAACAAAAATCAATGTTGGCACATACGTAAATATGATGTAATCTTCCCAAGATTACACGCTAGTATCTGAACATTATACTTAACTAGTCCGAATCTGACTAGAAGTAAAACGTCAAGTAAAAAAGATTCTTCTGAATCCAGTCAGATATAGCCCAACTGATCAGATACAGATTGTTCTGAACTTAAATACATGAGTCCCAGTGTTATTTTCGAATTAGACCTTCACCTTGTTTGATTTTTCCCGACTCACCTGACGCGTTTGTATCTGATTCGTCTTGATCGGACTAAAATTACCTGACTCTTTTGGATATGACTCAATATTTTTGTTTTTTTGAGTCAGATTTGAGTCATTGATTGTTTCTATAAGTCAGGGATATTTTAGTACCTGACTCAAATGAGTCTGAGTTAGGAATCAGGTCTAACTCATATCATGGGTTAGATTAAACTAAAAAAAATGATATGATATCTGACTCGAGCCGAGTCAGATCCAAACTCCAAATCAGCAGAAAACAAACATGCTCTTCAAGGAAATATTAAAAAAAAAAAAAAAAAAAAAACAATTATCTGACATCCGACTCGGACCGAGTCAAATATAGTCCAACTAGTCAGATGCATATTGTTTTGAACTTAAATACATGGGTCAAGTGTACTTTTCCAATTAGACCTCCACATTGTTTGATTGTTCGTTTGGATCTAATTCGCCTGAATCTGACTGAAATCACCAGAATTATCTGGATATGACTCAATATGTTTGTTTTTTGAGTCAAATATGACTCTTCTGACTCAAACATATGAATTAGTGATTTGTTCCCATAAGTCAGAGATATTTTATTGCCTGACTCAAACGGACCCGAATCAGAGGTTAGTGCGACTCAGATCACGAGTCATATTTGACTCAAAAAAAAAATGATATCTTACCCGAGCAAAGTCAGATCCAGACTCCGAATCATCGAAAAAAAACAAACATGCTCTTCAAGTTAATATTAAAAAGAAAAAAAAAACAATTATTTGACATCCGACTCAGACCGAGTCAGAACCAAGCAAAAACCGTGTTAATCTGGTTCTGCTAAGTTGCCAATGCAACATGGCAAGGCAGTATTTCATCATTCTTGATGCAACCATGCAACATCAAATAATGATCCAACATAAAGAAAAGCCGGTGAGTGAGAGAGAAAAAGAGAGAGAGGGGGTGTTAATTTCAATGAACTAGTTTGAGAAATGATAGGGACATTGTCGGTTTCGAAAGTGATCAATTAGTTCCTTTAGGACAAAGTAGGTCGGGCTATAAAGGAACAGTGAAACAGACATTTTAACACCTCCACTGTCCACCACCGGGACCGCACACACCGCTACTCTCTCATTGTCTCTATGTCCCTCACTCTCACTTTCCACTCCTTATCCCCATTTCCACGGTTCCACTGTATATGTATATATACATAGCTTTCCATTTCTTCAATCTAATCAAGTTCCACTTTCTTTCTACGTTATTGATTTCCTTGATAATAAGATGGAGTTACAGTTGGGTCTTTATCTGGCTTCACCACCAACAACAACAAAATTCAGTAAAGGGTTTGATTTGAACAATCAGATAATGGATAATTCATCTTCTGATCATCAAAGTATTATTACATCTGATACTTGTTTAGGAATGGGGATTAATGTTATTAATAATAAACGTAGTTTTGATAGAGCTTTTGATCATCATGAGAATCACGTTGATTGTATTACTTCATCTTCATCGGTGAAACTGAGTAAAAGAAGAACTACACTGCCGTTAGTTTCATGGAATGATCAACCTAATGATGATGGTGATGAACAAGAAGAAAATACTCATGTTAATCATCTTCCCTCTAATACACAGTAAGTTTTTTTTTTTTTTTTTAATTTCTTAATTTAATTTTCATGTGTAGTTAAATTTGAAGTTACCTTAGTTAACATGGAATTTGTATAGGGTTGAAGAAGAGGTGAATAGTATTGTGGGGTGGCCACCAGTGAAATCATGGAGGAGGAAATTTCATCATCATTATCAAAATCAGCATCCTCCTCAATTTCAGCACCACCAGGAAATAGCAGACGGTACTTCAGATAGTAATGATCATTTAGATGCTGCTGCAAATGGTGATGGTGCAACAAACTCAATGTACGTGAAAGTGACGATGGACGGAATGGGCATCGGAAGAAAAATCAACCTTTGTCTTCATCAATCTTATCAAACACTTACCACCACTTTAATCAATATGTTCGGCAAATGTAAGTAAACACTTCTTACCTGTGTAACTTTCAAAAAGAAAAAAATGCTTAATTCATCAGGAGAAATTTCGGAGAAAAATATCGGACTCGTAAATCTGGTTATAGCTAACTTAAAATCAGCAAAAAATTGTTTGGTGGCATTTTTCACATTTGATATTGGGATTAAAAAAAATTGGTCAATGTATGTTTTCACTTTCACTTTGACTCATTTTTTAAATATTCTTTTGTGGAAACAGATGAGAATAATGGACTTGAGGGACTAAAAGAAGTAGAAAGACAATCGTATACACTAACTTATCAAGATGGTGAAGGAGATTGGCTTCTTGTTGGAGATGTACCTTGGAAGTAAGTTCTTGATATACGATGTCATTTTAAATCTTATAATCCATGAACTATGGACTAAATATTGGTACTTTGTTTGTGTATATTGCAGGACTTTCATTCAATCGGTGAAACGGTTGAAGATACTCAAGGAATCGAGTTCGTAGGATTGCAGTAGTACGTATATAAGTAAAACCTTAACTACTACTAGTTAATGAATGGCTGTTGTAGCCTTGTAGGAAACTAGTATAATTTTTTTAAAGGGTTTTGGGGTGTCTTATTTTGATGTATATCGAAGAAAACAAGATTATGGTTATTAACTTAATAAAATTAAGAAAATTTGATTATGGGTTTAAGCCTTAAAGAAACATTGTCGATTGCCATTCTATGTCTTATCCTTTGTGTATCCCGCTGCAAATGCAAAAAAATTGCAGGCAAATCTAAATCCTAAGCTAGGTGCTTAAAAAGAAAATGCAAATTTTTTTTTGATCGGGAAAAATTATAGATTAAGAATACAAGGAAAGGAGACCGAAAGGAACTCCAAAGACTCCAAAAACAGAGGCGACAAACCCAAACACAAAGGAAAACAGTTAACCCGAAACTAAAATATTTTCCCAATTTACAACAACTTGATCCGACCTAATTTTGTTGCAGCAGGTGTCCAAAATTCGCAAAGGCCTATGTGCCATCTCTTAACTAGTCGACCAGGCCACTAGCTTTTGCTAACAGAGTCAGTAAGACAACCATGACTACTGTGACGAGGTTTCTGTCGCATTGTTTTTAAAAGATGGCTCGACAGGTCATGAGTTATCTTTCAACACGGTCTTGGGTTTTTTTTTTTGGCCATAGCTGGCTTATTGCGACTCTAATTCACAACCATTTAGCACTTGTGTTGATCATCTCTTCTTTTTTTTCTGATTGATATCTTATGGTTGTTTGTTAAATTCGAGTAAGCTCCATGTAGATGTGAAGTTGGCTAAACAAGCTTTAGCAACAACAAAAACACACGATCGAACTAGATCCTAGCGATGCAGTAATTTACGTTATTTTATTGCATTTATATATAAGCTCAAGCTCTGAATGGCAAGTTGTTGCTATGTTGATGAAGGAGAGGACTTAAGAAGAGAATTCCATGTAGTTTGATTGAAAAAACCATGGATTTCTTATTCAAGATGTTTCTCATCCTCGTTGACAAGAAAGTTAACGCGAAATTGAAGAGGTTGGGTTGCTTAATGTAAGCAGCGGGTTATACACCTACAGAGACGCATCTCCAGTTAATTAGAGATGGCATGGTTTATGGTCACATAGAGTGAGAGGCCAGCAATTGCATTCAGAATTACTGGTGACCAAACAATTTTAGAAGACTAAAACAATACAAACCTGGATGTCCAATAAAAGAACTAAAAATTATCTGGAGCAATAAAGCTGATCGACTTCCCATGACGCTAGAGCTCGAGTTTGGTGTCTACGTTCCTATCCAGCTAATTCACAACTGGCCAAAGATTTTCCACAAATGTTGCAAAAAATGCTTTCCGTTCGGGCTTTTTACTTATGTTATCTATTTCACTGCAAGCGCCAAAATTTACAGGCGGGTCTGAATCCTGAACTAGATGCTTGATTGCTTGGAAAGACGAAAAGAAAATGCAAACGCAGCAGGTGTACATAATTTGCAAATTTAGGTGAGAAGTTTTAAACCCAGACCAAACTTTCGCAAGTTCTTCCCTAGACTGGTTTTGCTTTACTGCTTCGATTTTACACTTGCAGACTTAACAAATTTACAGGGAAACTAGGAATTTAGAGCATACCCAGAAAAAGTTCCAAAAAGACTTTTGATATACCACGTTAATCCCAGTATGTACTGTAGTTCCATCTATCCTATTCTTTGATGGTCCCGGTACAGCAGCAAGTAATGCTAGTTTCTTTTCATCCCAATTTGGACACCCACATGTCGCTTTTCTACTCTTCCGCACTGCTGCACAGCCACAGGTCTAGCAAAACTCATGACCAAACCTACAAGTAATAGAGAATCCAGAGATAAAAGGGACCAGGCTTTTTGCTTTAGCAAGTATATAACTCTTTTCTGCTGGTTGGGACAACAAAATCAGTCCTCGACTGCGTTTGAGTTAAACGCCCAATTTGAGAGTGTTTTAGATCCAAGTGTGTAAAACCATGCTTTGTATTTTTACTAGTATCAGAACGACAGTAGTTCTAAACAAAGAAACAGAAGCAGAACCGCCATGCTAGATCAACACAGGACAGACCTCAAAAAAAAAATATAAATACTTATGCTTATGCTTAATAATGATTCCCTACTACTGCACAAACAGATGCCCATACTACCATCAAACTATGCAGGAGGCCATCACAATTCACAGCCCATTAACACTAAGGAGTCCTGGTTCAAACGTCCAGAGCAAAACTGAATTTCGAGAGAACAAAAATGAGTTCCTCAAAAAATCTTCATAGCATAAATAATGTTGAACTACCAAACTTTCGTTCAAAACTGTAAGCTACCACAAATTCTTACAAAACAAACTTCTTAGTGCTTGGCACGAGAGTAATGATTGTCATTTGGATTCCTTTTTCCACTAAACACTGCTAAAGCTTTTCTAACTGGTGGCTGTAGAGGAGCTCTTTTGTCAGAGCTGTTGCGGAAGATATCATCTGAAATGAAAATATCATCTCCCTGTGATAGAAATGGATAAATTGTTAAATGGCAAAATAAATTTCTATTTCTATCACTGGAGATGTCATGCATAAAAACCAAATTCTCGACAAAAGAAATAACATACCAGCGTATTTGATTTCTTTTTAGTTTTGGGGTATAAGACTTTGTGTGGTAGTTGATCTTCACGTAATATGAGGTTCTTGGTAATGGCATCTCTTCCCCCTTGAGGTAAAGGAAGTGAAAACTGTTCATAGAAAAATGTTTATCAACGAAGTGAAGTATAGTGAAATAGAACAAATACTGACAAATATTCTAGCAGTTGAAATAAGGAAAATAAATGTTATTATTGTTTAACAAATAATGATAAGTACTAAAAACACTTAAAAAATTCGTCAAAGCTAACAAAAATCCTAACCAAAACATAGATCTATAGCCAGTTTAGCAGACATTTTGCAGAACTAACATATATAGTGGACCCTACAGCAAGACATATCACTGATATCAGTGTTGGGGATTTCAGTTATAATTAACAGAATGCCTGATCTTAGCAAAAATTTCTAGGTCAAACAGATAAATCTCTGCCCTATAAGCTTGACAAACCTTTGGAACTACAACAAACAAACTATCCTGAAAGAATCTTTCAGTGGTGAACAGTGAAACTGGGTACCCATTGTGTTATATCCATATTATATCATAGGCCAGGCTCAAAGCAATAACTAGTAACAGATTACAAGGGTTGGATATTTGAGTGTATAACATCGAATGCCAATAGTCACCAAAGAGTTCTAGCAGGCAAGAGAGATCCTAAAACAATTATAGTCTAAATTAAAAAAAAAAAATGTTAAATGATGATCATATTATTTCCATTAAAAGAAAGTGTGGGAAGATCAATATATACTTACTTTTGTGCCACGTAGGGTTATACGTGGCTTACGAGATGCTAAAACAACCCCATTTTCACCAACAGTCGCTGCTACCGTGCGTAAGGTGCCACCATTCCCACATTTTGGACAGAAGATCCTACCGATCTCGGTAGTCACTTTGTTACAAGCATGACACTTCAATATCCACCTGGCTCAAAAAAGAAACCATCTCAAATTAGATAACTAAGCCTTTCCAAATATGACATGAACTCCAGTAATCAAGAACATGATGCACAAATCATATAATGGCAATTTCACCATAGGATATCATTCATACATCATAAATTAATCTCAATCTTTTTTTTTTCTCTTCTGTCCTTGGGTAGATAAATCCGTTCGAAGAGGAAGGCAGGAAGGGGTTTGATATATCAGGGGACCAAACGGACGAATACAAATAAGACATACCTGTGTAGTTCACGAATCTGCATACCACCTGGTGCCAGAAGACGCAATCCAATTTGAAGAATAACATTTTGCATTGCGAAATCACCCGTTACACAGGCTACACTTGATTCGGACAAGGAGCGTAATGCCCAACTCTGTTCGCTGCTACCATCATCCACAAATGATGTGTCAACACTGTCATTTGTCTCACTTGAAATATCCAACTGATCATATTCTTCATTGCATGTTCCATCCAAACCCCTACCTGATAAACCAGGTTCTAATCTCATTTGCTCGATTATTACAGTCAGACCACCATCATCACTTTTCCCCCCAACAGTTTTTTCTTCATCTTCTATACTATTGTTTAAAACTTCCAACCTCTCCATGCTCCCATCTAACTTCTGATTTGGACCTTGGGTTACCTCAACAGTATCACCGTCAGTGCTTTCCTCTCCATCTAGATGAACATTACTTTCTGATGATGCCTCGGACAGTTCATGTCTGGCTTTTCTTCTGAGAAATCTTCTATGAGTACTTCGACATACAGCAGGAAGCCAGTCACTGGAATTGTCATCTAGACCCTGAGAAGCATCAACTCCGTCAGCTACCATCTTACCTTCAATTTTTATCTCTTTCTTTACGGGAGCATATCTCCTTGGTTTCCTAAAGCTGCGACCAACATTCTCTGAAGGAGTCTCACTACAAGTTTCACCAACATCTTCAGTTAAACCATTTTGAGAATCTCCATTACCATCTACAGGTAAGATATTAAGATTTAAGTCTTTCAAAGGAAGTATCCTCGATTCTGAGTTGGACCCTTGATCGACTGCATGTTCTAAAGCTTCCCACTCATCCAAATTAGGTACATTGGAACCCCAGCCGGGCATTTCCTTTTCAGCCAACCTTTTCACATTAACAACATGGATTGGAGGAGGAGTATCTCGGAGATGGTTAGTCCCGTGGATTTGGATTTCCAACATATAAGTCAGCGCAACAAGTTTAAGATCAACATCTGAGAGGACTTGTAAATCACCAGTTGCTCGTGCAAAGCTGATAACTGAACAAGATACAATGTCAATAATAAACTCACCGAATATTAATAATAAATCTCTATATGGAGCATATGACAATGTTCACAACTGACGCTAATTAAATGAATAAGTTCTTTAAAGCATCTATAAGAACACATAATATGTTCAAGAGCAAATAACTGTTGAAACCAGATAACAAATGCATTACTTTACAAAATTCATGCATTAGTAAGCAATATCCCTATTGTTATCATGTTCTCTAAACAAAACAACTATAATAAACTATAAATAACATTTAGAATTAAAACTAACTAATATTCAACACCTGAGGAAGATACTAACCTTTATTAAGAGATTCTGCAGATGGTTCCATGGTCTCTACAGTAAAGGGAAGGAGTTCAAGCTTCTGACGAGAAACAGGATCTCTTATCTCCTCCAAAACTTCAGAAACAGAAACAAACTTATCGGCAACATTATTGAGATTAATTCCACCTTGAATAATGGCATTAGCATCAACAACAGCAACTGAGATTCCTTTACTTGATTTACAACTTCCCTCAAAGACTCGATGGGTTGCGTAATTAGCTGGTTTTGGTTTTGGAGGCGCCTCTTTCTGAACAATTTTGCTCCAGCAAGAAGTTGGTAACACAGTCGTTGTTGTTGTTGATGGTGCTGATGGAGTCATCTCATCCATTGTAGTACGAGTAGAACGTCAAATTCTGAAACCCTACAAATCCAATTCAACGAATCATGAAATTACAAATGAAGGAACTTACAGAAATTGGAGAATAGGAAGTTCTGATGGTCAAATAAACACTAGATGAGAGATTCTTACCAGTTCCGCTCCTCCAAAGTATTTTCTAGGGTTTTAGAGACTACTAGAGAGACGGACAAGACGCACGCGCCATGCGCCTGCCCATCCGTTCTAAAACAAATTTGTTGCATTCTCAGCAGTAGGGCTACCCTTTTTGGCTGCTTATAGTTCACATATTGGAGTGCCTCATCATTCCTGTTTAGCTGTTAGGGTTTCAATGAAATAAAACTTGTTGGCTGGGCTGGTTTCCTTTTAACCATCTTCACATTTTCTGATTGTTGATTTGTCGTAGTAATACAATAATTGGCATCAGAACCGTCATCTCCACATAAAAATTCGTTCAATTTTTTTTCTCTACCATGACTTTGAAAGACGTTCAAGATAAGGTTGATGTCAACACATCAGCTATTACTAAACTACATACTGATGTATCTGCAATATCAACTGATCTAGCTATTACATCTGATTTACTCATGAAGAAACTAGATCAATGGAAGCAAACTCATGACACCCATAACCAAGCTAATGGTTCTCATGAGTAAATCCTAGGGGATGGATCTAGAAGAGTGAAAGATCCTTTCAGCTCAACAATATTGAAGAACTCATGAAGGTGGATATTGCAGCCATTTATCAAGAGGGTAAGACTGAAAAATGGTTCTTAAATTTTCAAGTTAATAGGCGTCGAATTACTTGGCATGATTTATCTCAACACCTATGTGCTAGATTTGAAAACCCTATTGAAGAAAATTTTGTTTGTAGTTTTAACAAACTAGTCCATAGTTCCACTGTTGATGATTATTATGAGGCATTTGTATCTTTGAAAGCCTTAATGTTAAAAATGAATTCATCACTAGATGAATCTTATTTTGTTATGAGTTTTCTCAATGGTTTGAAGGATGAAATAGGCAAATCTGTCTTCATGTTTTACCCAAAAACATTAGCTGATGCTTTTTCTTTAGCTAGACTACAAGAACAAAAAAAAAATTTAGCAGTTACAACCACTAAACCCTTAACCAAATCCTTCAATAACTCATTTAACTCAAGTAAATCATACCCTTCTCTAAATTTTCCTCCTAAACCAATTATCACTTCACCAAAGTCAGCCCCCTCTCATTTCAAAGTCTTTTTTCACCCATTTATAAAAGCATACTCCAAAAACTCCCACAATTAAACGACTTAACCAGGAAGAGATGAATAAAAGAAGAGTTCAAGGGCTATGTTACAATTGTGATGATGTTTATAGACCAGGCCATTTGTAAGGGTAAACAAAAGATTTTTATGTCACAAGTTGATCAAGATGAGTCCCAAGACAACGTGATCACACTTCTGTGTTATTACTGCACTTTACACTTCGTAAGATTTTCTTATGCTGAGTCATACTGATTAAATTATCTCCTTGTTCGTAACTGGCATTGAGATTAATTTAAGTCGATGTTCAGGATACAAATCCATGTGATTTGTTATTTTCCGACAAAATCCTTCTTTTTCATTAAAGTAAGTTCACTCATAAATGTTCTCTTGGGAATGACATCAAATGGGGGGGGAGATCTTAAATGAACTTGTGCTTAATTGTTATAGCTTTGTGGGGTGTGTGGTTGTGGAATTTAAAGGGGATGCTTGTATCTTAAATCTCCTAGATGAGCGCTAAGTATTTCATATTATGTGATATCATCTAAATAAAGTTGATATAAAGAGTTACATATTAACTATGTTATTATGTATTATCTCTATCTTCCTTAAATCTTGAAGTATCTTTTGGTTGAATTCATTACGATTCCATGATTTTCGTACCTTTGAAGAAAAAAATATTGACAACAAGGGGGGGAATTAATTAGTAGTTTCACACAACATACATGTGCGTTTGAAGGCAAAGATCAACCGAAGCTTTTGGAGAACTTCTTCAACAAAAGATAAGTGCAGACTAAACCACATATTTCTTGAGTTATATTCATCTTTCTATCTATGAGATGTTGTCGCGTAACTAATCAGACTATCATAAGCATATCAAGAATTTCGAGTCAAGTTGATCTTGTAATTAGTTCTGACTAAGCTTAATGAACATTTGTTCATACTTGATGAATTTCTGTTAAGGACAATTTATTGTTCGTAATCCAAATTATTATTCCAGATTATCATTTGAAAATAGCTTCGAATAGTGATATGTTTCATTGATGTTATTTGGAAATGTTTCGAATTGATCTAGAGAGAAATATAGAACTACTAAAAATCTGGATACAGGATAATATGCATACCAGTTTCACAAATTGGGAAAACTGTTATAGGTCCAGAGCCGTAGTACATGTACCTAGTACACGTACTGGCGTTGCTATAGTTTGGCAGCGACTTAGTGTTATGTATACCCGGTATCCATACTATAAAAAATCTGTGAACTCGTGAACCTGGAATGGTATGCATACCTAGTATGCATACCGAAAAAGGATTGTTGGTTATGTAACTAGTGTGGTATCCACACCCGGTATGCAAATCGAAAAAGTTTTGTATGTTCCGGAACTTATATTTGTCTTAAGGGTACACATACCCAGTACATGTATTATGACAAGTATATTCACAAACAAGGCTGAGTACACATATATGTATACGTACTTTCCATGTCAAATATTTTCAGATGCACATAAAATTATTTCTGTGAGATAATTATCATTTGAATAAATCTCTAAGAACATTATATAGACATGATTGATCACATTATAACTTATGATTGTGATTCAAACTTGAAGTCTTAAGTGATTATGAAAATGATTAAGCTTATAGTTTAATCGATTAGTTTAGGCTAACCGTTCATGAACAATGTCTTTATACACGGTTCGGATACGGTTCATCCTAACCAAAGTGTATATCTTGTTATGTCAACCACATTTCAAAGATTCATATGATGGTGGGGATTATTTGCTTGGTTCCAAAGCTATCTTAGCTTAAACCTAAAGAAACCTATGCTTTGAAAGTCTATAAAAAGGGAACCTCAAACAACTGGGATTTTCAAATTCCGACACTACTCTTGTGTGTCCTAGTTGTAAACTAGAGGCGTCCTCTTCCTAAAACCATTTTAGGGTTTAGCGACTAAAAATACTTCATAGGGATTTGTGAAGCTAGGTCCAACCATTGTTTATCTTGATAGCTCGAGTATCCTGATCTTGTTTGATTGTTGAGCTTTCTCCATCAATCAAAATATATAGAAATCATCAAAGTTATCGTCGTCTCAGACTTTGTTGATTCCACAAGTTTAAAACTTATGAGGTGAATAATAATCTAGGATGCTCTTCGGGAAGCATAAGTATGGATTTTGAGGTTAGCTAGACTTTGTCTATTGCTATCGATTTCTATCCCAACCTTGATATACGATCAAAAAGGAAATCACACATATAGGCTTATATGTGGGAGGCAGATTGGTTTAAAGTCTTCAATTAAGTTGAAGCAACTCTTAGGTTGTAAAGGACGTCATCTAAGAGAATCATTTGCGTAGATTCCATATGGGATTCAAGAGGCGTAAGGAGAGCGACTGTAACTGAATTATTGTGATGGTTTAATTCGGTCTCAACTACATTCCAGTCCAAAGTTAATTAGTAGTAGGATAGTGTCTGTAGCGGATTAATAAAGTTTGGTGTTCAATCTGGACTATGTCCGGGAGGTTTTCTGCATTTACAGTTTCTAGAAGTTGATGTCCTTTACATCTTAGAAGTTGCTACTACCCAAAGTCGAAGACTTATAAACAAATTTGTCTCCCACATATAAGTCTATTCTGAAGACAACTGACGTATTGCTCCATATGTCTCATGTAGTTTGATTTTTGATTGATTTTTTTTTTCGATTATTGAGATAATCATGATGTCTCTTTGCAGTATATGATGGGAAATGATGGTGATGATTATTCTTCAACTCTAGAAAATGAAGTCTTTAAGTCGTTAATCGACAGGGTCTCGAGAAGAAACCTACGATTAAAGGAGAATCGACTCTAGCAAACCAATTAGTATCACACAGGAGGTGTGGGGATTGGTTTTTTCCAGTTGCTAGACATCTCCTTATATAGTTTTCAAATCAGGGTTTACAATCAAAGTTTCCTTGGTAACAAAGCATTCAATATTCACCGTTAGATGAAAAACCTGATTTATCCAAGCTAATATCTTCCAACCGTTAGATCGAAACTTAGCTTGTCACACACACATGAAATGTATTTCATTTAGGTTTGAGTAACCATACCTAAACGTTTACATTAGTTGGTTCACAAATGGTTGACTAATGGTTAGCCATATGAGTACTTTCATATCAACCGTATTCATCTTGTCATAACTAGTTCAAATGACTCAAAAGAACTAGTTCAAGAGTTGTTCAATTGCAAGGAAATCTTATGTACTACACAAGACACAATTGAAGCAAAATCGGTTTGATTCACTTGAATAAATTCATGAACAATATAGCCACGGTTTGCAAAGATTACATTCCTTATTGTTTTATTGTTTAAGTTCATGAACAATCGATTTGAGAAATAACCAGCTTGGGTACGTGGTCGGTTGTCAGCCGACACAAATATAATTTCACTTTCTTACTTCCTAAAATAAAAATAGTATGCGATAAGAAAGAGTTCGTATCCACAGAGAGACTTTTGTTGTTATAAAAATTTTCAGTTTCTTTGTAACCAATGGGGGGATGTTGATATTTCAAAGCAATAGAAATAAATTGAAAGCAAAGTAAAAATAAATATAATCAATAAGGAGAAAGTATTGGTCACGGGATAGTTTCATTCACAAACTCGAATTATCAACAATGACTAGAATTGAAATTTTAATCTCTCATTTACTAAAAGTCCTAGGATACCTTGATCGCAAGAGTATCCCGCTAATTCCCTGATTTCATCACAACCACATTAAAAGATGCATATGTGAATTCTTCCTAGAAAGCAACCTAAAGTGTAAAAGCACAATTAGATTTAACTCCCTAAAAGCAATAAGTTCTATGGAATAAGACTAATCAAGGCAACCAAAATGTGTAAAAGCACTAATTCGATTTAACCCAAGTTATGATTCATATGTGACTAGTAGGATATATCACTACAAGCACTACCCACATTTATGCTACTTAGAATCAGGGACAAACAACGTTTTCGTATTGAAAACCCTAATATAGCTCTAGATATGAAAGCAAATCGGATTGATTCCGGACTCAACCAAATAAACAATCAAATCATAAACAATATGAACCATGAATCATAAACAATAAAATATTGAGACAAAACTAATTCATTGATTCAAATCTTATTTGTGAAATCCACTTCTTATCCCATAACCAATAAAAGGTATTTAGCTACTCATAGTTTTTGGATTCAACATAATTATTATCAAAAATAAAATGAAGAACATGAAAAATAAACGAAAGCAAACCCTAGTAGAATCGCTCTCCTCCAAACTCCAGTAGAAAAAATGTGTGATAAGTGATAAGTCCCCAAAAGAATAGAAACTTTTTCTTTTTATAGCTTTCAACTTTCCAAAATTAGGTCTTCAAAGCCCACGGTCCAATACCAAGAAGTCCACTAAACTCATGTGTGTGAAAAACCCATGTGAAAATATGACCCAAAAAATTGTTCACCGGAAAACTGTGTTTTTGGCTGGAATATGGCCGGAATCCGGCGTTGGAAAATATCTTAGGTGACCGGTAAAGTCCACCCGGTCACCGGTCAGAACTAACAGTCCACTGTTAAGACTGACGGTCAAGTTAACGGTCATTAACGGCATTAACTGAGTCAGAACCGAGTTAAAGCTAACTCGGTTGACTGGGCTGAGTTACCAAAACTTTTCTTGCATAGTCCATTTGCTACCATTGCTCAGCCATGATGGCCCTGGGCTATTTTTGAAAGTCTTGTTTCACTCCTATTCAGCTCATACTTCTACATCAACACAAACATTCCAATCCTGTCATTCTACAAACTCAGCAACCTCATAATCTCCCAACACCAAGCAACACTCGCACCTGCAACACCACCATTCTAACCCATATTTCAGTCTCAGTATCACCCATAACATATTCCAACATATCTTGCGACATTCATCAGCACTTCACAACCTGCAAATCAATATCATCTCCATTTCCTGAAACCCAACACCCAACAACACATACCACACATCAACTGCAGATACACAATTCTTCCCTGAGTTCATAATAACTCCATCTCAATCTTCTCATAACTATCGAACCCAGTAGAACAGCACAATCACCTCATCCAGCTGAGACTCATAACCTTAGACTCACTGTAATGCATCACTCCCATTTCTCAGTACCAAACCAACCTGCAGTTTCATCATAACCTAACACAATTGTACTGCCATCCCACCAACTCCATCTTATACCCTTTATCTCAATACCATCCATGCTGCAAACAGCTCCAGGATCAACCCCACAAACATCTGTTATGAACACCACCATGATCTGCCATCAATTCCTTGTTATGCTCAACACCTGCAACTTCTTGCAATTCTCCATTTCTGAGCTGCACCAGCTCAGTATCCTGCAGCTCAACTCCATATCAATACCTTATGATCATTGCTAACATCTCCATAATTCATTCTACAACCATGCTGACACTGATTATTCAAAAAAAAAAAAAACACATTCCAATATCTTCCAGCTCATTACTGCAGCATCCATTAGACCTTGCCAACTGAAATTTTCTCTTGCAGTTACAAGACCAATCTCCTAAGCTCTTTCACCGTAGCCTGAGTGAAAACAACCCTGTCATTCAGTTCTAACACCATACATAGCAGCACCAAACTCTTCTTACTACCACCAATAGCAGCTTCCATCAAACACAATCCCCTGCATAGCAACCTAGCCATTGGTTTCAGATTTATCAACACCAACTCCTCCCTGTTTTCAGTCTCAGCTACTCCAAACTTGACCCACCACCTGTTGTCATTCTCCATTGTTACTTCCTCACAGCCATAGACAATCACTGCCTCAAACAAACACCCATCTGCTATGAACTCCACAATATCCATCCTGCCAGCAGAACAAACCCATATCCACTTTAAGCTCTTTTATCATCTTATACCCAGCTGGTGCTCACTGTCTATGTTAAGTCAATTTTAATAGCAACATCATGCTAGACATTGCTCCACAATCTAACTCCTCCAGCCGCAACTGAAATTCTGTAGCTCCCATCTCCATCTTCCTTGATTGTCAACAGTACCAGCAACATTAACATAATAGCAGCTTCTATGCCAGGAAGCAAGCACCAGCTCATGCCTAACTGCAACCCTAGCAACCTTCACCTCCTGTGTACCTTCAATAGAAACACTGAAACACAAACCCACAGAATTACCTGGCCATCTCCTCCATGAGCTCAAATCTCATCCACTTCACTTCCAGTTTCATATCAACCATCAACTCCATGTCATCTCATCACAGTCAATCATGAATCACAACCAACACCTGCTCATCAACACTATTCACAAACCACGATTCTGCTGTCATCTTGGATCTCCCTCTTCTCTTGTTCATCATTGTAGCCTTATCAACAACTCACAGAAGAACAACCAACCCATTGAACTCAATTTCTTAATCAATTTCTGACCTAACTTTCAATTCCAACACAACCCCCTTTAACAGAAACATCCCCTCACCATGATTTCTTTTATCAATTCAAGTAGAACCCATTCCTCTAAACTTTCTCAATCTCAGAATATCCATGAATCTCCACCAAAGCCATGAATTTGTTCTTCTTAGCATCAACAACATATGCATCTGCATCTGAATCTCAACCTTCAATGACAGCCATAGATCACCGTAAGGACCCGCTCTGAATTCCTTCCATATCAATTCTAAGATTAATTCGGCAGCTGAATTGCCGCTTCTCCTCTCATTCCTCTTCTCTGCTTCCCTTGTTCAACAGCCGCCACAGACACAGACAGGGAAGGAGAAATGAATGATTAGAGAAATCATTTTCTCTCAATTTTAGGTCTCGGGAATAACTAAAATTGATATTGGTACTCTGCATCAACGGATAAGGGCTACCTATTCCATATATGGCTTGTTGGTTATAGAGACCCGACAGTCTAATTCCTTTCTTAACTCAACTGTCAGTTATGCTAAACTGACAGTTCATTATTCACTTCTTTGTCGCACACCTTAGTCCGCTCCAAGTACAGCTCGCATGTGAATTGACCACCTTGCCCTTTGCGCTCCAAATGAACGCTTTCTCCTTCTTTTGCTCCAAAGGACTCCATAGCACCTAATCAACTCAAATTCACACATAAGATACATATTTCACAAAATAAATAGCAAAGAAAGAATAAATACTAGATATAAAATTAGGTGTTTACAACACCTATCAGTACGCATACGGGTATGCGTACCTTAGCTACCGGAATTGGGTTTGAAAACCAAGAAGAAATTTTCGGTAGGAAAACTTATGTGAGTACGCGTATGGGTACGTGCACCTAAGTTGACTGGTTTGTAAGTTTGTAAACTCCAAACTACAGCAGAAATTCTTTGTACAAGAACCTCCGCCAGTACGCGTACCCAACCTGTCTCCTTCACCAATACCGCATGCACACATATGCACGCACTTGGTTTCCGGTACATGGATTTATACATTAATGTGTGAACAGATTATATATGCTTATATCCATAGGCGGTTACGTATTCTCAACTCTAGATTTCAATCATTGAAACATTCTTCTATAATGTTAATAGTCGTTAGACATAAAGAATTGACTATCTTCATCAAAGCCATTTTCAAGATTGAAATGTCATCATGACTTTCGTCATGGATAAAGATGAAAGTGGTTAAAGTGAAAGCTTACTAACACATATTTCGAGAAAAATATAGGCAAGTAAACTCGGCTTGAAATAACAAATGTGTATGTATGAAAACTATCATACTTATACGACTGTGTCTCAAGAGTAAGAGATAGAGTAGACTTTTGAGTGCTAGATGAGTTCAAGTCTCCACATACCTTTTTGGTCGGATGAAGTTCCACCGGTTCCTTGAGTAGTTCTTCGTCTTCACAAGATAATCGCCATGGAGTCTGGAGCTTAACTATACTTAACTATCATAGACCGAGACTTAGTCATAAGTAAACTAGAAATCAAGACGTATAGTTTTGATCACTAATATTGACAAACATTCTTGAGATAGCAACGCATGAGAGTTAGGCCGAGCAATGCTCTAACAAACTCTAATTATGAATGCAAGCAGTGCAATCATTTTGGAGGAATTACAAATATTGCATGAAAATGGAAATTCTTAAAGAAAACACTAAAAGGAATCTTGGAGGAGAGGGCGGCGCGACATCTTAGGTATTTAAGGGTTTGAGCCAATGGGCATGTATTACTACGCCTTCTAGATTTTCAGTATTGATGAGCTTGCAGTATCCCCACAAAATAATTTTTGCCACTAGGTACGGCTCGTCTTCCCTTTCTGTGGAATCGGACGGAGCAGGTTGAGCCACAACTCTTTCTACCATAGCTCCAACTTGGAATGGATTTGGGTGTTGCGCCATTACTTTCCCAGATTCCTTATCTTTAACTGTAAAAACTTCTAAACTCTTGATAAAATACTTATAAGGACCAGCATCCCATTCACATCTCCTAGTAACGTCTGGATTAATAATCGGATCGAGTCCCCAAGTTTTGATGGGAGGATAAGTGACTGGTTGCAAAAAAGGGTTGTTCAATGAGAGTTACTTGTGCCCGGAATCTGCGAATGAATGCTGACGGGCACTCTCTAGTAAGTTTTGTAACATTTGCGAGTTGTTGATATGACAACAAGTAGTCCTCGGGATTGGATGGATTGTTGGAGATCCTTTCAGGTATAGACACCGGCAAAGGACATACTTCTAGCTTCACCTTGTTGTCGTGTATCCATGAGCGCCCCAGGACCATATCATAATTTGGGTATTCTTTAACCACAAGAAATTTGGCGTGTGTTAGAGCATCTCCCATCTTGATTTCGAGATTTATGTACCCGTAGGCATCTCTGGCTTCTCCTTCTGGATTTTTTATTATGGTTGGGTTGTGAACAGATTCCTGCTTTAAAATATTTATAGCTCTTAGAGTCTTGACAGTGACAATATTAAAATCAGATGCTGCATCAATCAATATGCTGTCAAACTCGACATATTTTAAATGAACGGTGGTTAGGAGTCCCCAGTTGTATTCATTAGTCGCGCTTCCCAGAAAATATTGGGGTTTGGAAGCGGGCTCCCTGATTAGAAACATATACTTGCCTAACACAACACGGTTGAGGGCTCCAAACATGTCTTAACGCTGCGCCTTGGAGAATTACATAATTTCAAATAAATGCTCCATCATAGACTGCACAGTTTTATGGAGGGAGTCCCCAAAAATCATGCAGATCCTGTTAGGAAGAGGATCCCTGTGAACTCCTTTATTTCCTAATTGAAGTTCTCTTGCATCCACCTTCTCTTTGAAAATGCGCTTCAATTTGTTGCAGTCACTGGTTGGGTGGTTGACAAACCTATGATAACAATAGTATTTGGGATTTTCCATCTCTTCTTCGGTTGGCGAAAGTCGGAGAGGAGGTATCTTAATGGCGTCATCTTGAATCCATGCTTCCAGGAGTTCAATGACCTCATCTATTGGAAATGGGAAATCTGGAGAAACATCTTCAGTTTCTTGCACAAGAGTCTAGGCCACAGCTTTCCAGGGAGGAGTTGTTTGTGCTGGCGCTGCACGCTTGGGTTGTTGTTCTGTTACTAGAGCTTTCCTTTTCCCTCCTTTACCTACCACGCTTACAAAAGGATCGGTGTTATATTGCTTGTTGATAAGGAGTCTGTTTCCTCGAGTTTCGCATATATCTTCACCCCTGACCAGTCTGGTTCTTTCTAACAGCACTGGTGCGGTTGTAGCCGATAGCTTAGAAGCTTCATGAAGTTCATAGAATGTCTGGAAAAGCAGGTTTTCCATTAAAGCACGATAGATGGTAACGATACCGTTAATGCATGATTCTACCAACTGTTGTTGGGTCATATTTGGGTCGTGAAAATCCAAAGATTCAATTCGGAATGTCTTGACGTAATCATTTGGATGCTCGTTGTTTCGTTGAAACATTCTTCCCAAGTCTGAGAAAGTGATTTGCTTGGACACAAAGAAATACTTCTTATAGAAAGCGGTAACCATCTCACACCATTTGGATATGTTGTTTCGTGCGATGTTGTTGTACCAGGTATACGCTCTTCCAGTAAGCGACTTTGAAAATTCTTTCAGGAGGAGGACATGATTGTATTCATGTTCTCCCAAGGATTCCAGAAAATGTGTGTTCGCGAGCGTTACTAGTACCATCATAGAGGGAAAACTGAGGAGAGAAGTATCCTCTCGGTAGGGGAACTCTTTGCACATCAGGAGGATATATAGGTTGGTGTTGGTACATGTCCACTGATAGGTGTCTAAAACACCTTATTATTTATCTATTGTTTATGCTTTCTCTGCTAGTTTTCTTGTAAATTATGTATCTTATGTTTTGCTTTTGAGTATTTAGGTACTTTGGAGTCATTTGGAACAAAAGAAGAGGAAACATGGCAAAAGCGTTAGAGGCGGATTGTGTCTCATTATTTGCTTTTATTTCTTCATCTTTGTCTGAAAAATATGTCATCTTTAGTGATGCGAATTATGTCTGAAAAGCATGGCGGCTTTCATGATGATTAAGACATTGAAGAGAAGAAGTGGACTTGAGATGCAAGAGGCGGCTGCAGCTGGTAGAAGAGCATTTGGAGCATAAAGGGGCAAAGCTGTCATTTCACGTCGAACACTATCTGGAGACAGTCAAGTTAAGGGGCATCTCTATTTGTAGGAGTACTAAACACCAATTAGTCAAGGTTAAGGGGGCTACATCTGGGTGACCCATATCTCAACTGCTGGGGTGGCTAAATCCTGGCCAAATCATTACCCTAAGCATAAATCGAGAGAAGACTTTTCTCTCATTCATTCAATCATTGTCCCTAAAATTGAGAAATAAAAGCAGTGCAGCTGCTGGTGAAATTAAGAAATAGGGATCGGGAAATTAAGACAAAGATTAAGATCGAGAAGAGTCAGCTTAATTAGGGTTAAAAGTTGATTATGTGATGAAGAAGAAGACCTTGGTGAGGTGTTGGTGATGATTTGTTGATGGTAAGAAGATGTTGTTTCCATTAAAATCACGATCTGAGTTGATGTTGGTGTTATGAATAAACTCAAGGAATAAGAAATTGAGGGTTCGTGATGATTAATGTAGTTAAGGGTGAATTGATGGGTTCTCTGAAATTGGGTTTATAGTGGTGTTGAGATTGAATCTGTAAGATGGGTTGTTGGTTGATTCAAGATTCAATCGAAGATAGAGACGGGTTTTGATGTTACTGAATGAATCAAGATGAAGAGAACGGTTCTGAATTGCAGGGGTTTGATTCTGATGGGAAATTGAGGAGGTCTTGTGTGTTGTTATTGGGCAGAGAAGATATAAATTTGGGTTCAGGTGGACTTGCTGTTATGGAGTTGTCATGAAGTTGTAGCTATTGAATTGAACATGGGTGTTGCAGTTCTGATGCCAGAACAAGTGATGGGGAAATTGCAGGTGGACTTAGTGGATCTGTGAAATGTTGGCTTGTGGAATAATAAAGTTGCAGCTGTTGAACTGGACAGAACTAGGTTTAAGTAGTAGCAGTTGGAGCTGAAACTAAAGCTAAAGTGCAGGGAAGAACAAATGGCTATCATTGCTTTGGATTGAAATGATGCAACACAGAAGACACAGCCATCATGGCTGAGTATGGAATATGCAAGATGCAATGGCTTAGGCCTGACTCGTTTCAGTATTTGATTCATCACTGACTCGTAGTTGACTCCGAGTTGACCCGGTTGACCGACTTAACTGGATTCCGGCGGATTTCCGGCCAAAAACACAGTTTTCCGGCGAGCGTTTGGGACAAAATTTCTACAAGGGTTTCTTTCACTTGTGGGCTTGTTGGATTTCTACCTAATGGAATTTGAAGACAAAAACCTAGTTTTGGAAGGGAGAAAAAGCTACAAAAAGGAAAAGACTTCTACAATTATATCACATTTTATTCTATTCTTGGAGCTTTTGCAGAGAACTACTTCTAGGGTTTGCTTTCTTTTATGTTTCATATACTTTCTTTGAATATTATGATTATGAACTCCAATAATATGAGTAACTAAATACAACTATTGGTTATGGGATAAAATTTGATTTCTTCAAGCATGTTATTTGATTCTATGAATTAGTTTTGTCTCAATTCTATCATTTATGATTCATTATTTATATTATCATATGATTTGAATGCTAGTTTGGTTGAGTCCGGAATCAATTGGATTTGTTTTCATCTCTATAGCTATATTAGGGTTTTCAATACGTAAAAGTTGTTATCTCTGATTTCTAGTAGCATCTTGTGGTTAATACTTGTAGTGATACATCTTTTTAATCGCATATGAATCATAACCTTTGTTAAAACGAATTAGTGCTTTCACCCGTTTGTTTGCATTGATTAGTCTTATTTCATAGAACTTATTGCTCTTAGGGAGTTAAATCTAATTGTGCTTTTACACTTTAGGTTTCTTTTTAAGAAGATTTCACAATAGCATCTTTTAATATTTTTTGTGATAAAATCAGGAAATAAATGGGATACTCTTGCAATCAAGATATCCTAGGACTTTTGATAATTGAGAGATTAAATTACCAATTCTAATCATAGATGAAAAATACATGTTTGTGAATGATACTATACCTTGACCAATATCTTCTCTTTATTGATTATTCAAACTATTTGCTTTGCTTTATTTTATTTTATTACTTTGATAAAAACAAAACACACTCTTGGGTTATTTTGGTTACTTAAGAATCTGGAAATTGCATAACAACAATCGCCTCTCTGTGGATACGAACTCTTTCTTATCACGTACTTCATTCATATTTAGTAGAGTGAGAAAGTGAATTATTTTTGCTTGGTTGACAACCGATCATCCACCGGGCTTTCTTTTTCTCGATTTTGGAGGAGACGCTCCAGATCCTCACATGTGATGAAGTTGGATGGCTGATTCCTTTCTCGTGAGCGTTCAGGAGCACCACGAACTTCCTCATCTATGAATGCACGCCCTTTTGAAGCGCTCGTGCCAGGAATGTTAAAAGAACCCCTTGTTGGCTCCATGGGTTGACGCGGCGCTTGTGGTAGTCGCTCCGTTAGCGTCTTGAGGAAATTGAGTACCTCTTTTTGAGTTGCAGCCATGTCCGTTTGAGCCTTAGCGAGAACTTCTTGTCTTTCCTTCAAATCAACAATGGTGATAGGGGTTGGATTCTTATGGCTCCTCTAGTCTCTCGTCCCGCTGAGGAAATGGTGGTAGCCCTGGTGACGATTGGAGGTGTCGTGCTCGAAGAAATATTAGGAGTAGCAGCGGCTCTGCCTCTGGTAATGAGAGGAAATAAAATCCTAACTCACTGTCGCAGGCATCGCGATTGCATTTAGCGTGTGCAACAAGCCTTTAAACCACTGGGTGGCCGAGTTATAGTCTCGGGAGGGCTTACTAGAGATATACCCACAAAACCTTTACTCCAGACCCCAGCTATCTACGCAAAACCTTGGAATGCACTAAAGAATCTCCTTGGTTGGCATACTGTCATTGACTACAAGAGGAAGTACCCTGATGCGAAATTCCAATTATTGTACACGAGTTTACACTCAAGCATACTAAAATTCATATATAAGTGACAAAGCTCTACTCAGATAGTCGCACTATGGATATCAATATCCGGAATCAAACAAATCACATGAATAGATTAAGAAGATGGAAATAGAAATAGATGGTTGCGGATGGACGTCAATGCCAAGATGAATCCTATGACCTAATGGACTGAGATACTGGTCTGGACTAATATCAACACAGCTGGCGATAATCTTAACTCTAGGTCAACACAACTGGCATATACAAGGGTACCAGTGGTCGACTTTATTGAATTTATTCCGGTTGGTCTGATGGTCTGGTCTCATTATTTTTTTATTTTTAACTTTTTTTAGTCAATAACTCAATCACCCTATTTCAACCCAGCAGACATCAACATAAAAATTGTGCAAAAAATAAAAACATAATTAATAAGATGATTTAGAGATACGGTGAAACTATCATGTTATTCATAACACATGAGCTCTGTGCTTTTATGAATAGACTCTTTAGATGTTTCCATCTACTCAGATTGGTTCCTCAACTCCTACAACTAAGATGTTTCCATCCACTTAGATTGGTTAGTGCCATCCTTACTAAGCATAAATTTCTGGGCTCTGAAGTTTAATTATTGCAACTTAAAAGTTTCTCCCATACCCCCAAACTTAAATCTAACATTGTCCTAGATGTTCTAAAGGTAAAATAAAAAGCATGAACAAGGAGAAATTGTTACCACTTGAAGCAAGAGAGATAAGGAAAGATATTACCGTGTTGTATGAGCATGGGTTATCTCCCAAGAAGTGCTTAGTTTAAAGTCTTCATCCAGACTAATAAAGGATTAGTCACCTCATAGAATCATAAAGTAATAGCCGAAACATTTGTGGGTCATCAAAACCAAATAAAGCTACCACAAATAAAAGGAATCTGTAACATGCCAAGAAAATTAACAAATAAAGCACACCCTTGTCTAATTTCCTGTTTAAGACAACTACATATAGTTGTGGTTCAGGTTCAGGCTCCATGAAAGGGTCTAAATAAATTTCTTTGGGCTTGTGTTCCTCATAAGTAAGATCTGAATTATCATGTTGTAGAGTCTGGAAAAGCTCAAATAAGAATTTAGAAGCACATAACAATAATCATCTGAATAATTGAGGATCCTTAAAGCCAATCAGATTTGACTCACAAAGTTGACCACAATGAAAGTGGTGGTCATTCTTAAGAAAATGTGTCGATTTTAATCTCCTAAAGTACTTAGGTTTAGTCTCAGAACTTAATAACTGACACATTTTAAACTCATACATTCCCACAATTGGTTGAAAAATATTTGGTGTGAAAACAAAATCAATATGGGGTATCATAGCCTGGGAAAACCACATCAACCATAAGATAGGTTTCTAACAACTGAACTTCCTTATGATCACTAGGTTCAGGAAAATGTGTATGAATATAATCTTGTAAAATGGTTGAGGCACATATGTCAAGTCCCAAGTGAGGGATCTCTGTAAGAGCTAAAGGTAAGGCACAATGAGAATGATAATCACCCCCAAACTTAGAGTTTGGGGGTGTAGGACCAGAATATCGCTACATCTATTTTCTACGATATTAACAACACTTCATAACGAACATCACCGCAAGATTTTATCAACATTTCGCGAGTGTCACAAAAGCCTTCAAAAGAGAGACGTAATACTTGACGACTGAAGAAAACTTGAGAGAAGAGTGATTGTTCTGCGACGGTTATAAAAATTGCGAGATTTAACATTGTAACTATCGTGGTACAATCGCAGAATCAACCCGAAATAAGAGGAAAACTTAGTTGTCATCCACTATGTAACTACCCTATAAATATAGACCCAAGATGTCCAGAAAAGGATGATGTATTTTTGAGAGTTAAGAAAGTCTTGAGGAGAGAGAAACTTCAAGAGAATAGTTGTAATCTTGAATTCTCTCATTTCTGTAAACCAAAATAATATAAGTGTCATTTTTCATCTTCAATTATGAGTTGATTATAGCAAAATCTTAACAAGGGTGTAGTGTGGGAAATCCTGCAACTACATTTTGGCGCCCGAAACAGGGAGAATCAAATTAAGAAATCTCTAATTACAATTTGAAGATTTGAAGAAATCATTAGAGTTGAAGAAATGGCTAGAAGAAGAAGAAATACATCAGAACCACCAACAACTGTGAGGAGGAGTAAAAGACTTGCAGGAGAAGAAACAAATGAATAATGAGATTCTTCAAGGATAAGAATAAGAAGAAATAGAACAAGGATTGAAGGACAAGATCAAATCCCACAACCTAATCAACAAACACCGATCCAAAATAGAAATGTGGATTGTGATAGAGTGAGTGTGCATACATGGATATCGGACTCGATGGAAGATGTAGAAGATCAACAATTAGGAAACGGAAGAAGAGAAGAAAGAAATCAAGGAATGGTTGAAGGATTAATTCATGAAGGAGATGAAAATGAAACATCAAATGACCTAAGACAAAGAATACAAGAGTAAAGAAGATTAGAGGCGGAAGAGCGTGCAAATTTAACAAGACAAAATCACGAGTTGAGAATGGAGAATTTGAGATTACAAAATAGAAGATCAAGAAGTACTATTAGATCGAATTCAAGATCAGTAAGGGAAGAATTAAGGCCAAATTCCCCAGTAAGAAATGCTAGAGGAAATATCCAAGAAGAAGTGCAAAATCCAAGAGGAAATACCCATGTAGAAGATCGCCATGATCCGCGTGGAGAAAATTTGGATAATAGACTTAACAACAGAAATCAAGAGAGAAGAGACAACCAAAATGATGAAGACAATCCAGAAGAAAGTAGGAGGATATTACATGGGCAAGAGATCCAGAGAAATCGAAGAATAATTGAAGAAGAAATTGAGAGACATTATGCTGAACAAGCACGACTAGCTCGCGAGAGAGAAAGATTGAGGGCAGAAATAGAAGAACAAGAATTTCAAGCGGCATTACGAAAAAATAACCATGAAAATCGAGAAAGGAGACGGGCGCAAAATCGCCATAATAATAATATTCAGGAAGAGTGTGATAGAATACAAAGGAGAATAGAAAGACAGTGAAGAGAAACGGTGAGAAATGAAGAAATTTGCAGAGAAGAAAATAGACAGTATAATCAGTTGCGATGGCAAGAAGAAGCTGAAGCAGAAGATCACAGAAGAAGAAATATGGATGTAGATGAAGATATACAAAATCTCGCAAGACAAGAAGCACATGAATGCAGAAGAAGGGAAGCAGCGTTGAAAAGACCAATGGAACCAAATTCAGCTGCGAATGAGCAAATTTTGAGAGAGTTAGCAGAGATGAGGGGAATAATAATATAAAAAAAAGGAGGTAGAAGGCAACTCGATGAAGCTATTGAAGAAGCTGCGAGAACTCCATTTACTCAAGAAGTACAGTTAAGAGGAATACCCCCAAAGTGCAATTTACCAGCATTAACCAGCAGTTTTGATGGAACCACCTGTGCTGTACAACATGTTAAGGCTTATGTTAGGTGTATGATGCAATGAGAGAATCATGATGATGTATTGTATAAATATTTTGCATCTAGCTTAACTGGAGAGGCGCTAAAATAGTTTGAGGGATTACCAAAAAATACTATAACTTCTTTTGATCATTTACAAGCTATATTTCTGGGAGCATATATAAGCAACAATTCATCGCGGCCAGGTATTGAAGATGTGTTTGGGTTAAAACAGAGGGTTGGCGAGAGTCTGAAATATTTAACCATAAGATGGAAGACAATGTGCAGTGAGATGGCGGGAAGAGTTGACGAGAGATATCTTATCTTGTCTTTTATCAATGCAATGTTCGCGACCAATTTGTTGTACATACAAATTTTCAGAGTCAAGAATACAATCACTATGATGAATCATGAGAACTACAAGAAGAATACATTGCTTTGGAGGAGAAACAAAATGAAATGGAATCATATCCCATCGCGAACACCAATTCAGTAGCTGCAAATGGGAGTTTACTTCCTAAAATTATTAACAATGTGGCGAGCAGCTCGCAAGCACAACAAGAGAAAGTGGAGACCGATAACCAGCAGAAATTGGTAGCTATGGGCAGTCGAGATCAAGAAGAATATGAAAGGGAGAAGAATTATTACAACCGCGGAGGGAATAATAAGATTCAAAGGCTTGATCATCCGTAAGAAACTTATGGTGGACAGAGGCAAAACAATTTCAGAAACCAAGGAAATCAGAGGATAATATGGGAAGAAATTAAGATGCCTCCTCTAAATTCTAGTATAGAAAAAAATCTGGGAAGCTATCATTTTGATGGAAAATATACCCTCTCCATGGAATATGGGAAAAGAACCACATCCTAGTAATCGTAGTCAAGAATTTTGTCCTTACCATCACTTTCATGGTCACACAGTAAATGATTGCAGAAATGTAAAGAGAATAATTTTAAGGATGATTGACCAAGGAAAGCTAAACCACTTTTTAGTAGGACAACCACAATCTCAGCGATTGCCTCTCCAAGAGAGAAATTGCAAGCAGGGTAAATACTGTAAAAGGAGCAGAATCATTCGTAATAGAAGTTGGGGC
Source organism: Papaver bracteatum (assembly GCA_023529315.1). Lineage (NCBI taxonomy): Eukaryota > Viridiplantae > Streptophyta > Magnoliopsida > Ranunculales > Papaveraceae > Papaver > Papaver bracteatum. Next base: position 1,366,242 of record JAJJWX010003671.1, read on the forward strand.
TAAAGCAAAGAATTTGTTTTGTAATTCTATTGTACATTCACATAGAACAATAGAGGATTTCCATGATAATGTTCTAAGCAGAGTCTTCGCGAGAGACACAGATGGAAGGGAGATAATGAATATCGCGAGAGCCTCGCCATTAGAAGAATGGTAGAAACAAATTATATCTTTCACTACACAATAAGTACCAGAACCTGGCGAGCAGCATGATAATCCATTGGTAGTAAGGTTAGAGATAAATTCAAAGCAAGTAGAAGAAGAAGATGGTGGAAATGATGATGACAATGAAGATTCTTGGGCTATCAATAGAGTTCTGATAGACACAGACAGCTCAGTTGACATACTATTTTATCATACCTATAAAACCATGGGTGGAAGAGACGAAGATCTAATTCCATCAACATATAAAATCTATGGTTTTAATGGTACTGCCAATAAGCCAAAAGGGGAAATTGAAATGTGGATTCCATTGAAAGGGATAACTTCCAAGATCTTGTTCTGTGTTGTTGACATTGAATCACCTTACAATGCCCTGATTGGTCGACCTTGGCTACATGGGATATTAGGTGTAGCATCTACTTTCCACCAGTGTGTTAAATTTCCTTATCCTAAAGGTGTTGGAGTAATTAAGGGAGATTTGGGAGAAATAAAGAAATGTTATGAGATTGATATAAAATCTTGCGAAGAAAGAGCTGAGAAGAAGATCAATTGGAAGTACAACATCAAGCAACGACAGGGAGCTGAAAGATTGATGATTGATTCAATAGAGCAGCGAGAGGAAGAAAATGGCGAGCCGATCGCGGATAAAGAAGAAAGAGCAAAACGCAACAGAAAAGCTAGACCAAAAGATAGTAAGTAGAAAGGTAAAATGATAAAATTTAAAGAAGTTTATGCAGAATTTATTTGAAGAAAATGCAATTGAAAAGAGTACTATGTTTGAAAAAATTGCAAAATTTTACAAGAAAATCAGAGAAATGAAATTGTATCAGAGTTACAATGCTCGTGAGAAACGTGAATAAAATTTCGCAGAGATTAATAGAATGGGACAAACCTTTATGGCGTGCACCTTAGTTCGCAAATACAATTTCGCAAGAGGCAAATGTAAGACCTAATAGTGCGTCATATAAGGGGGCATCTCTTGACATGACTCAGCGATAAGGTTATACCGCTGCTGGAACCTGAGTTATGCAGATGTTGGTGTTAAAGAAAACCTATCCAGGAGAGGGATCTTGGATTTCCAATTATATAAGGTTATACCCTGATTGGACGACTAAGAACCTCTTCTAAGAAGTGCAAAGTATGACCAAGGCGCCGAGGTACACGGTTGAGCCAAGGGTGCGCGGGGCGTACGAAACTACCCTGGCTATTCTTGGTAAGTCTTGGCTATGATGGACTTGGCCTGAAAAAAACCCCACTTAGGGTGCAGTCTTGTAACTATAAGCCATATAGGCATAAAGGACAAGAGGCTGAGAAAACAGCTGGTTGTTGGCAAATCTGGATGGGAGGAGCTAGTCTTGTATGGCCGATGTGCCCTCCTTGAAGGGGAAACCAGGGGGAAGATAAGGGCGGCACCCTCCATTAGGGAGATGATAAGTGTCTAAAGACGGCAATGTCATGGGGCTTTATGATCGCAAGAATATTTAGGCCTGTCATATTGTCGCGTGACGAAAATTATACAAAGGCAACAAGCCAAAAGAAAAAGTTAAGATGAGGTCAATGGGTTTTTACATTTAACAAGTGTAAAGACGTCCTACAATTTCATCGCAAGACGGCAATGTCATAAGATGTAATTCTTGCAAGAGAGTTTATACTTATCATATTGTCGCAGAGATGTCGAAAAAATATTGATAAGAAAAGATCAATGGGTCAATACATGCAAATGTAAAGATGTCCTGCGATTTTGTCGCAAAAAGAAAATGTGGCAAAATAAGACCTTTAATTAGGAAGGCATAATAAGAGCATAAGATTATTGCGATAATGATCGCAGAATTTATGAGATTTGCGATTCTACGCAAAAATCATAAAATTATGCAATTATTTCTAGCGATAACATCGCTGATAATCAAGCAAATTTAATTTGATTCACAACTAATATCTAATCTCTACTCAATTTTTTCATATTGCAGATGAATAATAGAGGCAAGTATGGGAATGCATAGAATGATGAAATTATTATTCATCCATCATATGATAAAATTGCATAGATAATACATTTATACAAATGATTAAAGGATAATAATTCTGATTGATTGATTATGTTGCAGAAAAAGAATTGTTTCCTAATTCATACAGATAAAAGCAAAAGAAGTTTACACATCAAGTCAGAGAAACTCGCAGCGATGTTACGAGAAGCAAAAAGCAAATGTACAAAATTTACAAAGAAGAAAAAGAGAAGGAACAAAGACTAAGTAGATCCATCAACACCTTCATCAAATTTCTTTTATTTTTCAAATTTCTCTTCATTGTCGGACTTCTCTTCTTCATTATCATCATTATCATCCCTATCTACGTCGGATTTCTCCTCCTCGCCAGATAATTCTTCATCATACTCGCTAGACTCCTCAGCTTTGCTATCAGAGATAACTAAATTTGGGGAATCAGCTGGAATTTCCTTCGCAAGATCGGGGTATGTAGAATGAGGGATATCATGATCATTACAGACTAGTTTAACAGCGTCATTACGAACACGGAGAAGAGCATTGCTATAATTTGAAGATGATATTTTCAATTTTTCCTTCAATCTAGAATACTTTTCATTGCGAGAAGATAGACTTCTGGCGAGTTGGCTTTTCTCTTCTCCTAACTCATCAAATCTTTTACGATAATTCTTTTCGGATGCTGCGAGCAAATGACAACAAAGTTAGTACATATAAGAATGATTCAATTAGGAAATAATTCAGGGAAATCATAAGAGTGATAACATTCTCTTTCAGAAATCATGTCTTTAATTAAAGCCGCTTGATCAGCATGAAGACTAACCTCTACATCTAAATTAGTTCTGGCGTTATCAAGAATCTTCGCAGCCCAAGCAAACTCATCATCACTATTAATAAGGAGACGAGATCGAACTTGGGTTTCCCTCGCAAGAAGATCTTCATTCTCGCGGAGAAGCTTATCTCTTTCCATTTGAATGTTAAGAAGAGTTTTATGGAAGTTTTCTAGGATCTTGGAGCCATTTTTAACGGCAAGATCTTTATTGTCAATAAGATCACTATTCCTTTTTCTTAATCTATCTATTTCTTTCTTCGAATCAAGATAAAAGCGCTTATACTTGTTGGTCAAACCTAAATTGAATCTGTGTTCAATTTTTAAGAGATTAAATTTGGATTTAAGCTCATCTATGGAGAGCGATTCAATCTTATCATTTGAAAAATTACTTAAAGAATTATTAAGGTTAGCAAGAAGGGTATCATCATCTACATGGTCAGGAAAAGATTGGAAGAGTGTAGCCTCGTCAGTAAGATCATAAATATCTGCAAAAATGGTTGCTTGAATAAGCTGCGATAGGGTGAGAAGAATTAAAATAGAAAAGAAATAAATCATACCATAGAGTTGTTGATTGGCTTTATCAAGATCATAGTGAAGCTTCAGTCTCCAGCTGCTTATTTTTTCTGCGAAGTTCAATAACTTCAGCTTCTAGTTTTTCTTTATCTTGACGAAGATTAGCAGCTTTCTTTTCATAAATAATACGCCTATTTTCTAAATCAGAAGCAACAGAAAAAGCGGCTCTTCCAACCTGCGATAGAACTATATAAATTAATATTTGACAAAGATATCAGTAGATACACAAAAAGGATGAGCAAGTAAAAACTTACCAGGATGCCAAGTGAATTCAGAATTCTTGGAGTTAGCGATCTTGAAACCCCGCGAAGGGTATCGCTGTCAGCCAGTATGGGAGCATCGCAGACATTGGCGAGGGACTGGGATATTTTATTGACAGCTTCATCCCCATACTCATTTGGTATACCAAACATATTCTTGCCAAAAAAAATTGGATAGATGAGCCATCGAAGAATCAGATGAGGAAGAATTCTTTATAGAAGGGAAGATGTTATCGTTGAAATCCTCGTCATTATTGTCCTTATCAAGATCAACACTTGGATTTTCTGGAGTGGGTTGAGGAGTTGAAGAAGAAGAAGGTCGGGGTTCCCTTTTATTCAAAGGAGGATCGCCAAATTCTTTACCACAAGGGGCAGAAGACTTTCCTTTGGGAGGAACGGTAGATTTATCCTTTGAAGGTTTCTCCTTAGTTCTCACGGGTTTTATTGGCTCTAATTCTTCAATTTCCTGCGAGAACAGACGAAGATAAGAAATAGGGGCAACAATATGTTGTTAAAATTTATGAAGAGATATTTCTTACTTCGTCCGTGAAAGATTTAAGAGCTAAGAAAGTGATGAGTTTTCTTAAAGTTTGATAGATGAGCTTCATTCTTTCAATCTGCGAGAAATCAAGATAGTTAGCGAGAATATAAAAACAGGAAGAAGACATTAAAAAATAATAATGCAAAAAGTTGAGAGGAAATATTTCTTTAGATCTTTCAGGACAGTTGAAGACCCATGGCTCATACTCTAAGAGATTTGCAGGTAATGGGAGAGAACCAGATATATAAGGACCTTCAAGACATAACGGAAAGATGAACCATTTATCATCGCTGGAGTGGCGAGGGCCTTGATTGGTAGGTGTATGCCAATCAATATCTAACATAAGAGCCTCATCGTCAGCGACCTTTTATTTCTTCAGGTGGACACCCCAGCAAGTACTATCCCTCTTCATAGGAACTATCTTATAATTTTTGAAGAAATTCTCCACAGTATAATCTGCAGAGACAATGGGAACATCCTTAAATTGAGGATTCTTTGGAGCTTCGGGATAGCGAGAACCTTTATCAGCACCGCGAGTAGCATATTCAAGCAGTAATCTGATACAATCGCCACCTAATTGGTATATCGCTCGCGAGAACCTCTCGTCAGATATTATATGGTAGAATAATGGGAGTTCTGGGTCATAGAGAGGAAGGGGAAGACCAGCTTCAAGTTGACCTAGTGATACTATGATTTTCTGGCGAGAGCATTGATGATCAGAAAATAGTTTGATAGAAAGTTCAGATCTAGGGCTTTGGCTTGGAATTGTAGACAAGGTAAAACCTTTACTTTTGAGCTTTTCTCGCATCTCATTAAAAGCAGTCAATTTTTTAGCACCAGCAACAACCATTTTTGAGTATGGGAATGAAATAAAAGTTTGTAAAATAAGAAATAAATCACAGTGATGACAGATGCACAATTTACGGAAGAACAGTAAACTTGCAGAGAAGTTATGCAGAGAAAGAAGAAGAAAGTAAAAAGAGGAAAAGAAAAGAATGAAAGGAGTATTTATAGAAGAAGAGGTTTCTCGAGAAGATGAACACAATAAATGCTAAGAAAAGACATGAACGGTCAGATCGCAGCGGTTAGAGAGGACGTGTCATAAATTCATTAGAAGAGAAAATATGTGAAAACAGCTGGCAAAGGGTACAGAAACGTGTCAGAATAGGGAAATCTGAAAAGATAAACGATTCTGACATTTTAAAATTCTCATGATCTTCTCTTCTTCGCAGAAAAGACATGAGAAGAGGCAAGATGTAGGACCAGAATATCGCTACATCTATTTTCTGCGAGATTAACAACACTTCATAACGAACATCACCGCAAGATTTTATCAACATTTTGCGAGTGTCACAAAAGCCTTCAAAAGAGAGACGTAATACTTGACGACTGAAGAAAACTTGAGAGAAGAGTGATTGTTCTGCGACGGTTATAAAACTTGCGAGATTTAACATTGTAACTATCGCGGTACAATGGCAGAATCAACCCGAAATAAGAGGAAAACTTAGCTGTCATCCACTATGTAACTACCCTATAAATATAGACCCAAGATGTCCAAAAAAGGATGATGTATTTTTGAGAGTTAAGAAAGTCTTGAGGAGAGAGAAACTTCAATAGAATAGTTGTAATCTTGAATTCTCTCATTTCTGTAAACATTTCTGAAACCAAAATAATATAAGTGTCATTTTTCATCTTCAATTATGAATTGATTATAGCAAAATCTTAACAAGGGTGTAGTGTGGGAAATCCTGCAACTACAGGGGGTCTCTAGATAGACTAACTATAATTTCCCTAATTTCTAGATCATCAGAATCCTGAAAATGGTCAATTGCTTCATGTAGATTATATTCAGGTGATGCATCCTCACTCATATTTAAAAGCTCTACGAGTTCATCTTCTTCGTCTAAGATTATTGTTTTTAAATCGTTAGATTCTAAAAATAATATTCTCAGAATAAACTCGTTCATCTAAATCATTATCGGCTTTGTATCTAGGAAATTCTACATCGACTAAAACGGGGGTATCTCTAGTCAAATCCTCGTCCTTTTGAATAGGTGAATAATTATTAAAATTATTTGGATTAGAACTAGAAATAGCATTATCATTATAAAGCTCAATTGGAGTAACAAATTCCTGATCACTATGCCTACATATTCTTCATTAGCACTATCCTCATCATAATCATCATTGTAATAACATGAAAATGGTCGAACCTCATCTAAAAAAGTAATGTTACCAATTCTAACCTCGTCATCTTGATTATGTGAATAAAAGTTATCCTTATTTTTAGGGGTAGTACTGGAAACACTATTTTGGAATTTAAGACTATCTTGACCCATTTTTTACAAAATCCTATTTGTATTTTCAACAAATCGCTTGAGAGACTCTGCTAGAGACATCCTAGTTGACTGCTCTAGGGACTCGTCCGAAATATTAAGGGTTTCCTTCATAAATAAGGAATGATTCTTGAAAGCCTCTTCTAGAGAAATAGAAGGATTGTTTTTCTCATATGACTGGTGGGTGTGCGAATAGTAATTGGGCTCACTCTGGTATGAACCATAACCTCGAAAAGGTGGATGCTCCTAACCACTATTCACACTATGGTCAAAGTTGTAATGTCCATTTTGAAAATCAGTCGGATAATCATTGTATTGGCTATTGTAATACCAGTTCGACATACTATTGTGTACGTGAAAATGCAGGGTCGACTAAAATTAGATATGATCAAGTTACCTTTAGCAAAATATACCTACAGTCAAAGACTGGTCAAAGGTACAAGGCTAAGGCTTGTGGTGTTTCGGATGATAACGTCGAGAGGGTTCACCGTACTAAACCACGTGTTTTCCTAAAAATCGGTGTCTGACGATGCAATTGGTGTGTGCAAGTGCTTTTAACACAAAAGAAACCCACTGACAGGGGATTCGCGGGTGGAAAGAGTCTTACCTCCCATACCAGACGGGCGATGAACCGTTGAAGTCGACTCAGGCCACCGACTCCTATGTCAGTGTACGAACCTGAGGGCCGAGATAGTATCGTAACTGTCATCCTTCCCTGCGGCAGTTTATATTTAATTTTAACCCTTCCTTAGGTTTAAAAATAATAATGTCCAAAGTCCCAAAAATAAGGTCCAAATTGTGTCCAAAAATTAAAATTACAGAAAATACAACAAACCCAAATACAGTTTTCTAAAAATAAAATAAAAATAAAAATCTTCTTCACTCCTTTTGGACTCCTCTTTTCTTTCCTTCTTTGGCGATGCTTTCCTTTTATAGCTTCGCTCTAAATATGAAAAAGAATCAAAAAATACCAAAGACGTAAAAGAGAACAAAAAATCTAAAAAATAAAATAAAACCTAATACAAGTCCGCGTCGGCGGCGCCAAAAATTGATGTGATTTTGTATAGTGGTAAATAAAGTTCGTTCAACTCAGACTTGTGAAGACTCGATTCTAGACTTAATAAACAAAAATAATAAAATATATACAAAAGTTTGTCGAGGAGAAGAATTTACTGGGACTCAAGATTTCACTATTTTCCATATTCAAGTGGTTCAGAAATTAATCTTAGGCAATTATAGCTCAAACAAAAACTCTATTTATTTGCCAAAAGTATATTTCATAAAATATTAGTTGTATATTGTAAGTATGAAGCATCAAAATTACCTAGAACTAAGTATGCATCATCAAACAACGTCACAAATAATTAATAGAAATCATAAATCAATAAAAATACGTGCAAAAAGTAAATAAAGAATTAATTTAATTACCACAAGGACGAAATCCAGCTTCCTCCGTCGTCCCAGTGTTGGGGTTTAGCTCCTCATGTCGAAAACATGCTCAAAATAATAACTCATGGCTCAATAGGCGTTTTATTGAAGGAAAATAATATTACTGCGAATCTGTAACAGATACAGTTGTTACAGAATCTACTGTTACAGAACCCACTGTTACATATAAAAGCCTAACAGAAATAATTGTTGGCAAACTGTTACAAAGATATTGAGTTTTAAAGATTAGGCAACGGTTCTGGCCTTCTTCTTCCCCGTTCCTGTTGATGATGAACACGCCTGCAACTATTGATTTTTGCTCTGCAGCTCCTCCAAACCCTCCAAGCCCGGTTTTGAGGGGGTGTTCCTTGGGCACCCGCACAGGGAGGGAAATATTGGTTTAATTTTTGGTGGCCCACTGTATTTTAGTCACCGAATATCATACATGATTCCGAATTAAATTCCATAATTTAAATTTCTTCCCTGAATTAGGAACGTGTCAATCCAAGAACGAACTATTCAAGTTAAAGAAAACCCTAGCCGAGAATAACGGGAAGGAAAACATTCGTTTTGTTCATAAATTTATAAGATTAGTTGAATTGATTAACTTAATTCCAAATTGATGATTACAATTTGTTAATGTGTTCATACAGGAGAATCACCGAACATTAGTGTATATAGTAGATTAATTTTTTTTTTCCTTTTTTTTCTTTTTGGTTTCATGTCTATTCGTGAAAAGGATATGTAACAGTAATGGAAACATATAAACTATATGTGTGAAAAAAAAATATATTTGCGTCAAAAGGAATTCTGAGCTCTTCGCACAAGGTCGTCTAAATGTCAGAGACGTCCCTAAAACCCTCGTTCGGTCCCCCAACTCCCGATCCTCCTCTTTGGTACTCTCGAAACCCTTTTATACACAGGTCGATTTAATCTCCCCAAAATCTTCCAATATCTCTTTCTTCTTCTTCACGCCCAAGTCACGAGAATAACTCCTCTGCATTTTATACACGCTTCCGTTTTTACTCCAAACTTCCCTTTTTATTTGTATAAACAAATCCAGGTCATAATGTTTGCACGTAACTTCCATATTTGAACCAAACAGAGCCCATGTTTCCGATAATATATTATTCTTCCCTGTTTCCAATAATTCGAAGATTTGATTTCTCTATTTAGTTCCAACACGTTACTCATCCCTGTCTTAATCCCAATCCATATTCACTCAAATCTCCGTGAAAAATTCTCTTAACTTTCAAAAACAGTAAACTCGTAACTTCCACTCCTCTGTTTTCTTCAAATTGACAATCAAGCCCAGTTTAATCCAATCCAAAGCCCTTAACTAGTTTTTTTGGGTCTAACAAAGCTATCCAAAATAAATCAGCGATTGAATCTCTTTTAGGAAGCACGAAAATCAAACCCTAATATGCTGCAAAAGTTTCCCTCCAAAATCAAAATTTCAAACGAAGACGCTGACCTCCCCTTATCCAATTTCGGTGTGCCAAAAGTAGTTGCCCTAGGGTTGGCCCTTATTGACTGGAGTGCCCCTTATCCAAAATGGGGTTGCCAATAGTAAATCCTCCCGGGGTCCAAATATGCCACTTTTCGAGCCGATTTCTCCACAAAATATTATTTCTTCAAAAACACCTACAAACACATAAAAACCTATAATAAATACAAAAATGGGTACTAACAATATATATATAATTGAGAACAAAATAGACACATAAATGCATCTATCACCTATGTGAGTGTTTTCGTGTAGGTCTCAATACCTACACTTCGGGAGATTCATGCTACTCCGATGCGAGTGAACATTAATTGTCATGTCATGCCAATATTGAGAGTTCGGTTGGGAACATAGCATAGGAAAACACCAGGCAAGTCATGCATTAATGAATAATGTAATAGGTTAAAATTTACAGAATATCTGGGATTGTTGCTTCACGCACCATTCTGGATAAATTTCGTAAATATGTTGAATTGCTCAATACATATGTAGGTGAAAAGGTTTATGCACTCATCACTTTCAAATGGATTTTGTTCCTTTGATATAGGGTTTTATGATTTTATCCCTAAAAGGAAAACCACCATCAACAGGAATCACAAGAGTTTGAGACAAAGAAGTTGTTGTGATTACTTTTTATATCTTACTTATTGGAGATAAATCTCAAGAAAATCTTAGAGAAGATTAAATTCAACTCGATAGAAAAAGTAAGATCATGATACGCAACTACAAAGAAAATAGTTGGACCTGGCTTCACGAATCCTAAGCGAAGTCTTTAAGTCGTTAAACCTTTTAATGGTTTTCAGAAAAACTGGAAACCCATGTTAAGATAGAATCGGCACTAGTTTTCTACTAGGACATACAAAATGTCAGGATTAGGTTTCCCGGATGCTAGATCTTCTCCTTATATAGTCTTTCAAATCAGGGTTGCTTACAATCAAAGTTAAGATAGATTAGTAACAAAGCAATTAATATTCACCGTTAGATGAACTCCTGATTTAAGATTCAAGCTAAGTTTGCTTTGAAAATAAGTAATCAATCTCCATCATTAGATGGTTTAGCTTGATACACACAAATAAAATATACTTATATTCAGATATGGATTAACCATACCTAAACGTGTATAAAAAGTTGGCTCAATAATAGTTAACCGAAGTTAGACATATGAACACTTTTAGCTTAGCTATATTCATCTAACACTTCTAGACCAAATCTGATAATCAACCAACTATGATAGATAATCAAATAAATCTAAATGTGTTTTAAGAGAGTTTTTCAAATGTTCACTATCTCATAGAAATATCCATGAAGCATTTGAAACATATACGGTTTGGTTTGTAAGTGTGCAAAGTACTTATAAAAGAACCAATTCATGAACATAATGCCACAGTTTGCATACCTTAAAGCATTAAGAATCCATGGACTTCAGTTCGCAAACAGACCTGAGTTCATGAGTATAGACAATAGTTAGCGTACAGAGTATGTGAACAAGTTATCATACTTACTGATTTTAGAACCTAGCCACTGAGTTCGCAAACCGAGTTCGCAACTACTGTTCTGGACCTTTCCTAGTTTTTTTGTTCGCAAACCACAGTTCCGGACCTATCACAGATAAACTCGTTCGCAAACACAATTCGCAAACAAGAGTTTCAGACACAGTTCGCATACTGGGTACACATATTGTGTTATATCCAGACATTGGTAGTAGTTCTAAAACTCTGGTTAATTGATTTGAAACATCTTTAGAAGACAACACTGGTAATTTCACATATACCAATAGCTTTAAGTAATTTTCAAATGATTATTTGATCAGTATGAAACATCCCAAGTTAACATCAAATGATTGTCTCACATAGATCATGTAAGATGTTCAAGGTAATTTTCACATGATCAATCTTGACTTAATATTTAGTTTCCAACAAATGAATTGTTTACAACTAAAATTGTCAAGTAGATAATGAAGCATTCTAAGCTTTAAACTCGTATTTCGAGTATTATATAGATGAGATAAACTCGACTCGAAATTTCAAATGTGTATAACACAAAGTCTATATAGCTATACGACTCAGTCTTATGAGAAGATATAATATAATATGCTTCTAAGTGATAGATAAGTTTTAGTCTCCACATACCTTTTGTCGACGAAGTTCCTCCAAGGTCTTCAGTAGATCTCTTCTTCACTTGGAGAATGTCGTGAAGTCTAATGCTCAACAACACACTTCTATCATAATCCGAGACATATCTATAAGTAGACTAGAAATCAAGATATACTTTTGATAAACTAAACTTTACAAACAAGCTTGAGATAACAACGTTTGCGAGTTCGACCGATAAGTGCTCTAAAAATCTCCCCCTTTGTCAATTTTAGTGACAAAATGATCAATACATATGGATTACAAAATACATAAACTTTGTAGCTTCTGATCCATCATGCTTGATTTCCTTGGATCTTCAACTTCCTTAAATTCTTCGTTACTTCAAGCTATCCATCGATTATGAATGTGTTCAACTTAGTATCATTGTTGTTGAAGATTCGTACCAATAATTATTAGAGCATTGCTCGATCGAAGTCACAAGTGTTGCTATATCAAGCTTGTTTTCAAATTTAGTTATCAAAACTATATCTTGATTTCTAGTCTACAATTAGTTAAGTCTCGGTCTAGGATAGAGGTATTTGAGAAACGATCAAGACATCCTTTGTGTTCTACCATTTGAAGGCAAAGATCAACTGAAGCTTTTGGAGAACTTCATCAACAAAAGGTAAGTGAAGAATGAACCACATATTCCTCTGGTTATATTCACCTTATTAAACTTAATAAGATTGTCGCATAACTGATTAGACTAGCTTGCATATACAAGAATTTCGAGTCGAGAACAAGTTATTTAGTTTACGAATTTCTCAAAATATAATGACTAAGCTTAATAAACATTTGTTCATACTTGATCAAATTTCGATGGAGAACAATTCATTTGAAATATCCTGGAACACTAATATGGGCCATTGATGTTATTCAATAATGTTTCGAATTGATTTAGAGAAATATAGAACTACTATTTTTGGAATACAAGACAATGTTATCAGTCTTAAAAACTGAGAAAAAAGTTATTACATGTATTCATAAACGTAACAGAGTAGCTATATATCGACTTTCATATTTGTGAGATATGTATATTCGTATGTAAATCATGGGAAAATCTAGTTGTTTCATGATCCGGATAGGTATGCATATTCGTATGCAAACCATTGTGGAACTGTGGTTAGGGAACTAGGTTAAAATAATCAAACCGGTATGAAAGTCAAAAAAGTTATATGTTCTAGTACCAGTTTATTACCCAAATCGGTACATGAACTGAAAAATTTCTATGAACTCCGGAACCGGTGAAAAGGTCTTAAGTTTGTAAACCAGTACATGAAATGAAAAAGTTCTGTCAACTCCGGAACTTTGAAGTTGCACCCAAGTTTGCAAACCGGTACGTGAGCTGCAAAAGTTCTGTCATCTCCGGAACTCGGTCATTGCATATAAGTTTGCAAATCATTTCACGTACTGTGACTCAGCCGATTCACGAATGATTCAAGTAATTGTACTTTGTACATCTACCAACTATGTCGATTATGATTCAAGTGTAATTAAATTATTTCTATGAAGTGATTTACATTTGATCAATTCTCTAATTAACACTAGAATCATTTGATCACATGATTATGACTCAATATTAATGTCTTAGTGAACATGAAAATAAGTGTTAAACTTTTAAAGTTCAATCGTCTAATTTAGGATGACCATGTTGGACATAGTCTTTATAAATGGTTCGGTTACGGTTACCAAACCATAGCGTATATCTTGCATACGTGATTAAGATTCAAAGCTTTTATCTAATGGTGAATATTGATTGCTTGTTTCCAAAGCTATCTTAGCTTAAACCTAAAGCGACCTAGGCTTTGAAGTCTATATAAGGGGAAATCTTGGCAACTGGGATCTGATGGTTATTTTCAATGACGTTGTAGTAAGAAGATTTGTTCAAGACTTGTGAAAGCAGATTTTTAGACTTAATTTTAAAGAAAAAATATAACAAACTCAAAATTAAAAGTGTTGTGAGAATTATGGAGAGACTGGTGCTAGGATTCCGCTATTTACCAATTCCAAAGTGATATTAATTACAATCATGCAATTTCACATGTTCAACTTGATTCTCAAATATTGCAAAAGTATATTTTTAGAAACAACAAATGTTAATCCAAAGCATGGGATATCAAAACCCTTGGCCAAGCATATTCCATCAATATAAAATACAATTGTTTAACAAAAATCATAAATTCTATTTTTAATCTAGGCAAATAATAATAATTAAAAATTGCACAAATTAAATAATTAAGAATTACAGTAAAACTTAGATAAATTAATAGCGTTGGGACCAAAGAAAATTATTATTTTAGCGAAGTTACTAATTTATCGATTTAAAATTTAGCCTATCCAAGCCTAGTTGGGACCATAGAATTTTATTATTTTAGCGAAGTAATTAATTTATCGAAGTTCTATTGTACCACTTTTTCATTGGAAAGATAGCTTCCTCCGTCGCCTCAGAGGATGGGTCTAGCACATCATGTTGTAAACACGCTCAATATGGTTTTTCATTGCTCAAAAAGGATGAAATATAAAGAAAATGGTTAAAACCGGGTGTTTGCAATGTTTATAATTGTTGCAAAACACTGTTACAGAAAACGATAAAAGGGTATTGTTGTTGTAACTGTAGCTCTGCGACGCACTTTCTTGTGTCGTTGTCACTGTAGCATGAACGACTGTCTCTTGACGTCTTATGTTCTTTGTGTTTTTCACAGCAGCAGCAGGAAAATATTTTCTACAACTCGATCAAACCTCTCTTTTGTTGCTCTAAACTATCCCAACCTCCTCGACCCCTCTATGAATCCCAAGGACCATATTTATACATCACAACACCTCGAATCACCAAAATCTTCTCGTAATCAATGCATTATTCTCTTCGGCAGACACGGGAAATAATTTCCCTTTTTATCACTTGCACGCTTCTTCTGATGTCGAATTTCTACCAAAACGTTTCTTACCCGTCTCTGATGAAGTCAAGTGCGCTGTAGACGCACGGAATCATTCCAAAGATAGCTAAAAATCCGGGAATATCTTCCACGTAACATGCGTACCCTGTTTTCTTCAATCCGACAATTCAGCCAATACTAGTCAATCCAAAAGCCCATACCAACCATGTTTTGGCCTAACAAGATCATCCAAGTCGAAAGCAGTGATTGAGTCTCACTGTAATTCCTCCAAAATCAAAACAGAGAATGTCGCAGATGAAAGATAAGTTTCCCGCCAAAATTCATTTTCAAACGATAAAGATGGTGTCCTCCTAACCAAACTGGGGGCGCGAATAGCAGGTGCCCCCACTGAGGTGCCCCTTATCCAAAGTGAGGGTGCCTTTAGTACTTTTCTTCTAGGGGTCCAAATAGCACTTTTTAGTAACTTTTTCCACAAAAGTGTATTTCTCCAAAAACACCTACACAAACATAAAAACAACAAAATTAGTACAAAAATCGAGACTAACAATAGAGACATTGAGGATAACTCAGACAATAGAATGTGTCTAACATGATCTTTGAATCCTGACACTAGGTTTTGGTATGTCCTAGTTGTATCTAGAGTCGTCCTCTCTAGAAACTGATAGAAGCATTTATGTGTCTAATTTTTCCTCAATGTTTCGTATTGTTAGTACTCGTTTTTGTCCTTATTATGGTGTTTTGTGTGTTTGTAGGTATTTTTTGGAAATAAAGATTGTTGGAAAATTCGGCTCGAAAAGTTGCTCGGAACACCCCCGGAGGACATTTGCTATTCAGATTCCCACTTTGGATAAAAGGTAACCCAATTGCTAAGGGGAACCCATAGGATATTCGCACCCAAGCAGATGGATAAGGGGCAACCTCATCACCTTCGTTTGAAAATAAATTTTTGCAGGAAAAAGCTTGGTCACTAATGGCAGAACTAGGGTTGCGATTTTGGGATTGATGCAGTGAGACTAAAGGGATAGAATCAATTGGGTGTGTTACTATGAGCTAGACATGGATGGTATATGAGTTACTTTCGATCCAGTTTGGCTGGATATTCCGCGAGAAGAAATCAAAACACACGACAAGAAGCTGCTCATTGCAGCGTGATTTAGGGTTTGCAGTTTGGTCGGGAAACAAGGATTTGCTGGGATGATTTGGACGTGCCAAACAGGACTGGTATGCCAGTTGGATTCGTCTAAAATTGGCTACAATCTCGTGCTCGTGTGGGAAGTATACAGGTTTTCACGGGTTCTGTTTGAATCACAAGTGTGTTCATAACATGTCCTGCATGCGTTTAGAGTGTGTTGACTCAATTTAAAAGCGTGTAGGAGTTAAATGAGGAAGTTTCAACAGCTGCAGATGTGTAGGAGAAAGATTTTTGGAAAGAAAATATTCCGAGAATATTACTCATTGACTGCCGAGTAATGTGAAGATATTTTGGAGTTATGAGGAGTAATCTTTGGTCCTGTCGAGTATATATAAGTTGTTGGGGTCGAGTAGAAGGATTAGAGAGCGTTTGGGAGAAGAACAGAGCAATAGAAATCAAGTTAGAGAATTCTACTGCTGCTGCTGTGAAGGAAGAACACAAAGAACATTACACTTCTGAAGACCGTCGTTTATAAACAGTAACAACGACCATCAGTTGGGGGTCGCACAGTTACAGTATCAGTGACGCACATCAGTTATCGTTCTTTTGTAATAGTGTTTGCAATAATTATAAGCGTTGCAAACCCCCGGTTTTAATCATTTTCTCCCATTTTCATCATTATCATTTTCTCCCTTTGAGCAATAATAATGATTTTTGAGCGTGTTTCCAACATGATAAGCGGCTAATTCTCTCGCAACCAAGGCAATGAGGAAGTTGTTTACACATGAATAATTGGTAATTATTTATTTTCTCTAATTTATAATTTATAATTCACTCAATCACTGCTTTTGCAGAGTTTTTAATTGTTTACATAATTTTCTTCATTAGTTGTGATTCAATTAGATAGGTTATGCTTTGTATTAAGATAATCTATGCTTAGGGGATACAATTAATTTTTGAGAATTTGCCTGATTATTTGTGAATTAAGAAACAATGGATTTAAAAGATAATTAAAGTTTTGGGTTATTTACCGTTATTCATTCATGTGTAATAGTGGAATCAGTGTCTTGGTTATTCTCTCATATCTTGAAATCAATTTTGATCTAAGTTTTCTTTACTTTTAAGTTTTATTAAATCTAAAATCCATTGCTTTCACAAGTCTCAAGAACCTTCTTACTACAACATTATTGATTCACATCGGAAACCCTTTTAGGGTTTAGCGACTACAAAAACTTCATTGGGATTCGTGAAACCAGGTCTAATTATCTTTTATCTTGATAACTCGAGTATCTTGATCTTGATTGTTTGTTGATCCTTGCTCCATCGATCAAGATAGATAGTAATCAACAAAGTCTTTTCGTCTCATACTTTGTTGATTCTGCAAGTTTTATACTTGTGAGGTAAATAATAATCTAGGCAGCACTTCGGGTTGCATAAGTCCGGATTTTGAGGATAGCCATACTTTTGTCTATTTGCTATCGATTTCCATCACCTTGATATTTCGTTTGATCTGATCATCCGTTTAGATCGTAAATCAAGAAATCAAACATAGGCTTAATATGTGGGAGCAAATTTGTTTTAAAATCTTCAATTGAGTTTAAGCAACTCTTAGTTGGTATGACACCGTCTAAGGGAATCAATTACGCGGAGTCCTGCTAGGATTCAAGAGGCGTAAGGAGCGCGACTGTACCTGAATCAGTAGGAGACTGATGAGTTCGGGCTCAACTATATTCCAGACTGAAGTTAACTAGTAGTAGGATAGTGTCTGTAGCGGCTTAATACAGTTCAGTGTTCAATCTGGACTAGGTCCTGGGGTTTTTATGCATTTGCGATTTCCTCTTTAACAAAATTTCTGGTGTATGTGTTATTTTTTTTCTCCGCATTATATAGTTTATCTTTATAATTGAAATATCACATGTTGTGCGTTGATCAATCACAATAGCTAGGTCCAACCTTGTTTGTTGGATAAGACTTGATTGATCCTTGGATATTGGTCTTTGGTACCTTCCAAGAACTCTCTTTATATTTAGGTTCACGGATTCAGTTCTATAAACGTTCTAACAAGAAGAGAGAGAGAGAGAGAGAACTTTAGATACTTTCCTTGATTGAGTTTTTACTCTCGGAGGTGGGTTGAATTTGTCCATATAGATTTCCCACGAAAAATTTGGTGGTGTATTTTGGTACTCCTAGTATTTTCAATTGGTATCAGAGCAGGCAAACCCGCTAATACCTAATGAGTCGGTATTTGTAAAGCTCGTCGAATCTGTATTCACGCACAAACATGTCTTTAACTGGTTTTGATTATACCAAGTGCTTGGGGATTACCTCAAAGCATAACTCCTTAGTTGATTCTTCCGAATCCAGAGGAAAAAATACCATGTTATAAGTCTTTGGTGATATGCTTCCCTTGTTTACTAATGGGTTAATATCAGAATCTGAGTTGGAACTTACCAGAAGCCTAAAAAAGGCTGTTGAGTTCATTGATCTCCAAACCTCTAGAATTAGAGATCTTGAAGAAAAATGTACTCAGTATCTAGATTTGCTTGATAAATCCCTTGAACGGGAATGTGAAATCTCTAGTTATATTAGCAATTTCTCTAAGGATATGCGAAAATTTGAACAAGAAATTGCTATTCGAAATGAAAATATTAGTATCCTTGAAGATATCCTTAGAGAAAGTTCAACTAGAGAAGAAAGTTTACTCAAGTCTCACAAATTAGAATCGGACAATCTTAGTGCCACGCCTTGAAAAAGGAAAACTCTGTTTTAAAAGGTAAAATTATCTCATTGCATGTTGTTATAGTTCCTGTGACATCGTCGTGCATTGAGAAAGTTACTTCTGAGAAGATGGCGGGCAAAAAATGTTTACGTAATCTGTCACCATCTATCACCATCTGTTGATGGTGGTTTTTAGTCCAGGGTTAAAATTGTAAACCTTGCATTTAATATGCCGTCACCCTTCAAAAAAATGGGGCCATGTAAAAGCGGTGAGTGTTCAACCTCCCCACTTGCATATTTATTGAGCAACTCAATATTTCCTCATGAAATTTATCCAGAATGGTGCATGTAGCAACAATCCCAGATATTCTATAAATTTTGGCATCTTGCCAGTATTATTCAGTTAATATAAATTTCTTTGTTTGATTTCTGTGCTATATTCCCAGGCTGGACCCTTAATGTTGATATGGCATGACAATTTGTGTTCACTTGCAGCAGAGTAGCACAAATTTCCAAGTATCAAGGATAATGTCCTTGCATAAAGTATTCAATCGGAAAGCATACTGCTCTCTGGCAATAAACTTAAAGAACTCTGTGTCAGTACATGGAATTCAATCAAATATTAGGGTTTTTCGCCCTGCGCAGTATATTAGACCCCGCCGGTCGAAATTAAGCACAGGCGAACTAGGCAATTAATCCGCCATGGATTAGTAGGTGCAAAATCCTACCCAAAAAAAAAAAGGAATAAAAGGAGCCACGGAATAGGTGCCAGTCCCATGCCCAATGGTTTCAGCATCAACAAGAATTTCTGGGGAGAATTCAATCGTGATCTCAGCATCAACAACAGTCTCAGGTGCAACATCCGGCTTCATCAACTAACCATTCTCTGAAGTGTTACACATGAAGCAGTCTTCTCCAAGAACTAATGATTCATATCAAGATGTGTAGACCTGATAACATGCTCACATAAAATTCTTCCCAAAGCTTGCACGACTGGTGGGCACAATCCAAAGTCTTCTACAAGATGTTCTCATCACCTCCACAAATGAGATACAACACACTTCAGGCCATGGGTTTACAAAAACGTATCAATGGGTAAGGAATGGGACAATGCTTCCTAAATAAAGATGTTTGTCTACGTCTCTTCTACAACATATCAAAAGGGCGCATCAATCGGACATACGAGCTGAAATATATGGCCTTTACCGTCAGGTCTACGAATTTTTTTTACGGGATTAAAAATTACAAATGTGCATGCTTCGTTGTATGACCTCTATAACTCCAAACTGAGTGATTGTTATCTCATCTGATAACTCAGTCTCTTAGTTTCAAAAGTTGGGGTCAAGCATCGAATTTCGACATCGTATGAGGTTCCTAGAGCTTCCAGAGCATACAACATGCAAGCAATAATTCTTAGACGGGATTCATGTCCTCCACAGTCGATCGATGTCCACCAGGTCCTTCCGCTAAGTCCTTCATCAAGGTATCTCTAACTTCGACCACCTAGGTCTTTACATCAATTTTTCTACTTGGGTCCTCTATCCAAAGTCTTGCCAGAAGAAGAGAAAACAAAAATGAGAAATTTAACAAAATATTGGGGACTGACGGTCCACTGATCATGATGATCATTTTCACATTCCAAGACCCATGGCACCAGACTCTCATGTGCTAATCATTCATCATAAAAATAATGCTACCACCGGGACATAAAACCATGGTCATTACACCACCCCCTCTTGAGAGCAACCTCAGTTACGGTCCCGTGACCAGGGTTTCAGAAGTGATGTTTCTATTACGACTGACAGAAAAAAAAGATGGTTGCAAGCACCATGCTCCTGTTTCAATCAAGGGGTCCTGATATCCAATGAATGAATGACATTGAAATCCTTCACCAACCGTTCAAGACACAAGTGAATGGTCCAAAGACACAACAAGAGTGTTTTACAACAAGCTCTTCTGAGATGATTTTACAATGTCCTGCACAAAGAAGCGATCTGAGATAAATTGGTGAAAAATCTAGGAATGGGTCATATACCATTCTCTTCTTATGGATGTCATCTACAAGATACCCAAAATTCACATCAATTGGAAAAACAAGCAAAAAGATGTAGCCAAAACTTTGGACTACATGACAGTTGAAAATTTTCTGAAAACCTCATAGAAGTTTACTGTTTCGTGGATTTCGACCATTAAACATGCTCAAAAGCTGAAAATATTCTTTGTCAAAACTTGGAAATTTTCTGAGGATAAAGAAACATGGTAGATCACAAAATTCCGACATCAGACGAAGATTCTATAGTATTTTCGATGAAGACCTAACTTCTGAATTTTCTGATGACAAATTATGACGAAATTCTTCAATCATCCACGTCAGGAGATACGCCATCAACGTAAGGCCGCACTTCATCTTCAGCTGATAGTCTCACTTGCTGAAGTCGGCAGTGCTTCTGCCGCTGAGATATCCGGTCATGCCCTAGCCGATCCCACACGCCCCTTTTTTTGTTATTATTATTTTTTATGTTTCCTTGATCCCATGGAATTCCTTGATTTCATGATGTTTCCTTCAAATTATGAAAATTCCTTCAAATCATGAAAATAATACATAAAATTAGGGAAAGCTCATGGGACCGTGCCCTAGCTGGCCGACCATGCACAAGCCGGTCCCACACTCCCTTATTTTATTATTATTAATATTTTTGTTTCCTTCATCTCATAGAAACTCCTTCACCTCAAGGAAACTCCTTGATTTCAACAAAATTCCTTAGTTTCAACAAACTCCTTGATTTTATGATATTTCCATAAAATCATGAAAAAATATAATAAAATTAGGAAATGCTATGGGACCGGGCTCATTGGCCGGCCGTCCATGCCTTGGCCATAGCCGGTCCCACACTTCATGATTCCTTCATTTCATTATTAATTTTCCTTCATCTCATGAAGTTTCCTCAGTTTCAGCAAAAATCCTTGATTTCTTCATTTTTCCCACATGATTGCTCAAACGCACATCAGAAAATATCAGAATTCTCAGGACTGAGACACGAACACTTTGGTGACACGAGCATACTACCTTGACCGGCCAAGGTTGGCTCTTTGTCTTGCAAGAGGCATGTCCCGCATATTTCTCATCATTTGACCTAATTTGTTCACATTAGGTTCTAACTCTTCCAAATAATTTGGAACTTTATGAAACGGTCGTTATTCGATCCCATGACCACCCAGGGAAGGCTTCATGACCCCTTGGCCGGTCCCTTATCTCTTCATAATTAATTAGGTTTTATCACCTAAGGTTCATACGAGCATTATTTTAATGATTAAACCAGCATTTAATCATCCTTTCACCAACTGGTTGCTCACTTGAGCATCTGGGCGCTACATGGTCGATCCATCATCCCATGTAGCCGGTCCCTCCTTCAGTCTGTGGTTTATTTTCAATAAATCATCAATTGATCAAATTAGGGTTTTGAGTCCAAGGTTCATAATTCCATATTCAAATGCTAATAATTTTACGTTGATCTCATGATCAACATTTTATTAATTATACTCGGTTCAGATTCCAGTATTATGATTTAATACTTTATTTGGTCATGCTACCAATAATTCATGAAACAAGCAACATTTTCTCAGATGAGCAATATTTGATCAAACTAAGGAATATTGGTACAACTATCAATATTCAACAATTCATCGAATGAGCAATATTTTCTCACCTTAACTATCAACATTTACTTGAGAATTATATCTCTGTATCAACATACATGTTCAATTCATGAGTCTCGTAACATTTTCAAATCATGTTCGACTCAACAATAAAAGGACTCATCGTCCCATGAAGTCAGCAACTGACTAACTAAATACACGCATGCCTTGCAGACTCCACAATCACACGAGACATCAATCATGTTATATATCGACCCATCCTCTCTTGTGACCAAATTTACTCTGGAACGGCCATTGTCTTGGTTCAGGCCGGAGTACTACAGATTGATCTCTCGAATTCAAAGCACTCCCTTCTTGTAGTGCATCTGTGTGAGGTTAGATAGTTCGCTCGTATCAAGGAGTTTCTTCCGCACGGTCGTCTTCTCAATTCCTTAAAAACCAGCATCTCGTTTTTCCCCATCTACACCACCAAATTGATAGGCCTGTGGCAAGTATTAGGCGACCATCCAAGGCAAGCCTAAATAGCAACACGTGTTATTTTCCTGCGGAAAGTCTTATGACTTTGACTTGCCACACATAGCAATCTGCTACACGTTTTCCACGAAAAGACTCGAGACATCAAACATGTCACAAACTGTGGGATGCTCATCGGGGTATTGGTCTGGCGGTTTACAACGTGTGGCGTGCAACACGCCTGAAAATGCGGGGGTCTAACAACCTCACCCAATATTTAGATTATCAATCTGTATGGACAACTCCGAGTTGTTTTCCAAGAGAATCAATAAGACTCCATAAATAGAAAATACTCAAGGAGTTATTATCTCAATCTCTCGATTTGATTTACTCAAGAAAATATAATTCACGAGCCTAACCAAAGAGAGATAACTTGGATAGTACCAAAGACCAATATCCAAGTGTCAATCGATTTAAATCAACAGCCAATAAGGTCGGATATTCTAATCGATTGAACAACGCACAACCTGTATTATTTCAATTATATACAAATATAATGCGGAAAAGAAATAACACATACACCAGAATTTTGTTAACGAGGAAACCGTAAATGCAGAAAACCCCGGTACCTAGTCCAGATTAAACATACACTGTATTAAGCCGCTACAGACACTAGCCTACTCCAAATTAACTTCGGTCTGGACTGTAGTTGCACCCCAACCAATCTCACACTGATCCAAGGTACAGTTATGCTCTTACGCCTCTGATCCCAGCAGGATACTACGCACTTGATTCCCTTAGATGATCTTACCCACAACCAAGAGTTGCTACGACCCAAATTCGAAGACTTTAGCAAACAAATATGTCTCACACAGAAAAGTCTACAGGTAATAGATAAATTCGTGTCCCACGAATAAACCTATGAGTTTTGTTCTGTCTTTTGATAAATCAAGATGAACATGAACCAATTGATAAAACCAGACTTATATTCCCGAAGAACAGCTCAGTTTCATCAATCACCTCAAAATAAACTTAATCGACGCAGCGAAGAAGATTATTGAGGAATCACAAACAATGAGACGAAGATGTTTGTGACTACTTTTATCTTTCCTATCGGAGATAGAAATCTCAAGCCAATTATTACAATTGTACTCGTATGATAGAAAGAGAAAGATCAGATCACACAACTACAAGAAAATTAGTATCGGTATGGCTTCACAATCCCAATGAAGTCTTTAAGTCGTTAACCCGAATTTTGAGAAAAAACTCAAGGGTTAATGGAGATTGACTCTAGCTTAGAGAAAACTAGTATCACATAAGAAAAGTGTGTGGGGATTAGTTTTTCCAATGGCTAGTGTTCTCCATTATATAGTCTTTCAAATCAGGGCTTGCAATCAATGTTAGCTTACTAACAAAGCATTCAATATTCACCGTTAGATGAAAACCTGATTAGATACAAGCTAATATCTTTCAACCGTTAGATCGAAAACTTAGCTTGTCATACACACATGTACTTGATGTTTTGAGTTTGTGTAACCGTACCCAAACATGTACAATGGTTGGTTCAATATTAGTCAACCAAATGGTTAGCCAAATGATAACTTTCATATCAACCATATTCTTCTTCACCATAACTAGTCCAAATGACTCAAATGAACTAGTTAGAGAGTTGTTCAATTGCTATGAGATCTCAAGTACTACAAGAGACACAATTGAATCAAAAACGATGTGATTCACTCGTATCATTAATTATGAACTATAAAGCCACGGTTTGAAAAAGCATTCCTTAGTAATTTAAGATAAGTTCACGAACAACGTTTTCAGACATAACCTCTTGAGTTCGCGGACTCAAGCTAACCGGTTGAAGTTAATAAACTCCAGCAGAATTTCTAGGGATGAGAACTTCCGTCAGTTCGCAGACTGGGTTCGCGGACTGCACCTGAGCTTCAACTTCAGCAGATATTCTCGGGTTCGAGAACTTATGCCAGTTCGCGGACTGAGTTGCTGCTCACGTTCCGATTCCACTTGATCAACAAAGTTCGCAAACTTCGGTTCAAGATAGGATATAGAGTAGATAGACTTTTGAGTGATATATAAGTTCAAGTCTCCGCATACCTTTTAGTCGATGAAGATCCACTGGTTCCTTGAGTAGTCCTTCGTCTTGTATGATGATATCCATGGAGTTCTTGAGCTCATCTACACTTTATATCCTAGTCCGAGACCTTAGATATAGTAGACTAAAAATCAAGACTATATAGTTTTGATCACTAAGATTGACAAACATGGTTGAGATAGCAATGCATGCGAGTTTGACCGAGCAGTGCTCCGACAATCTCCCCCTTTGTCAATTTTAGTGGCAAAACTATTAATACATATGGAATACAAAAATTATATAAATAAACTTTGTTGCTCCTATTCCAAATGCCTAATCTTCAATGATACTCGAAATCTTCGTCACTTCCAAGTAGTCCAATGATCCCAAAGGTTGTAAGTTTAGTATCATCGTTGTTGAAAATCCGTAGCTATAATAATGAGAAAGGCATTGGTTCTCAATCATTGTTATACAGTGTCATAGTATTATTACACAATGTCAAAGTCCAATTGCATCACAACTTCAACAACAATACTATGGTGATACTTCATTCCCCCTTAGTCAATACTCCATCTCACATGGAAACCACTCCCCCCTACATAATGATCCGAAAACCATATGTATTTGTAGTGTGAACTACAATTAATTCTCCCCCTTTTTGTCAATAAAATTGGCAAAGGTACAAGAACGGTATCCTAATGAAGTTTCCGTAAGAGACATTTCGTGACCAAAGGTAAATGTTCTATCATCTTGTTTAGATGCAATCATAAAGACGAGGCTAAATGCATTCATCAAGGAGTTTATAAAGATACAAGATAACCCCTAAAAATTCCATAGCCGCACTCCCCACAAAGATTTGGAAATTAAGCGCAAGTTCAAAAGAACTCTCCCCCATAAGATTTCATTCCCAAAGGAACAACAAGAGCGACCTTAATTTCAAGAGAAAAGAAGGATTTCTTTAGACTTAACAAATTGCATACAAGTATGAATTTGG
The DNA here is from genome assembly GCA_023529315.1 of Papaver bracteatum. Lineage (NCBI taxonomy): Eukaryota > Viridiplantae > Streptophyta > Magnoliopsida > Ranunculales > Papaveraceae > Papaver > Papaver bracteatum. The sequence continues at coordinate 1,391,947 of JAJJWX010003671.1, forward strand.
AATCCAAAATATTCAATCATATTAACCAAGGCGAATCATGATTAATTTGACTAAATATGCTCAACACAAGTAAACTTATGGAGACTTAATTCATCGATTAGATTATTCACAAGAAAACCCATAAATATTCTAACCGGATTACACAATTAAACTAATCACAAAGTAATCAATTCAATTGTCCACACTCAACATGAGAAAAATCTATGGAGTGCTAACTAAATAATCACACAAGATGATTGATTTAGTTCATTTGGGCTCAACATAAGAGATTATGGAACCCCGACTAAAATTATCATAGGAAATGACAACCTTAACCGTACATGTACTCAACATGAGAGAACTCATGGAATACAAACTAAATAACCACACAAGTTGATTAATTTAGTTCTTAATGCTCAACATATATCATCTCATGGAACAACCAACCATGCCAATAAGAAATCGACTTAGTTGTATCATGCTCAACATGAGATACACAATGGAACCTTCACGGTAATACGTAATAATATGGAAAAATTAAGCTTTATACCGTGGATAACAAAAACAAGGACTTATTCTATTTTTCCACCACAAGGTGACATAATAGATTTTATCCTTGAATCACAAAATATTTTAACCTATCTTACATCAAAAATTGACAATATAGGATTAACTTTTGTGTTTTTCCAAAAGACCATTCATTCCTTTATCAATATTTGCATACCAATATGTGAACGACTTTACTTTTGACAAAATATGGTACAATCAAGTTCACGGACGTAAACACACATATCCCATAAAAATATTGCAATATATAGAATCAAAATACTGCAACCATCATCTTCCAAACCAGTTTAGAATTAAACCAATAAATCTAAAAAACAAGAAGATGAAATCATTGGATATAGCTATGTGTAATCACAATCATTTCCATTCCAAAACACTAGTTATTCTTCTAAATAAAACAGAAAACATAAAAGATTTACTAGATAAAAACATTTCACTTACTTTGTATGCTCTTCTCATATTCTCTGTACTCTTCAAGCTCATATTCGATCAGATCAATTCAAGATTCTAGAATATCCATATTTTCTTCACGTCTCTTGGAAGAAGTTTCTAGTTCACCTTTTAGGGCACGAACTTGTTGTAGAAATCAAGGCTTGAGGCCGGTCTATTCTTTGTCCATAATTGTTATGGGGCGAGGTCCATGTGCTCATCCGTTCGTGGACTTTTATCACACAGGGTCTGGCAGAGATAATTTCTTACTAGTTCGTTAGTAAGAGGGCCAACTCTGCAAAGAGGAAAAGAGAGGTAGATTGAAGTCTCCACCTGACTAAGGGGAGTCAGGACCCTTATAACTAGTTTGAATTCTTTCAGGAAGAACAAAACCAGTTATGACTTTCATGTTTATGGTCTGCTATCAGAGAGTTTGGGTAAGGAGATTCTAGTACGAGATGGGAAGGTGTTAGGCACCCATCAGCCGCCCAATCGTAAGATTGTCCTCTACTTCATGATTAATGGGGAAATGTTTATAATTTATTTTTTTACCAATACTTATATGTGCAGGATTTTGATACCGAAATTTATTAGAAATTGAGAAAATATTTTCATGCATTAGCTATTTATAATATAGAATTAATGCAAAATTTATTATATATATATATATATATATATATATATATTTATTATGGGTCTAATGTGGGAGGGAATTCCGCTTTAAACCCACACTTTGATTTATCCCACTTGGAAAAATAAAACATAATTATTTTTATATAATGTAAAGAGTAGCCGCGGTGTTACTACGAAATGGAAAACCATTCCGTTCCCGTATGACTACATAATTTACCGAAAAGATAGGCAATTAGTATACCTGAAATATGATACTGAAACTTGGAAAGATTCTTACGATAATTTCTCGCTTCTGTTAAGTATGCAGAAATTAATTAAAGTACCATCAATTTAATGCTAATCTTTTAAGAAATTAAAGACGATACTTGATTTTGATACTTCTGGAGATAAACTAGAAATGTATAGGACAATAATAACTATTATGTAAGAAAGAAAAACTTGGTTTCTCTTTGATTAACTAATCAAATATATGGAGACTTATAACATGTGAGGAGAAATATTTTTCTAGTTGAGACAATAATTCCTTATTGGCTTGGGTGGAAACCTAGATTTTTGATTGTGCTTACATGATGATAATAATTGAAAAAGGAAATAAAAGAAGAGAGTTTTCTCTCTCAGACAGAGTAGCGAGAAAATAATGTTGGGAGAGGTTTCTGTGAGAAAATTGGTGTGTCCTGAATGATTTTTTTACACTGCCTTTTATAGGCATCGAACTCTTCAATCATCCGCAAAAACCGCAGCCAATTCGTTGAAAATTCGACTAATTGATCGTCCTTTTTTTTTTCTTCCCTTCTCATAATCAAAAAAGTGTGGGTCCCACTTGTCCTTTTTTTCTTTTCTTTTTTCTTATAACAAAACAAAAGTGGGTGATCCATTTGTCCCCTATTTTCTTTTCTTTTTTCTTCTTCCTCCCGCACTTGTTCTTTTGACAAATAAAAGTGGATTCCATTTGTTAAAAATCAGTCACTAATTAATGTCTTGGTGCTGATAAGGGGAAGATGAAAAGTGGTCGCCCCTTAACATCTTCTGAGTTCTTGTTTTGCTCATAACTTTTCCATATGGACTCAGAATGACTCCGTTCTTTCACCATTGGCTTTGCAATTTTCCCCTCTTTAACGTGATAGCAATAATTCCCAGGTTTGGAAGGATAATAAAAATGGGTAGGAGCCATGCTTGTGGGCTTGATTGGGTAGAGCTTGTGGGCTTGAGAGCTTGTGGGCTTGATTGGTAGTGTTTGTGAGCTTGAGAGCTTGTGGGCTTGATTGGTAGTGTTTGTGAACTTGATTTAAAGGATATGAAGATCCTTAATTGCTCCACAAAGACTTTCTCTTGTATTCGGATTCGAAGTACAAGAATGATATTTCCCATGGAAGGTGCGAAATTGGGGTGTCAACACTTGTTCCAGGACTAGATTCATAGTCAAGGAGAGCTTATCAAAATGAGAAACAGAGATGTTCCCATCTAGGGAGGAATCACGAGAATCAGGATTTACACCATTATCTGAAGAATCAAAGCGTATCTTCTTTGATGGAAAGAGAACAGTCCAAACATCACTTTCTTTGCTAGAAAGACTTGAGGAGGACATGATAGAAGAGATATATGAAATGTTTAACTGAAAAAAAAATTATTTTTAAAGGAAACTGAGAAGATAAATTTCCAAACTAACCTTTGACCAAAACCCTAACAAAATTTTGATTATCCTCAAAGAAAACTTTTAAAAACTGGAACATAAATGTTTCATCACAACCCTCTCAAAGATTATGATTTCTTTGTCTAAGTCGGATAGACAAAGAGATCCTTAATACAGTGTTATAAACCGTACATATTCCAATTCTTATCTGAACTGGGTAACTTCTTTTGAGGTGATGAAGTTATAATCTGTTTTTGTCTTGTTTTTAAGAAAGATGAGTGGTCATCATCCTTTCCTCTTTTTAGCATAGATTTGAACACCTTGATTGCTGATTTTTGCAAACTATGCATTCTTTTGGAAATCTCTTTTACAAAGGCGGAGGATTTTGTATGAGATTCATTTTTCTTCTTCTGCATCCAACGTTTTGTAGAAGAGAGTTTTTCCTGTTTCTGAGTGTCCCAAACTTTCATAGAGTCTTAATAATCACAAGTAGTGTTGGCAAGATTAGGGACGTCCTTGTGATTCTCTGTACCATCCCTATTGTCTGAGTGACTTAAGAAGGGTATAGTCTCAGGAGAATTTTTCTGACAACGAGAATCATGATTCCAGGTTATCACTTTTAACTTTGACAGTTTATTTTTCAGATTTTCAATCTTTTTAGATACGGCCTCCTTATCCAGTTGTAAGACTTCTGGCGAAGTAAGATTGTTTATCATGGAATGATCAGGACTGTTAGGAGGAAATTCATGATTATCAGCAACCAAACTGAAAGAGCCTTCATAGATATCATCCTTAGGACAGTAGTCAAGAGTGGATATCCATGCTTTAATTAACTCATCCACTTCCTTATTTGGATGTTCAGAAGTATCATGAACACTTCTATAGCACTGAAAACAAGCATAACTTTTCTGAACCTTTTTATTGATTAACTTATTTTTCTTTTGAGACTTTCTTTTATTTTGTCTAAGAGATTTCTTAAGCTATTGAATAAACAATGACAAAACTGAATTAAAGCAATTCTCATCCTTTTTGTCAATCAATTTGGGACGTCGAGACTTACGATTAGAAGCAACAATATGGTTGCTAAATAGAAGTTTTTTCTCTCTTTGTTCCAGTTCAGAATCGAAAATCTTCAACTTTCCAGCTAGCGAATTTATGGAAAGAGTTTCAAGGTTATTTTCCTCGACGATGGCATGCTTCTTAGCATCGTATCTTGATGGAAGTGATCTGAGAATTTTTGTCACAATGTCCTTTTCAGGAATAGTCTTACCCAATGCAAAATATGCATTAACAATTTCAGACACTTTGTGATTTAACTCATCAAATGTTTCTTCATCTGCCATACGAAGGTTTTCCCAATCGGAACTAAGGTTTTGAAGCCTAGCTTCCTTTTCAATGGTGTTTCCTTCAAATACGATTGCTAATATATCCCAAGCTTCTTGCCACTTAGTGCAGTTAGACACATGGTGCTGAAGATTTGGGGTAATGGCATGTATAATTGTATTCAAACCGTTGGAGTTTTGATTTACAGCAAGAATCTCTGCAGGGGTGCATTCCGCGATATTATTTAGAACATTTACATCTCCAACTACATCAACGGGAGCATTATAGCCATTAACAACATATACCCATGATTGGAAATCACGTGCTTGAAGAAAAGCGCGCATATCAATTTTCCACCATAAGTAATTAATTAGTGCCATCGAAGACTGGTGGTACGTTTATTGAGATAACACCTCTGTCCATAGAGTTAGATCGCTACAAACACAGACTTGTAAGGTATTTAACGTGTTTGCCTGCTCTGATACCAATTGAAAATGAGGGGGTCTAACAACCTCACCCAATATTTCGATTAGCAATCTCTGTATGGACAACTCCGAGTTGTTTTCTAGAGAATCAACAAGACTCCATCAATAGAAAATACTCAAGGAGTTATTATCTCAATCTCTCGATTTGATTTACTCAAGCAAATATAATTCGCGAGCCTAATCAAATAGAGATAACTTGGATGGTACCAAAGACCAATATCCAAGTGTCAATCGATTTAAATCAACAACCAATAAGGTCGGATATTCTAATCGATTGAACGATGCACAACCTATATTATTTCAATTATATAAAAATATAATGCGGAAAAGAAATAACACAGATACCAGAATTTTGTTAACGAGGAAACCGCAAATGCAGAAAAACCCCGGGACCTAGTCCAGATTAAACATACACTGTATTAAGCCGCTACATACATTAGCCTACTCCAAATTAACTTCGGCATGGACTATATTTGAACCCCAACCAATCTCACACTGATCCAAGGTACAGTTATGCTCCTACGCCTCTGATCCCAGCAGGATACTACGCACTTGATTCCCTTAGATGATCTCACCCACAACCAAGAGTTGTTACGACCCAAAGACGAAGACTTTAGCAAACAAATATGTCTCACACAGAAAAGTCTACAGGTAATAGATAAATTCGTCTCCCACGTATAAACCTCTGAGTTTTTTTTCCGTCTTTTGATTCATTAAGGTGAACATGAACCAATTGATAAAACCAGACTTATATTCCCGAAGAACAACTCAGTTTCATCAATCACCCCACAATAAACTTAATCGACGCAGCGAAGAAGATTATTTAGGAATCACAAACAATGAGACGAAGATGTTTGTGACTACTTTTATCTTGCCTATCGGAGATAGAAATCTCAAGTCAATTATTACAGTTGTACTCATACGATAGAAAGAGCAAGATCAGATCATATAACTACAAGAAAAGTAGTATCGGCCTGGCTTCACAATTCCAATGAAGTCTTTAAGTCGTTAACTCGAATTTTGAGAGAAAACTCAAGGGTTAATGGAGATCGACTCTAGCTTAGAGAAAACTAGTATAACACAAGAAAAGTGTGTGGGGATTAGTTTTTTCAATGGCTAGTGTTCTCCCTTATATAGTCTTTCAAATCAAGGTTTGAAATCAATATTATCTTACTAACAAAGCATTCAATATTCAATGTTAGATGAAAATCTGATTAGATACAAGCTAATATCTTTCAACCGTTAGATCAAAAACTTAGCTTGTCACACACATGTACTTGACGTTTTGAGTTTATGTAACCGTACCCAAACGTGTACAATGGTTGGTTCAATATTAGTCAACCAAATGGTTAGCCAAATGATAACTTTCATATCAACCATATTCTTCTTCACCATAACTAGTCCAAATGACTCAAATGAACTAGTTAGAGAGTTGTTCAATTGCTATGAGATCTCAAGTACTACAAGAGACACAATTGAATAAAAAACGTTGTGATTCACTCGAATAATTAATCATGAACTATAAATCCACGGTTTGCAAAAGCATTCCTTAGTAATTTAAGATAAGTTCATGAACAACGTTTTAAGGCATAACCTCTTGAGTTCTCGGACTCAAGCTAACCGGTTGAAGTTAATAAACTCCAACAGAATTTCTCGGGATGAGAACTTCCGTCAGTTCGTGGACTGGGTTCTCGGACTGCATCTGAGCTTCAACTTTAGCAGATATTCTCGGGTTCGAGAACTTATGCTAGTTCACGGACTGAGTTGCTGCTCACGTTCCGGTTCCACTTGATCAACAAAGTTCGCAAACTTCGGTTCAAGTGTTAAGGACTTATACATATATGTGTTGCCTCAACAATGTTTATATCCCACAATGGTTATATAGTTTAAACTCTCATTTCAATCATTGAAACATTCTCAGAGGACGTCATATAGTTGTTTTCACGAACTAGTTTTCGTCAGAGCGATTTTCAAAGTGATTGAAACATAACATGACTTTCGTCACTAGGCAAAGATGAACTTGGCTAAAGTGAAAGCTTTACCAACACATATTTCGAGAAATAGATAAGCGAGATATACTCAGCTCGAAATGTCAAATGTGCATATTCTTAGTCTATATAGTAAAACGACTTTTGTCTCAAGATAGGAGATAGAGTAGATAGACTTTTGAGTGATAGATAAGTTCAAGTCTCCACATACCTTTTAGTCGATGAAGATCCACTAGTTCTTTGAGTAGTCCTTCGTCTTGTATGATGATCTCCATGGAGTTATTGAGCTCAACTACACTTTATATCCTAGTCTGAGACCTTAGCTATAGTAGACTAGAAATCAAGACTATATAGCTTTGATCACTAAGATTGACAAACATGCTTGAGATAGCAACGCATGCGAGTTTGACCGAGAAGTGCTCTAACAACGCCCATTATAAGAAAGTGTCAGAAATCTGGGCAGTTAGTGGCAGCAACAAGTAGTGGGTGTAAACTAACCTGTCTCCTTCATAGTGGGAACGTGGTCTCTAATATTTACACATGACCCCACTTCTCCATCACTCAATCACTCCCAATTTCTACGAGATCAGGGTGCGTTCAATATGACTTGTATAAATAGGTTTTACCTATTTCCACCAAATGACAAGTTTTAGTTAGAACAACAACACAATATCCAGAAAATACCAAAGAACTTATAGATTTCATTCCACAATCCATTTCCAAATTCTGATACAAGTCATAAAATATCCACACCTTCAGAATTAACCATTCTGGTCTCAACACCTTCTTTGCTTCCCTCCCTAATACCAACCCTTCTCCTTCACTTTGTGACCGAAGCAAGACTGGAACGACCATTTCTTGGTTTAGGCCATGATTGTACAGATTGATCTCTCAAATCTAAAGTACTCCCGTGCAGTGCATTTGTTTTAGGTTTAGATTTGTTTCTCATCCACACCCAAATTTACCAAAACCATCAGAAACATTTTTTACCCATAAACACCATCTAACAAAGTCTCTGGTAAAGACAATGCAACAAAGGTTTCTATTCCACAAATCTGTTCACATTGTGGAATGAAGAATCATAGTGCTCTGAATTGTTATTCTATGAAGAAACAGATTACCAATCTTCAAAAATTGCTTAACTCATCAATCTAATAGGTAAAAAAATATGTCTGTAATAGATTCTGTCTCTGCAAAAGACTAGAAAACTTATGGATGAAATAGTCTAGGTGATTCCTCACGAAAATTCCATAATCATAATTACTTTAATAATAAAGTGTTTAATTGCACTACAAAGTTCAGCTCGCATAATGATAGTTAAAGTACTTCTGGGAGATCTAAGTTCAGAAAATTGAATCCAAGTGATTCTCACCCTCTAAAACGAATCTCAAGAGGTCCTCGTCTTGCTCCCCGAGGAAAATTTTCTTCAGAAAACCGTTTAAAGAAGGAGGGTGATTCTAACTTTCCTGATGTAGAAGCAATTAGACCAAAACCTCATAAATAAACGTAACCGAAAAAAAAAAGTCACAAGAGATGTCAGAAGAAAGTAATTCTCGTGGTATCACCCATGATACTAGTAGTGAGATTCTATCTAACTATGTTGATTAATCTCAACAAATATGTCCTTGGAGCTAACTTGAGAGTTACATGGACTATACCTATCAAGAATTATCCATGATATCGAGATTTCTCAAGTATGTTTCTTGTTTAATTAACTCTTGTTATTTTTCATAGCAAAGGATTAAATTTTGTGACAATCATTTTTTCACTTTTTAATTCTTTCTTCTGCAGTCCTTATAAGTGCTTCAATCCCTTATGCATTCAATACTCTAAGATTGTTGAGCTGAGAACCTGTTGTAAGAAGAGGAATCGTATCTCTTGTATGTTGTCAAACCAACAACCTTCCTTAGTCTCGGACCAAAGTTGGTGAACTTATTTTTCCTTACTGTGAATCGGTTCACATCTTATCATGAGATTAGTGTTTCCTTATAAAAAGAGGTAGAGAACTCCTATTATTCACAATCCCTTGGTTGAAGGAATAATCAGTTGAGACTCAGACTTTCATCCTTGCATAAGAATAAAAAGTTCAAAAAAACCTCATGAAACCATCAAACTCGATGAAGATGACTCAAAGGAAGGAAGTTCTTGTCGTGAAAGAATGCTGAAAAGGATTGGATCAAGACAAGAACATAACTCCTGGATTGTTGATTCCTTTAGGGATCTAACACATGCTCAACATGACTCTAAGATTGAAATTGCTAATCTTCAGTTACAATTAAATCGGCTCCTTGATGGTCAATTCAAGATGATCGAAAAACAAAAAGTCATGATAAGGAACCAGAAAAAGATGATCTATGAATATACAACTCTGAGGAAACATATTCGTATTGTGAATCGGGAGGTCATTGTACTTAGTCAGGAGCACAACATTTTAACCATTCAACGAGTAAAAGATGTTGGAGAGTCATTCTTCGATGGAGTTGCAAAAAGGTATAAAGAAATTGATGAAGTCTAAGTTCTTAAAAATCTACTTTATTTTGTTTTCTTCAATTTCATGTCTAGGAAACTTCTTTTGATGATTTTATTGTTGAGAAGGATAACTAGGGTTTGGTATAGCAAAGATTCTGATTACACATAACAATTTCCAACATTTTTCATCTTGCATGTTTTTAGATTTATTTATTTAAATTATAGAGTTGTTGGAAGATGAACTTGCAGTATATAATCATTATTGGTTTAATTATTGAAAAATTCTTTTGAAATGTTGTGCCTTTACGTTTTCGTGAATCGAGCTAATATTTCATATATGCTCAGAAGTTAAATCTATTATGTTTTTATAAATAGGAAAACAAAACAAACTCTTTGAGATTTTTCTCGTAGTATTGATCTTTTTGTGATCACACCTTCGTGTTTTGCTGCTTGACACACTCCATAAGATTGTCTTATGTTGAGTAAAATCGAGAAAAATTTGTCTCGTTGTTCATAACTGGCCTTGAGATTAATTTATGTTGATACTGGATACAAATCCTTGTGATTTGTTAATGTTCGTAAAATCCTTCTTTTTCACAAAAGTAAGGTCACTCATGTTGTTCTCTTGGGAATGACATTTTATGGGGGAGAGTTCTTAACTTAACTTGTGCATAATTATTATATCTTTGTGGGGAGTGTGTCTGTGAAATTATATAGGGGATGCATGTATCTTTTAATCTCCTAAGATGAGCGTTAAGTATTTATTACTATGTGATATCATCTAAATAAGTTGATATGAGGATTTACATTTTAACTATGTTATTATGTAGTATCTCCATCTTCCTTAAACTTGAGATATATTTTGGTTGTATTCATTATGATCTCGCGATTTTCGTACCTTTATTAATTTTATTGAAAAAAATTGGGAGAATTATTTAGTAGTTTCGTACTACATACATATGGTTTACCGATCATTATGTAAGGGGGAGTGAATCATTTAAGCAATAGGTTTACCTATTAAAAAAAAGATGTAAGTATTAATTGAGGGGGAGAAACATATCACTGTACTTTTACTTCAAAGTTGAGATACAATTAAACTTTGAAGAGAAGATAATAATACTATATTTCTATATAACAACAATTGAGAATATTATTTTCAAAGTTGTGATCGTTATGGAATCAGTTTTTCAACAACAACGATGTTGAGTTGAACACATTCAGAATCATTGAGACTTGGAACAACGAAGAGTTCAAGGAGAGTTGAAGAAACCAAGGAAATCAAGGCATGATGGATCGACGAGTTTTTCAAACTTTATTTTGTTATCCATATGTATTAAATAGTTTTGTCACTAAAATTTACAAAGGGGGAGATTGTTAGAGCATTGCTCGGTCGAACTCACAAGTGTTGCTATATCAAGCTTGTTGTAAATTTAGTTGTCAAAACTATATCTTGATTTCTAGTCTACAATTAGTTAAGGCTCAGTCTAGGATAGAGGTAGTTGAGAAATGATCCAGTCATCATTTGCGGTCTACCGTTTGAATGTGAAGATCCACCGAAGCTTTTAGAGAACTTCATCAACAAAAGGTAAGTGAAGACCGAACCACCTATTTCTCAAGTTATATTCACCTTCCTATCCTTGAGACGATTGTCGCATAACTAATTAGACTAGCTTGCATAGACAAGAATTTTGAGTCGAGAACTAATTATTTAGTTTACGAATTTCTCGAAATATAATGACTAAGCTTAATGAATATTTGTTTATATTTAATCCAATTTTGGTGGAGAACAATTTATTGTTCGGAATCAAATTATGATTCAAGTTTATGATTTGAAAATAGCTTGGAACAGTGATATGTGTCATTGATGTTATTCAAGATCGTTTCGAATTGATTTAGAGAAATATAAAACTATTATATTTGGAATACAAGATAGTGTTATCAGTCTTACAAATTAAGAAAATTGTTATATGTTTGAAGTTGTATTACATGTATTCATACACGTAGCGGAGTAGCTATATACCGACTTTCAGATTTGTGTGATATGCATATTTGTATGTACATCATGGGAAAATCTGTTTGTTTCGTGATCAGGATAGGTGTGCATATTCAAATGCAAACCATTGTGGAACTGTGGTAAGGGAACTAGGTTAAAATAATCAAACCGATATGCGAGCCGAAACAGTTCTATGTTCTAGAACAAGTTTAGTACCCAAACCGGTACGTGAACTGAAAAATTTATGTGAACTCCGAAATCGGTGAAAAAGTCTTAAGTTTTCCAACAGGTACGTGAATTGAAGAAGTTTTGTCAATTCCGGAACTTTGAAGTTGCACCCAAGTTTGCAAACCGGTAGTGAGCTGCAAAAATTATGTCAACTCCGGAACTCGGTCATTGCATATAAATTTGCAAACCGGTTCACGTACTGTGACTCATACGATTCACGAACGATTCAATTAAATCAATTGTACTTTGTACATTTACCAACTATGTTGATTATGATTCAAGTGTAATTAAATTATTTCTATGAAGTGATTTGCATTTGTAATTAACACTAGACTCATTTGATCACATGATTGTGACTCAATATTAATGTCTTAGTGAACATGAAAATGAGTGTTAAGATTTTAAAGTTCAAATCGGCTAATTTTGACTAACCATGTTGGACATAGTTTTTATACACGGTTCGGTTACGGTTTACCTAACCATAGTGTATATCTTGCATATGTGATTAAGATTCAAAGATTTCATCTAACGGTGAATATTGATTACCTGGTTCCAAATCTATCTTAGCTTAAACCTAAAGCAACCTAGCCTTTGAATTCTATATAAGGGGAACTCTTGGCAACTGACACTATTTTTTGGTGTGTCCTAGTTGTATCTGGGGTCGTCCTCTCCAGAAACCCTTTTAGGGTTTAGCGACTACAAAGACTTCATTGGGATTCGTGAAGTTAGGTCTAGTTATCTTTTATCTTGATAACTCAAATATCCTGATCTTGATTGTTTGTTGAGCCTTGATCCATCGATCAAGATAGATAGTAATCAACAAAGTCTCTTCGCCTCATACTTTGTTGATCCCGCAAGTTTTATACTTGTGAGGTGAATAATAATCTAGGCTGCACCGGATTGCATAAGTCCATATTTTGAGGGCAGCCATACTTTTATCAAGTTGCTATCGATTTCCATCACCTGGATATTTCGTTTGATCTGATCATCCGTTTAGATTATAAATTAGGAAATCAATCATGGGCTTAATCCGTGGGAGGCAGATTTGGTTTAAAATCTTCAATTGAGTTGAAGCAACTCTTAGTTGGTGTGAGACCGTCTAAGGGAATCAATTGTATGGAGTCCTATTGGGATTCAAGAGGCGTAAGGAGCGCGATTGTACATGAATCAGTGGGAGACTGAGTTCGGGATCAATTACATTCCAGACCGAAATTAATTGGTAGTAGGCTAGTGTCTGTAGCGGCTTTAAAATGTTCATAAATGATAGAATCACATTTAGCACAAGCTAGACTTCACCTTTGTTTCACTCTCCAAGATAGGTTTCCAGTAATAGAGGCTTGTACCACACAAGCAGAATTCGACCTGACCCTTATAGTATGGTTGTTCCATCTGTCGGCCCACTCAACTCAAGGTCATAAACAACTACAAATCTCCGCCATATTGTTGGTTTGAATGCCTATGTACTTATTGGTGGTATTCAGGTGATTCCCTGGAATTAATGATCTGTCCACAAACAAGTTCATCGTCAGCACCGATGTGTTACCAAAATCCAGCACAAACTAGTGTGTATTAGGCAATATTGAAGCATATGGATGCTCCAATTAGTTCTTGGCCTGTATAAAGGAAAACATTTTGCTGGTGGTTTATGGCATGGGCGTATCACCATCACAACTTATCCATATCTTATAGAGTGGTACAAAACATTAAACAGGCGAAGCCACGGTAGACGAGCTTGATCGAGTCGAGGAAATGCGAGTCTCTTGCCAGCCAAAATTGCATGGGAAATAATTAAGTACCCCTCATTTTAGTAGATGGGATTCTTTGTTCTTAGGATTCTATACTGGCACACAACTTTAAACACAAAGAATCTTCTGAATATAATACGTAGTCTATTACAAAAGCTCCTTTTTATTTAGATAACAATATAACAGGAATCATGATCATAGATTCTGATTAATTTTCTTTGTTTAATGAGTAATATCATCATCATTATCATCTCTGTAGTGCACGTTGAATTTGTCTGGATCTCGAAGTACACAAAAGATCATGGGTTTTTAATTTGCTGGTTTAGTCTATCAGTGCTCTAGGCACTAACCTTATTTTGGTGGCTCCCAAGCCTATGATCCCCGAATCATTTCTTTGGTAAATCCATGCCGGACGCTTGGGTACACCAATGAGTCTGTCCATCAATGATGACAACGACCAGTATATTTGTGGTCAAAATTGTTTTTTTTTTTTTTTTCTGGTTTTCTCGGATTCCATTTTGTGCATACCAAAAATTGCAGGAATTTTTATCCTATTCTCTCAGAAAAGATTACTGTATTCCATGACATGTGTAACAAAACTGTATCTCGATTTAAAAATCAAATAGCTCATAGTCGACGGTTGAAATTCAAGCCGACGGATGAGAAAATTCCGTGCCCAAAATGTACTAACAACTGAAGAGAATACTGCACATTAAAATAATATTGTATGGGATAATTTTTATAAACCCCAAACAACAACGAATTTGAAACTATTATTTTACTAATATGTTTTTTTCATGGAGTTTTATTTTCGTACCTAAAATTAATACAGTCCGAGGCATATGACACTGTCATCAACCACTTTGAAAATCAACCGCTAAAAGTTAACAGCTTTTAACAACTAATTTTCAAAGTGGCATATGACGAGATTTGAATTCTTGGAATGTGTTAATTTTCGGTATGAATATAGAGTTTTGTAAGAAAAATATTGTGACAAAAAATTAACTTCAAATCCTTTGGAGCTGCAATTTATAAAGAAAAATTACGTCGAAAATGTTAGATGATGTGAGAATAAACTTGTAAGTGGATTATGATATCCGCGAACCTCGGCCCAGATAAAAAAAAATATACTAGCATACTTTATGTAAAATGTAATTGAATCAACATCTCCTTTTAAGAAAAGAGAAGGTCCATGGCACTGTGACAGTCTAACTGAATCTACATCTCCTTTAAGAAAAAGAGTGTCTCTGACTCTGTCTCTGGTTTTCTTTTGGATCATCTATGATCTGTTGCTACTACTTTAAAGAAAGTTAATTTTTATGTTTGAATCTTTTAGACGAACATAAATAAAATGTTATCTGAAAGATTAGAAAAAGAAGTGTTCATTTTTTCTTGTTATAAAAAAGAAGCAAATTAAGAAGCATATAATGCTTAACAGTTTAAAGATATCTGCTTTGTCATTCTACTCGATGATCTCGCTATTTCTTCCATCTCTTTTCTTTACTTTCGAAATTTGATTGTACGTTGTTCTCTATTTGCTTCACTAGTTTTAACAGAAAATGTAAATTCATGGTTCAATAGTACCAAAGGTATCATCCCTAAAGATTTGTCATGACAAAGTTGAGTATTAATCTCATAATTGTAAACCTACATTTTTTGACTTTGTTATCAACTTTCTTTGCTGGGACGCTGTTGGTCTTGGGATTAAAGTTCAAAGAGATGCTATATGATTCCTGTGGGGATTTGACCAAAGTCAATGAGTGTTTACTGACAAAAAGTACAGTGTCATTTTCCCATTTACTGATGCAGGAAGTTACCAAATCCACATAGCACAAAACAGTTCACACTACTAGATCCAGTGTATCGGTAATCCTCGTGGAATTTGCTGACCTTATAGTAACCTTGCATTTTCTAAGTGAAAGTTGGGAAGAAATTGACAAAATAATTGTTCATTTTTTCTTCTTTGTTTTGGCAAAAAAAATTTTTTTTTGATCGGTCAAGAGAAAATTCATTGAAAAGAGAGGTACTTAATAGGGATACCTCAACCCAATGAATACAAGATGGAACAAAAAAGCGAAGTGCAATTCGCCAAACCCAAAACAACAAAAACAAATTCACAAAGGCCGAAATAAAGAGTCCCATAAAGCAATCACCATATTCACTGTTAGACCTAGCATCCTTGTGTCCGATTCCGCCCAAAAGAACGCTTGTAGTTTAACGTCTTTAATGAGGCTTACCAAATTTTTCTTTTTGTTTTCAAACACTCTTGCATTTCGCTCTCTCCATATGCATCACCATATTGCAACCGGAATATTATTCCAAATTTGACTAAGTTTTTCGTCACCCCAATTAAACTTCCGAGATTTCACGTTTATGGTGACATTTGAATTGTAAGTCCAAGAAAAACGGCATCCTACAACAAAATAATCCAATAATCTTATTATTGCGTTCCGGTTGGACATATCAAACATCTTAGGCTAGATGTATGTACGCCGAGTTGTCCCCAAACCAATCATTGGGGGAACCATGATTAAATGTAGGAGAATACAGAAAGAAAGAATGCCCATTATGCAGGGGCAAACAATGGATAAATGTGCAAGTTTAGGAGTCATTTTGTACATAAAAAAATACAAGCTTGGTAAAGGGGCGTCATGAATTGGTAGAGGAGCGTCAAACTAATAAGACAAAAAAGGTCATTAGAAGTAAATTCAAGTGCCCCTTATCAATAAAAATCTGTAAATGACTAATTAGCCCTTATTGTTAATAATCAAGATTAGTAATGATAATTAAGATTAGTGTTGATTATAAAGATTAGTGTTGATAATCAAGATTAGTGTATTATAACTCTAAAATCAGATTTTTAGAGTTATAAAAAAAAAATTGAGGAGAAGAAAACTTATGTGATATTTGTGAAACCCTAGATTTTGATTCACTCCACCAAAATGAGTGATTCCAGTGACCCGATATACTTCTAAATTAGTTCCAATTAGCTTTTTCTCGTTCAAAATTATCTAAATTACATAACAAAATCAAAATTTTGAATTTTAGGAAGAACTTACTGATTTGCAATTTTGCTCGTGACCAATAGTAACTCTTAGTTACTGATTCGTAAGTTATCGAATACCAACCGTGAATGGTTAAATTTGGGAAGATCAATCGTAAACCCGATTCACGGTTGGTAACTAATGAATAGAAACCAAGCGTAACTAACTTACGGTTGGTAAGTCATCTTAACTTTTGAACCGTACATAACTATTTGATAAGTTGTTAACATTCGGGATGATTTACGGTTGGTAAGTTTAATTGAGTTTCAAATAGTAACTCAATTCGGTTGATAAATATGATGCAAATAAAAACCGTAACTGAACATATTCCCAAAACTAAGAACTTACGGTTGGTATTTGAGTTTAAACCAACAGTAACATCAACAATCTACGATTCACGGTTCGTATTTGAGTTATTACCAACAGTAACTAGCATAAACCAGAAATTTCAATTTCAATTTTCATTCAAAACCCTAATTTTTGATACAAAATTAACTTAAATCCAACACAATAAACTAAACCCTAACTGGGTTTTTCCAAACATTTTTCAAATCGCCAATTAATCGAAGACGATGACATTTTCGGTTTTAATGGAGGTTAGGGTTGATGGAGGAGAAGAGAAGATGAAAAAAAAAACTGATTTGATTTTGGTTAATTGATTTGATTTTGGTTAATTAAAAAAAATTGATTTGATTTTGGTTAATTTAAGATGAAAGGGGTAATCTAGTCATTCTACACCCCTATAGGACACCCCCTAACCAATAAAAGGGACATTGCTATCACACTTGACGCCCCTCTACCAATTTATGACGCCCCTTTACCAAGCTTGAAAAAATAACATACATATATGTCTTTGGAAGCTAGTTTCTAAGTAAGGGCAATTGGCTCACATGTCCCATACATAGCTGATAGCTCTGCCCCTAAAATCAACGGCTAAAAGTACCAAAGTCCAAACGATATCACGTGATACAGTGGTAAAGTCACTGGGTGATGATACTAGTGATCTAAGGTCCTAAGTTCCAAACAAACTCGTCAGCGCCATATTCAGTATCGATCCAACAAAAAAAAAAAGTATCAGAGTCTAAGCATACGCACTAGAGGGACCAAAATGTAGAGGTCTTTGGCAAAAGATAAGATCAGTCTGCATTTTTTATTCTAGTATTTTGATGAAAACCAATCAACATTTTCAATCAAACTATAGATACCCCCGGAAATGTTACTTTCGCAACAAGCTCTTTTTTGCAGAGTTCTTCAATAATGTCTAACAAAGGACCACAAAAGGACTCTTTAGTTTCAATCATCTTTAATCAAAATTTCTCAATTTTCGTTATCAAAGCCATAAAGAGTAAAGGATATTTCGTGATAATTTATAAAAACAAGAGACTACTATTTCAAGAAATTTATGGGGCCAATCAGATATTAGTCGGCATTCAAACAATTATGCTGCAAGCTACGGCCACTACAATAGTATAATGGCACCCAGAATATGAGCCACAAATAAATATGGCCCTCTCCCTTTGTGTTGCTGCTTTAGCGCAATAATGCAGTCTGCTGTTAAAAAAAAAATGTGTCCTTAGTTTGCCACTTGTTTGCTTGTGGCAACAGGCCGTTCATTTTCCTAGTTAGCCCGCATTAAACAAAACAGATTCCCCGTTCTGTTCAGAATGATTACAGTGTTTACGTAAGTTCTGCGCAGGAGTGCACCAAAATAACGTGCACCCTGCCGCGTCTCCTTGTTGATCCTCTGCCAGTCTTGTGAACAACCATGCTTATCAGTAGCGCCTTCCTAATGCCCTGATGCTTTGTAAACACATTTTTTTCTCGGGAGCCAAATTTCAGTTTTGGACACCATATATTATATAATACAAGTTGCCGGACAACGTACAGTACGTAACAAACTTTATATCATTTTCAATAGACAAAATCCCTGCAACAAGTAACGTGGTTCACGTTTTAATATACATGAACTTTTCCTTTATTGCTCTCTCTGTTTGCTGAAATTGTGTCAAGTGGAATTCCCCATTGCACATAGGGAAAGACATGGTAACATTGCTTTACAGAGAAAAGCTAAAAACCAAGCTAAAAGAAAAAGATAACTCGAGCAAAGCAAAAACTGTAGGACCTTTCCCAGTTTCCCTCATGTCTATATCATTGTCACTGAAAACTAGTCCATCTTATTAATATATCGCAATCCATGCAGGATTGATTAGGATCCAGCCATCATCACCTCCACATTTTCACTCCCTCCCATTATTAAGAATCTCTTTTCTTGCTCTTGTTAGCGTATATAAAAACCTCTAGGCATATTCCCAAAAAGATTCAAAACAAAAGGGAGTTGATCAATGGAGAGTGAAGGAATCACGAAGGAAGAAGAACTTCTTAATAGAGGTCCATGGAAACCAGAAGAAGATTTGCTTCTTACTAGATACATTGAGACCTATGGTGAAGGCAAATGGGCTACTGTTTCTAAGAGATCAGGTAACTCTACTCTTTCTTTCTCGCTATCGCAATTACGTCTATTTTATGAGTGCATTGTGTACTCTTAGCATCGTTCTGAATGTGTTTCTTCTGTTTGCAGGTCTTATGAGAGGTGGAAAGAGTTGTAGGCTAAGATGGAAGAATTATCTTAGACCAAATCTAAAACGAGGCGATATGTCAGAGGCAGAAGAAGACCTTATCATTCGCATGCACAAACTTCTTGGCAACAGGTTGGTTTCTTACAAATTCTACTGCACTCTGGTCTAAACTTATGTAGCTCTAATGGAGCCTAGCTAATTGATTTGTTATGAATGAAGGTGGTCATTGATAGCAGGCAGGCTGCCGGGTAGAACAGATAATGAAGTTAAGAATTATTGGAACACGCATTTAACCAAGAGGGATGCTAAACCAGAAGTACCCATGTCCAAGAGAAGGAAGCTAATTGATCATTTAGCAGACAAGGACAGTACTGAATCTACCTGCGAGGACCGAAGTCCTGACTGCAGGACCAATGACGAGTCAAATAATGAAACAGAAAGAAGCACCATAAATGGAGCAACAGAAGATGAAAGCAAAGTTGCAATGAGTGAAGTGGTTTCTCATTCTTGGATGGATCATATGAAGTGCAGCAGCGACAATGATATGCAATCTCATTGGTTTCCAGTGGATGGGAAATTCTTCGATGAACCGTACCTGACATCTCTTGACTCGATGTATTTTCTCGATTCATATTATGGAGTTGGCGTAGATAACTACTCTTGGACTGAACCTTACACGTACGCTTTTGACGATCTGTACCCGATTTCATATAGTTAGATTCTAGGTATGTTCTTGGTTAGTGTTTTTTTACTTTCTTGCAGAGGTCTTCCTAGTGTCAATTTGTTTAATTATGGCTTTTTTTAGAGTTAATGATAATGATCATGTCTTCCAATCTGTATTGTTTGTGTACGATAACTATCTTTAGTCATTGCATGAACTAAGATTGTGATTAGATGTAATAAAGAAGAATATCAACTTTTCATTTTGACACCAGCGGAGAAAGTCTTAATGTTGTACAATTGCAGAGCAGGATTAAAGATAAGAGGTGACAAACAATTCTATTGCTCAGCCCCAATAATGCATAAAGGGAAAAGGCAAAAAGAGAATGTAAACTTTGAGAGCCGGTTGGTAAATGCATCTTGGCTCTACCCCTTGAATAGCGACGTTGCGGCTATGGTGTATGTAAAATGAGAGAGAGTGATTTAGAGGACCACAGGTCCCTCTATTTACGGGATCACTGACCGCTGATAGCAACATGTAGTGCAACGCACACGCTTGCTTAATCGAAGGAACCGGTGAAACTGGCTTCATGGGTACATGCTGAAAACAACTGCCAGTTTTAAGGGTCGGGTACCAGGGATAAAGAGGACCACCAAAAGTGTGCCTAGTACTAGTCTAATTCAAAAAAGGAAAAGGAAAAGGAAAGCAGAAAACAAGATGCAAATAAGATCAGTACCTCCAGCACAAGCAGGACTCATAAATTTAAGTGAAACAGTATTTGATCACACAATGACTACATTTTACATAACTAAAACCCCTGTTTGATTAAGTAGGGTGGAACTGTAAAATACCACTCAAAACCACAAAAAAGAAAGGAAAAACAAAACAAAACAAAACAAAGAGTCTAAATCAATTCCTCCTTGTCCAAACACTAAATATTTACTGAGCTTTTGCTTTCAACAATATTTGATGCCATCCTATGGGGAGCGAGCCACTTCTTTCACCTCCTCCTTTTTTGAATCCTGTTCCTCAGAGATAAAATCCGATTTATCATCAACACTTGATAACCCATCTTGGAAACCAGCCAAAGGTACTTCTTCCTTGAATATTTGTTCATTTTGCAAATCAGATAATTTCTCTTTAGATTCTCCTTTTAGAAGATCTACAACTTCAAGCATATCCGGTCTTTTCTCAGGTTGATTTTGAGTACACACAAGTGCAACAATAGCCACTCTCTTAAGTTCCTCTTCCACGTAGTTCCCGTTCAGTTTTGGGTCAGCAACTTCATCGAATTTCCGCTGGCGAACCAAAGGTAAGGCCCAATCAATGATTGTTCGTTTGGTTGTTGGATTTAGCTTCTCTATTGGTTTTTTCCCACTAGCAAGCTCTAGCAATAGTATTCCAAAGCTGTAAACATCACAGCTCTCTGATGCTTTTCCCAGCATTGCGTATTCAGGTGCGAGGTAGCCAAGGGTACCCTTTACCCTTGTGGTCACATGAGTTGCTCCATCAGGAATGAGCTTTGCAAATCCAAAATCAGCAACTTGGGCGTTGAACTCTGAATCAAGTAAGACATTGCTTGCTTTGATGTCTCTGTGAATTATGTGTGGCACAGCATGGTGGTGAAGATAGCTGAAACCAATAAAGTGGCACATTTGAGCAAACATTAAAGAACTTGTCAGAATTAACAACAGGAAATAAAACATGGAGAGATCAAGGGACAACACTTACGCAATGCCCTCTGCAGACCCAATTATGATATTCATACGTCGCTCCCAGTCAAGTAAGTATTCTGCAGAGTGCTGCCCATGAAGATGGGATAGTAAACTCAAGTTAGGCATGTAATCATACACAATAAGCCGCTCCTGCCCTTCAGCACAGTAACCCCTTAAACTCAATAGATTCTTGTGCCTGACTCTGCCCAATATCTCAACCTCGACAGAGAATTCCATATCGGCTTTGGTGCTCCAGACCTTTAGCCTTTTCACAGCAATCTGCAGAAGACATTGGATGTGAACCTAACACTAAGGTAACATTAAAAATAAACAGCAAGATAAAGCCAGATTTGGTAAAGTGAACAAAGATTAAAGTAACCATCTAACATTATTTCACAGTACCAAGTATACACAAAAATATATGGCGAAAGAAAATGACAAATTTCATTTTGAAGGAGCAGCCAAACCAGCCAAAGACTGTGCAATGGCATACTTTTTTACTAGTCAAAGACTCAAAAGTCAATAAGGATTAACGCTACAAATAGGCTAGACTTATCAAACATGCTATCTACAATTAAGCTTGAGAACGCTCATTCTGAGCTCGGCGGATCTTTATGCAACCCCTAGGAATGAGTAATAGCTTTACTTTATCACACTCAGTATTGTAACTTCTCTCAGCTAGTTGTGACAGCACATACATTGTAAAGCCTAATTATAAAATAAGCGAAAATATGAAGACAGCTAGAATAATCAAATAAGTTTGAGCAACAATAGCAAGTTTCAGGAAAAAATGAATATAAACTAAAAATAGTAAAATTCTAGAATAAAGAACCACTTCGACATACTTATTGTGGCACTGTTCATTGTACTTCTACAAGATTAGGAACCAAATCAGACGTTTAAAACAAAGCAAACCATCTCGCAAAGATAATTTCCTAGAACCACATAAGTGGAATGATGTTATGAAGGTCCTGAATCCATTAAAAATCAAGCTGTCATGGTTTGCCCATGATCCCCTGGCCGGTTCTCCCATCAAAGCCATCGATGACTAATCTATCACTTCCCCATTCTGACAATACTTCTAAGAAGACTCTACACACTAAGATCTCTACCTGGCCTGAATGCAATTATATTAAAGAGTTAAAAAGACACTGAAAGGGGATAGACTAGAACCCTCAAATCAATACTTTCGTGGCAATGTGCAAGTAAAGTCCTCCTAGAAAGATAGATGGTGACACAAAACTCTACTATTAATTTAACCAGCACAAAGGTGGACAAATGGTGCCCACAATGAAATGAATCCTACCAGCAGTTTTATTCACTTAGCTCGTAAAACATAATCAGAACTCTGATTTTAAATGTTGCACACATAAGAAGCTACACAATAAGAAGTAAATCGCTAATACGTCTCCAGTACAAAGCTGATTAAATAGAAGAACTTAGTAATTTCATATTTAGACCATTGACAGGACGAACTCTTATACTCAAGTCACATAAAGAAGAAAGGTATTGGAAATTATTATTATTTTCCCAACTAATGTAAGTTAAACCTTCCCTGCTTCACTCTTAATTACATCTGTTAACCATCTTATTAAGAGAACAAATATGTAATTAACACGTAATCAGCCATCGTACATCAATATGCTGATTGTCCTAGTGAAACAGTTGCAGAGCACATGCACTGCATCACCACCACATGCCCCTACTATTTTCATTTTCACCTATATTCAAACACAGTTTCCCACACAAACACAAATGCGAAGCATCATTTTCTGCAAATAGTGATTGCGTACAAACAATACTAGGACCACTCGAGTCCATTTCTTCGTAGGGTAGCTATCACATTGCAAGGGTGGATAATAACAGTACTACTACCTTTGACGCACTACACATGATACACCTCCATAAGGGTAACTAGAATTTCCTCTTGCACACTTAATTCCTTTTATAATAAAACTACCAATAATCAGTAATCTCCAAAAGCATTTAAGTAATAAATAGAGAAAATTCATAAAATACCTGAGATCCATCCCATAATTGTCCCCAATAAACACTACCAAATCCACCTTCTCCAAGCTTATTATCATAATTAAAATTGTTTGTAGCTGAATGTAATTCCTTCAAAGAAAATATCCTCCACCTTACTGTTTTCTTTCCCTTGTCTTTCCTGCAAATCAAAGGAGAAAAAAATCCCCAAAATTTTAAAACCCTTTTTCCAATTCTAATTTTTGAACTAAACCCATTTCTCACTTAACACTTAACAGTACTAATCACTACAGAAATCTTAACTTAATTAGGTTAATTTCATTTCAAAAACTCCAGCTTAACTACAAGCAGAACAAAGACTATTTTATCAAACATCAAACCTAAACAAAAAAAAAACAACAAAAATAGATCAAAGTGATCTTCAGAGCATAAAAACTTACCGATTCGATGTACTTTTTCCACAACACAACTTAGCAAATGAAGCCATATCTTACCGATTCAAATCGGGTTTTTCCTCTTCTTCTAGTTGATTAAGTGTTGTGAGAGAGATGAAGAAGAAGACTTTGTTTAGAGGGGAATCGTAACTGTTAGAACTGAAGCAGACATATTAGGGGTGGCGAAAGTGATGGCAGAAAGAAGAGAGAGAGAAGAGAGCCAACCAGAGTCTCTCCGGGTAGTTTTTCTGTTCAACACAGTAGTTATTGTTTTTATTCGTTTCAACGTGCGCTTTTGCTTTATTCTTACACTACCTTGGATGGGTGTGCACAACAGGTCAGCAAGAACTAATAAACAAGAGACCATTTCATTTCACCGCCGGTCAAACAAATGAAAATTAGAGCAAAGCATAATATGGAATTTCGGGTGTACATGGCCAAATGCCAATTAGTAGTTGGCGGAGACGGAAAGGTTGTTTTTTTTAGTGAATAAACCTGACTTGTCTAGATCTGATTCATTATATCTGAATATACCTCATTTCGTCTGATTTAGAGTACGTTTGGCACGGAAAAATTTAGGGCGGAGTTGGAGTTCGGGGGCGTAGTTGGGGGAGGTAGTCTATTTTATGAGTGTTTGGCATAGCTAGTCTACGGAGGATTTCGATTTCCCATCAACTCATTTTCCTCCGCTCAGTGGAAAAAAAGTCGACACCTAAACCATGAGATTTCCAACTCCTTCCTTTTTTTCCTCCCATTTATAAACCA
This sequence comes from Papaver bracteatum, assembly GCA_023529315.1. Taxonomy (NCBI): domain Eukaryota; kingdom Viridiplantae; phylum Streptophyta; class Magnoliopsida; order Ranunculales; family Papaveraceae; genus Papaver; species Papaver bracteatum. The sequence continues at coordinate 1,416,597 of JAJJWX010003671.1, forward strand.
AAATTTCCATCTTCTCTCTTTCGTTTCCATCTTTTTCTTCCCTCCGAAAATTTCTGCCTTGAGACAAACTCTCGATCTGGTTAAATCTCACTATTTTCCCATGATTTCATGATTGATTATTGTTAAATTTCGATTGTTCTTCCTCTCACATGCTTGTATTAATCATCTTTTGATGGATATACCAAACCCTAGATATTTTCTGAACCAAATAAGTTGATTGAGTTCATGAGAAAGCAGGCAAGATGGATTTGATGGTTGAATCTGGTAATATTAAAGATGAATTGAAGAAATTATGGTTTTGAGGAATTGAATAGAAGATGAATTTGTAGTCTAGGGTTCTACTCATGGTGCCTGCTGATGATGATGTATGAAGCTGTTTTTAATGTGTTGCTAATGGAATCACATAGATTGCATAAATGGGTTTGACTGGGATTTGTTTCCTTATCTCTTGATCATACAGATTGTTTATGATGTTCTTTTTTTCTTCTGTTCACATTTACATGAACCGATGAGGTTATGAACACGGGATAGTTGGAATTCCATGGCATATGCCAAACACTGAACTTGGTCTGGAGAGAGTCGGAACCACCTAGAAATCAATTTCTAGGTATTTGGAACTACCTAGGTAGTTGAATTGTAGTGGTGCCAAACGGACCCTTAATAAGAGGTAGAATTACAGAAAATTTTCAAATTCAAACAGATATATGTCCAACGAGTCAGCTACAAAATGGTACCGTACTCAGATAGTCACGAATCAAATGTGACCGAGTCAAAACTTGAGTCAGAAGTCAGAAAAATGAAGGAAAAAAAGAAAAAGAAAATAATCAGACCCAAACAAATAAGTTGTTATAGAAAGAAGGTTCGAGATATTGGCTGACACACCATCTCGATAAACATAATCATTGTGTTGGATAAATATCAAATGTACTTGCATTACATTTGTGACACGTTCATGGACACATGGATAACCCATGTTCTTCCTACCATACTATATATACACTTCCAAGTATTGTTCAGTTTGATGATTGAGGAAACATTTTAATAGCAGTTTCCACTTCGTTCTTCTTTACTTCATTCTCTGCTATTAATGGTGCAAGGTATATACATGGTTCACCTATGTCACTGGAGCACTTAAATATAAAACGTTATCAGCACGAGTTGCTCTACTGCGATCAACAGGGGCTGACGATACGAAAAATGATAATTCTCTTCAACCCTTGCATCTTTAATTTAACTATTGTTAAATAGTTATATGCATACAATTTTTGTTATGTCTAACGCGGTTGCTATTTTAATTAGGACTTGTTACAGAGAGAGTTAGACATATAACCGTATTTGTATGTGCTATTTGGATCACTTGAAATACACGGTATATGAAGAGATATCCAAGATAGCGTTTTATTATTTTCCTACTTAGCCAACCAACGGAAGGTTTTTCCGCTTCCTCTTGGACAGCGTAGAGAATAAAATTACCTTTGTTGGTACACCAATGATTTTTGGTGTTAACGGTTTTAATATCGACAGAGGAAGGAATTATTGCATCCTTGGGATAGCAAAATTTTAGTATTCCTTTGCTATAGTAATCTCCAGAATTTAAAGTCGTTCCGCTTGAGGTCGAAATGCGATGAAAATGGACACCGGGTTAACACGGTTATCCAATCTCTATCTGCGGTCTTTGAAATGAGATACAATTGATATTAAGATAATTTATTTTAAGAAATAAAGAATGTGTTCATATTTCAACTTTGATAAATTAATATTTCGTCGAGTCTAATGGACGAAATTGGAGATTTGTCGGTATTATTTCACCATTGATATTTGTGGAAAATAGTTCGGCTTGATTTTAGAGAAGATATATGCACCGTATATAATATAGTGGTGAGAAATAAGGAGAGCTGCATATTTTGCACCCTTATGTGTTCCTGCTAGTTTTACGGCGTGCATTATATGCGCCTATTATATGCATCGACGAGCTTAAAATAGCTAGTGCTTAAATTGCACTTTGTATATGTTGTGTCAACAACACCGAGTGCTGCAAATGTTAACTGCGCCTCGTAGATAAACAAATGTCGAGCGATAATGAGTGTTGCATTTTTTTTTTTTGATATTTAGAGTTAATATCATGTCTTCTCATCGCCTGAGCTATTACCTAAAATCCTGAATTTGGTGAATTAATTTTGCAACAGTACTTATGCAAATAAGTTTAAAATCTTTGGCAAAGAAGGAAAATACAATTGTGGTAGGCATATTTTTGAATATGGGAACCACAATAGTTCTCGGGTTTAAGAACCTGATGAGCACCGTACCACTAGAAGTGGAGAAATACGTGACGATAGCATAATGATTGGTTTGAATAAGCCGTCTTTGAGCCTGGAAGAGCTCTGCTATCGTTGTGACATAAAAGACACAGTACGTGCACCTGGAGTGTTGTTCATTGTTTTAAATCTCTATCGGTCGTCTTGGCAGGACTGGTACTGATATTGAGATAGTGTCTATAGTCACAGAATTCGTTTACAGTTTACTGTTAATTTCACATGGAAATGTAAATTATTTAATTTATTCCAGCTGGACAGTAAACGAGAGAGGAAACCTGATCAGTTACCTCTCCTGGGATGCGTGTTATTATTATCGCTTTCTGGACCCAGTTTCTCCCTTGATAGGTAGAGTAATGTGGAACTAAAGGTTCTGCTGATGAGACATTCCCGCTTAAGGATCAGGGGGAGAATCGTCGATGATATTGGTTAATTTCAATTGTGTCTCATCTAAATTCTCACACCGAAAAATGCTTGAGGTGTTGGAGATTACTCTATTGCTAGATTTAGCAAGAGTACGCTTGCTTGATTCAGCATAAATTAAAATCCTTGCAAGGCATGCCATGGAATCGCATCGATTGTTTCATCTTAAAATATGCTTAGAAGCATAGACGAAAAACCTCTTATACGAGGTATGCCAATCTAATCAGATAACGTCCATATTCTCTTTGAGTGATGAGTTGATATCTCTCCCGACGAGGAGCACATCCATAAAATTTGCGTTGATATCTCATGGTGAGGAATATCCGCATGTTGAAACTTGGTACCAATGGATTATGACATCCTCATACTCTGGAGAATGATGTAAAATCGTTTATTAACTGATTAATAACTAGTTGTCGATAATACTCAGAGGAGCTACTAAAATCGATGTGGATGGTTATCCCCCTTTGCAAAGGAATTATAGACACAGTTTATATAATTGGCAAGTATGGACCTCGGTCCATATTAATGTGTTTTCTCCCTTGTGTACGCTCTTGGGACATTAGTCTCAGCATCGATTACAACTTTGATGCTAATAAAAGGGCACGGTGAGGAAAACTAAGGTTGCTTGTTATTCAGCACCACCTTGACAACGAGTTTCCGCATATTCTAACCAGGTTGGTGAAAGTATGGTCTGGTAGTCATAAATGACTCGACATCTTACCTGAGTGGTAACTGTGTATCTATACTCATATAGATTTAAAAGAAACTCTTATTTGTCAATCGTTGATGTTGTATCATCCTAGTGATGCTTTGGGCATTGATGGTTTGATGTTCTTGTGCATTTTTAACTTATTACTCATGAAACCATTGTCATGTTTTCTGTTTAAGACGTGCTATATTCCACTATTGTTACTATTCTACTACAAGATTTGCAAATTTGATGAGAAAGTCTTCCCACCGTTTGGGGGAGGAAAGGATGTCGCCTGAAAAACGGTGTGAAGTATCCTGGTTTGGACAAAGAAGAACCAGGATGTATCTCATCTTGATATTTGCAGTAATGAAAGACATGAAGAAGATTTGATATCTTCAAGAATTGCAAATCAAGTTGCTTCTTGAGAAGCTGTGAGTGTAGTAGTAAGTGTTTCATTGAAAACACACCTTGAGCGTGGATGACTAGTTAATTTAAAATATTATGCACCTCCTAAGAGGAAAAGCCAGTCACAATCATTGAAAGATAGTGCTCTCAAAGAGTCTATTAGTGGAAGATCTAATTTCTCTGAATATAGTTCTCTTAACAAGAGAATGTCTCTGCAAAGGCCGTAGAAACTCAAAATGAGAAGATTTCCTTAAGGCATGCATGAATTAGAGAAATTTGTGATTGTAATCCAATGATTGTTGATGATATCAAAGTATCCACTGATACTTCCATAGATGATGTTGGTATTGAACCACTCTCTATAAGAATGTCATCAAAGGAATGATTAGTTAAACGGGAAAGGAGAGATTCAGACAGAATAATAAAATGCATGGTTTTGATACTGCAACTAGAACACTCGATAATGTGAGCTAATCTTGGTCACAGACAGGTGTTTGCAGTTCCGACACCCGATAATGTAGCCCCTAGTGGCTACAGGTGGGTGTATGTGCATAGTGAGAAAAATAAAGTCAGCTAATGGCATAAAGTCTTTTACAGGAACCTGAGATGGATTTCTTTGTAACATATTACCTATTATGGATGCAACTACCTCTTTGGTATTTGTCTGGCAGTCTTTTAAGGACTAGACGTGCATCTAGAGGATGTGGTTATTATGAATCTGTGTGAAAACATGATACTGATAACCGCATACAAATTCCTAAAGGTTTTCACCTATCAGTAGAATTACCATGTCATGTTCATTTGCCCTATAAAGACGAACATGGTCAATCTCTTATTAAACCAGGGATATGTGAACCATATTATGTGCTCATACACTGTGCATTTACTAGATTTGATGTATACAACATCTACCTTATTGGAACTTCTGAATAATTCTCCAAAGCACAAAAATGCTTAAAGCGGGAGTTCGAGATGAGACTCTCGGTAAAACCAGGTCTCAATCTGTTGGTTGAGAATTGTAAATGGAAGTCCATTAATTTCGTCAACCTTAAGGGTTTATACATGTTTAAATGGACAAGCTGACCTGGTTTCAGTCATTCGATCTCTTACAAGATTGATCCATTTGCATCTCAACAATAGAGATGTATCACTCTGTGGTTTGTATTACACAAAGATGTGTAAATGGTATATTAGCTGAAATACTCTATAAATACCTGATATTGGGTTTGTAGTAAACATGTAAGTCTGGCTCTGCCCAGCACCAATATCGAGATATTGGTCCGAAGAAAACTCATTTATCTTCGTAGTACCGTTAAGCTTGATCTTTTGCATAAAAGATCGCTGGATGTCTCCCACAGTGAAAAGCTAATCAGACTGTTTAAGTTTTGATTTTGGCAGGTTTGTTAAAGCAGCTAAAATATTTTCCTAGCTAAAGTCTGGTTGTAGAGGATACTCGTTCATCCTCCAATCTATTATGATTGTTCAGACAAAGCTAGTGGAGAATATATAAAGGATGGTATAACCAAATGATCATTAAGAAATTGCATAGAGGAAAATCAGACTGATTTCTCAACTAAAGAAAGCTGGAGCTGCTGAAGACTTTAAAGGGTGGTTCGGAACTCTAAGCAGTACTACCGGGAATAATGATCAACCGAGAAGGCTTCTCATCAGGGGGAGTAAATCCATGGAAGACTATGGATATGGGCATATTGGACATTACGTCGTGTACTCTTTTTCCTTAGTCAAGGTTTTGTCCCACTGGGTTTTCCTTGTCAAGGTTTTAATAAGGAATGCGAATCCACTGTTATCCGCAGTTCGACGTGTTGTACTCTTTTTCCTTCGTCCTAGTTTTTATCCCTCTGGGTTTTTCGGGGCAAAGGTTTTAACGAGGCAACATCTGCGGCTTTATCATAGTTCTGAGAACTCATATTTTCCAACGTTCAAGTTTTGTCCCTCTGGATTTTCCTGACGAGGTTTTTAATGAGATAACTATCTTAGAACGGTGAACATCATCTAATGAGATGCATATCCATAAGAGGTTCTTAAGATGCGGTATCAGATGATCGCATTCTAGCTCAGTTTTTACCGTATATGGTGTTTCTTGATAACATCTTATCAGCGCAACTTGCTCATTGACGTTGGCGCTACTATGAACTTTTTAACGCTCAGGTTTTGTCCCCAGTGGTTTTCCTGATGCAGTTTTGATGGAAGAAGCATTTCACGACGGCAACCAACCTCAAATATGAGTTTCAAGTGCTCGGGTTTTGTCCCAAACGGTTTTCCGGACAACCTTGACGAAGGTAGAAACAATTTCACCATTGTTTCAACGCCACAAATGTTACGTTATTTTTCTTTGGACAAGTTTTTATCCAAACCGGATTTTTCTTGCAAAATTTGTAACGAGGCAACGATCTTCTTCGATGGTGGATCATCCAAGGGGGAGTGTTATAGAAAGAAGGTTCGAGATATTGGCTGACACACCATCTCGATCATAATAATTGTGTTGGATAAATATCAAATGTACTTGTATCAATGTACTTGTATCAATGTACTTGTATCACATTTGTGACACGTTCATGGACACATGGCTAACCCATGTTCTTCCTACCATACTATATATACACTTCCAAGTATTGTTCAGTTTGATGTATTGTTCAGTTTGATGATTGAGGAAACATTTTAATAGCAGTTTTCACTTCGTTCTTCTTTACTTCATTCTCTGCTATTAATGGTGCAAGGTATATACACGGTTCACCTATGTCACTGGAGCACTTAAATATAAAATAAGTTATGTTCTTCGTAATAGAAATACAATTTCTTTTCGGGTCTCCATTTATGCGTGCCATCTGCAGAGTGTGCATTTAGAGTTTTATCTTTTGATTTAATTCCGGTGGTTATGTAACAAGGGAAAACACAGGTAATAGTCGTTGTCTTCTTTGGATATTGAAATCGTCTGCTTTGCTTTATTCTCACACAAAGACAAAGGCAGCAGCTTGTGTTGTGTGCATACCAGGTAAGCAACAACTAACCTGGACCGCATAATTGTTAACTAGTCAATACATTCATTGAATACCAATGAGAGGGAAAATCCTAAGATCATTTTTAATTAAGAAAGTCATTTTTACAGATTGAGTAATCAAAAATATACATACCCGGGACCACCAAAACCAAGCATACAAATCGCAAATTAATTAAGAATTGGATCAAATGACACTCCGAGGTTGAATACTAAGACGAGCCAACCAAAAAAAAAAAGGTGTCACAAAGTCGTATGGGGGAAGAAGCGCAAGCCACCAGCCAGTGCAGCTGGATGGAGTAAAGTTTTGGGTAATATTATCAAAGGAGAGACAGTATGCTAAAAAGTGTGCCAAACCACGCCCCTAAAGGGGGCAAATATACAAATGCCAAAACTCTCCTTCCCGCATCTCAAAATAAAAATAAAAATAAGCAAATCAAGGAACACAAATAAGCACCACTTTAAGAACATGGTACTTGCCATGGCCATACCTTTACTACAGCTTGGAGTACATCAAAATACATTACAGTAACATTGAAAAATCTGGATTCTACATATTTGTCGGAGTATTTACATGGGGAGCCTCAGATAGTGTTCTAGATAAAGTTTCAAGGGGGTTTAGAACACCCCAAGAAACAAAAAGGTGGAAATTCAAAATATATGGGCTTCACATCTGCATTACATAAGGAAAATACAGTAGCCTGCCCAAAATTACTAGTACCCTCTCCTCCAAGTGTTGTCACATTACCAAACTACAATATCCTTGGGGTTCATGGAAGTATTAATAAAAGCACAAATTCACCTGACTAGGTAAACTTGTCCTCCCGGTCACCTTCAGCCATGTTGTCTCCCTCTTCTAAATTACTGAACTCAAGGAAATGAGTTGGCCTGTGATCTTCGTGATAATACTCACGAGGTGTTCCAAGCTTTATCCCGTACTTCAGATTAGTGTTATGCTTCACTCCATTGAAGTTGTAATTCCACGACCCACTGTCGGGAACCTGAAAATACAAAGCAACAGTAAGCCTCTACTTTCATCAGATACAAAAAACCATATTTTCAGAAGAGTAGAGAGATCTATAACCAGAGAAAGGTTAACACTATAGAAAGAGTGCTGGGGAAGGAAACATATAGACTCTACATGAACATATTGAGCATCAAAAAGTGTCTCAATCTTACCATGTAAAACCCTAGGAAGCGATCACTGAGGAGCATCTGAACCTTCTCATAGAAAGTTGGAAGGTAACCATGAGGATTGCTTCCCGAGTCCTTGTTGGCACGCCCCCACTCATACCCTGAAGGGGTAAGTTTGTAGGCAGTTAATGAGCATGAACCTGGAGTGAAACTGCAGGTCAAGATGATGCACTTTTCTCCATCCCAGTGCTTGTTACTTTCAAGAATTCGAGCATGGCCAGTCAGATCCTGCACATAGTAACAATTTTAAAAGTCAGATCAAACTTGTCCCTCAAAAACACGGGTACATAAGCAGCTCAACTTCCAACGTTCGTCTCAGTAAATTTGAACTTCCCATTAGGAGAGTTGACACAAACAAGGATCTTTATAGTATTCCATCAAATTATGAAAACAGTGATGACAAAGAAAAAAAGAACATCAAGTACCTGTGGAGACAGCTGAGGAAGCTCATTTGGTTGGGTATGCATCCACCCAAGCGGCTCCAGGTCGCCCAAGAAATCATGCTCTGGCAGAGCCGATGGAAGAATGACATGTTGATGTGTACCCAACTGAGGAACCATGACAATACAGCGAATCTCTTTCACTTGAGGGTTGTCAGGGGGGCTTACACCATACAGGTAACCTGCAATTTGTGTTCTGAGATCTGCTACACAGATGAACTTCTTCAAAATGTTCTTGGGCATGATATAGGTGTATCCTGTCTCCTGCACATGAGAATGACATTAATCCGGAATCAGAGAACTCTTTAAACAGGTAAAAAAGCAGAAAAAAAAGAAGAGAGAAACAAAGAAAGAAAACATCATCATATAGTTAATTGTACCTTTATGTCCTCCGAATTAACATAAATGTGATTAACACGGAGATAAAGGTTGGTAGCTGAGATTGCTCTCACACGCCAATCGGTTTTCGATACATGCTGTTGGTTCTCGAACGGACTCGTCGTGGTGACAATGAGTTCTTCACCGTGCACATTTGTCGTCTTAGTTGTGACTGCTGTCAACTGGCTTGATTCCTTCTGCTGCTTTTCAATCTCTTGTATCTGCTGACGCTGTTGTGAGGGTGGAGTAATTTCAGCACCAAGAATAATATCACGAATCTCAGACTGGGTCAGCGCTGATGTGTTCACATTATTCTTCTTTGCATAATCTGAGAGTATAAGATCCCTCAAAGCAACCTCTACCTGCGTTAAGGAAATTCTTAGTCAGTCCCTGTTTGCATGAATACAAATACGTACACATTTGACCACATAATATTCCCATTGGTCGAACACAGAAAAATGTGAAACGAGACTAACCTTCATCCATTGATCATCAGTGAGAGAAGGCCAAATGTGATGTGGTTCAGTGACAACAGTCGTATCAGGCTTTAGCAACATCTTTGCCTTCTCGTTATTCACATGCAAGGCACGCAAGATTAAAATCAAACGCGAGAAAGCCGTGTAAGACGATATACTCTTCAGCCAATCATCGTAGAGATTAAACAGAAGCATTTGTGGCTCAGTCGCCTTCAGAATTAAATCACCAAATTTCTCAATCTTCAGGCAAGCCTGGAACGGAAGCTGCAACTCACTGCCTTTGATAACCACATTGGGGAAATCAAGCAAGTGGACCTCCAGAGGGTCAAGCATTCCCTTACGAGTGACAATAATCTGCTTTGGCTGCTCTTCAACTGGCAAGGACCGCACAAGAGCAGCTACTTCTTCAGCAGTTTTCCACTTGGCCAGCTGGCCGAGACGTTTCTGCCCTGCCCACACACTTGTATGGATGACCTATAGGCACCAGATATGTTTGTTAAGACCATGAGGCATAAACACTGAGATCAAAAGCAAACACAACAAATCAGTAAAACAATCTTGAAATCGTACCTTCAAAAACAATTGCCCAGTCCTTGGATTGAATATAAAAATAGCACCATTGATGGGCTTTGTTGTGAGATTCCCTTCAAATGTTTTGTGGATAGTTACACGGTACACATTAGTGTCATCTACAAACCATATAATTTGATTGCTGAAAATCTCTCCATAGTTTTGAGACGACAGATATGGTTCTGTAGGCTCAGAAGAATACAACTGTAACCCCTTCCTGATACGCTCCCTCAGAACATACAAAGCTGGATTTGACTGCACATGAAACAGGAACCATCAGTTAGGCGTTGGGGGTAATTCTTAACATAACCGACTAGTTTATTTGCCTCTATTAACGGCTATAAAGTATGATACTGGAAATTATGAAATGACTGATGAACTTACCTTCATGATCTTATTCATGGCTTGAGCAAGAAGCGGCTTCGATCCAGGGAACCAGTTACCAAATGCAGAATGCAAATTGTATGCCAAGTCAATACCAATCATCACTCCTGTAACACATAAAACCCAATTAGAATAGAAATGTAGAAACAGATAAAACTCCACAGAAGCAACACAAAAGACGGTGAACAGGATTATAACAGAAAAAGAGACATACCAGTCGGTGAAGGATAGATAGACATGTTGTCAGTTGTATAATCCATAAACTTTGCTCGAGTGTAACGTTCTATATCATGGGAATCATAGTCTCCCCAGCGAAGCTGTACATCAATCCAGTATTTATTGCTTGCTTTCTGGTCGAACACATCCTTAGACTCAGCAACCAGACTAGGCTTTGACATAGGCCACCGATGGGCAGCAAAGAGAAGAATATCAGCACAGGAACTATTCATCTTATAACTCTTCCTTGGATGAATTGTCTCCTTCTGCACAGTCTCTATTTCCAGTGCGTCTAACTCTTGATCTAAAACTTGGCACAGATCCATAACTACACTCTCGTGTACCTTTTGCCACAAATGAGCACGGAATATCTGAATCAAAGATATCTTCAAAGTGGGAATCTTTCCATGCATGAATATACCCGTCAGGTCTAACTGAACCTGGAAACCCACATACACATTAGCACGATTTATGGTAGGTGACCACCAAAGGGTAAACCTACGGTTGGGTATTTGGTTAAGCCCAGATCTCTGTGCATTGGTCAGCTTCTTGTATTTCATAGACTCCTCAAAACCAGATGCTTTCTCCCAGAAAAGACCTTCCCAAGTTGGAAAGCTGAAAAATAGTTTAAGTTAGTCACAAGATCGAGAGGGACTACACCTCGTGATTTGATTTTATGGTATGGAAAACTGCAAACGAATATCACGAAAATCACAAATGGCAGAACTATTTCTAAAAGGTTTGCAAGACGATGGACAACCTCACTTGACTCACAAAATTGTGACCAACAAGACGCATCATGTGAAAATAAATTGTCTTATGAAAGGTGATGCTACATGCTCGGGTTGTTTATCTAATAGAGTTAATTGGTTCTCTTCAACGTAATAATAGATCAAAACTGAAAAGAAAGCTACTGGGACATACTATGTTCCCTTGAACAAGGTATGCTCCCGAACTAAAGAAAGTAACAAGATGCCGCATGTGAAAATAAATCGTCCTACGAAAGGTGATGCTACATGCTCAGGTAATTTATCTATCTAATAGAGTTAACTGGTTCTCTTCAACGTAATAATATATCAAAACTGAAAAGAAAGTAACTGGGACTTACTATGTTCCCTTGAACAAGGTATGCTCCAGAATACCCTCTACTCCTCCAAGTGCCTGGATAACATCCGTCCTGTAGTTATTCAAATTCCACAATTTCCCATCGTGTCGCTGGTGAGTCCACCAGAAAGGATTCTGCTTTAGAACTTGATACTGCTTAAAGTCAGTACGCACTCTCCACCCCTTGTCATATGCCAGAGTGTGCCGATCCTTTTGAAACAGAGTATTGATTCGAGGTATTCCCCTATCCCAAGAATCCTGTATTGTTCGAGAAAAGAATCTAACGTCAAGAATCATGTATAGTGCAGTTAAATGCAGCCAGTGCAGGTTTTACCTAAAATGGGATAGGGCAACAACAAAAATGAACCAACTTTAAGCTCTGAAAGTAACAATAAAAAACCTCACCTCAAGATCCTCAAGAGTTAAGCGCCTGTTCTGGGACTGTGCCTCCTGCCTCTTCAATGCATACTCAGCCCAAACACGTTGTGAATCTATGAACTCACTCTCCCATGGCTGTCGAAAAATCGATATTAGGATTATACATCGGAGATCTATATGCAAACCAAACATCCATAGATAAAAGTATGTTTGAAAATCATACCTGTATGTAACGATAAAGATTGGGAATTAGCTGGTCCTCTTCATGACTCATACCACTCCTGAAATGAGTTACCCCGACATCTGTCTGCTGACTGTATCTAAGGTCACTTTGTGGAATCAATATGTGACCCATTGATAACATACCAAGACCTCCTATTTCTTTAGGCGTGTAGAAAATGACAGGAGGAAATCTGAACAGATAAAGAAAAACGTCTACATTAAGAAACTATTAATCCAAACATTTGTATACAGTTAAATTACTTTGACCATGAGCGTAGTCAGAGGGTGCTTTACCTGCTAGGCATTTTTGAATTTAACCCAATCTTGATACGGGTTTGAATTTTATTCTCACACTTGACCAGCAAATCTAGTAGTTCCTGGGTATGGACAGTTGCTTCCCGGAAATATGTCATCAGACCTGCCAAAAAGAAGTTGGACACCAAGGTTACACGAGCTCGCGAATTATATTAACTGGCGGGATAGAGCAACACATGCAATGGACACCAGGAAACAAATACAAGTACCTATAAGAGCTGTATTCCACTTGTTAACGATTTTTGTGAATGTTGTTGACCCTGACGACATAAGGATCTGCCTAACACGATTTTCAAATACTTTCATATGTTCATCATCAACACGTAAAAAGGCAACTGCAGTTCGTTCTTTTGTTTGTTCATTCTGCAGATTCCAGACTCCGTCCTTTGTATTGCTGAAAGCCTCTTGAGTCATTCTTATCTTTGGCAGTATCCGTACTTCAAACCCACACCTACGCCAAAGAAGCTAATGAATAATTTGACAATATAGCTAAAAGTGAAGTAAGACTGGTCATTTGGCCAACAAACAGATGCAAACTGAATAAGCAAGTCACCCAGCAGGTAATATAACTGAGTAACATACAATATTTTTCACTGTTCTGAGATTGAGATCTCAAATCTTACAAATGAGACTTATCTAACCTTGTGGATATAGCCAGTCTGGTCTTTTAAAAGCAGCTAAAAGATTTTCTACCGAGTCAAGGGGAAGAAAGATTGGGTTCTGGTCTCTCGAAACCATCAAAATCAAAGAACAGTCTTCTGAATTGACAAAATTGTAATGTACAACACTAGCAACTTCGGTGTTTTACCATTCTCTATCATAGAATAGACTGGCTAAAAATTTGAACATTAGGAGCGACCAAACAGAGTGAATTCTAGGTTAACAAGACATCGTGTGCAAATAGGTAATGATCAATGTTATCGCAGAATATCAAAATGAGTAACTGATGTAAGTTAGAGAGAAGTAACAAAGGAAAGAACACTTACATGCTGAAGAGCAAATTTGGATTGTCCTTGCTGAATACAGAAACAAAACTGTTCTCCCACTCCAAAGTGGTGATACTTCGAGGAAGCCGATTTTTCATATCCCAGAAGACACTTCGCCCAAGGTTAACTGAAAACAACAAAAGAAAATAAACAAAGATGAATGTCATGAACACTCTACAATGAAGATCAAACATCCAATGCAAGAAACAACTTACCATCATGTTTCATGAGCCTCATTCTTGCATCTCTTGGCCAACACTTCTTGTTGTTATACCCAACCATGTTTTCGTTGTTGGGATCAGGATGTTCAGTAAGATATCGCTGGATAAGGTCTCGTGCTTCTTCATGAGTAAATCGGAACAAAATGTGCACTCTATCTATGTATCTCGAATATAATCGGATTGGATGCCTTGTTTCAACTTTTGTATCCCAGAATGTAATGAATTCATTAGGCATCTGAGGAGGGCCCGCAATTTCACTCGCCCGGGTCAAACCAAGGAGCAAGAGATCCAGCACAAGTCCATAATACTGAACAACGAACGAGGCAAATTGAAGACCACGAATAAGACCATACGAGTTGGTGTGGCTCATATCCTTGTAAGATAACACAACATTATTCTTCGCAGTAACGTAATCAGCAATATTGTGGTCCAGAACCAAACGCAAAAGCCTGCAAAAGAAACAAAGCAATAGACATCAGCATCAACCAAAAGCTATGGTGCAACGTCCATAACGAGTTTGGAGCACAGACAGTTTATTACCTATTAAGCATAGTCAAGTCAATCTTTTCAAAGAACTTCTCAAACTTTGTCTGCAACATCACTACACACTGCCCATCACCGGTGTCCCATATACCTTGCAAGTTATTGATACCTTGACACCATTTATACACCAAAAGTGGAGGTGGTTCAGAGTCGGCGGGCTTGATCCAATTGGGAAAGAGATGACGTTTGTCCCCTTCGTACCAAAGATATTGGTCAAGGTATGCATCTGTAATCTTTTCCAGTGGCTCAATCTCGTAAACCGGAATCAAGTAACTGTACAAGTCCATGAACTCGATGCCAACCTATCACACACACACAACAAAAAAAACATAAGCCTTTCGGCATATTAAGCACACACATTACGAAATCATACGGAGAGAAAACAAACTCACCTCTTTAAAAGCACGCTGTGTAAGAAGGTGACGTTTTATTCGTGACAACGCCTCATGAGGATTGTCATAGGCTTGTTCAATGAGACCTAACTCCTCTCTTTGTGACTGGTTTAACCTCACCGCCACACTATATGATTCCTTCAGCCTCTCTAGTGCAAGAATGAGGAGCTTTGTGTCATGCTTGTAGGACAAAGGAGGGAAAGGTATTGGTGAGAACTTCCTTGATTCCAGCCAATGCACAGTCGTCGTGTAAATAGCAACGGCTTCTTCTGGAGTGACATATGGACCATCCTTCAGATAATTGTGTTGTCGCTCCTGGAAGTGTGGAATAAGTTAATAAACAAAAACTTGCAGCATAAATGACCTCATTATAAGCGAAATAACCACCATTGAAAAATTAAAATAAATCAAATACCTGTTCAGCCTTTAACCACAGACGAGTCAATCTTCCTAAATTCTTTCTACAAACAGTCTTGTCGACTGTGGCACCTCTTCTAATACGCTCACGGTTGTAGTGGGCAACATTTGTCCACCAATCTGCTTTTGACTTAACATAACGAAGAATCATATTCTCAATTGGAACAGGTAAACCAGGAACCTTCCAAGGAATGTTAGCTTTCCAGCAGCGCCATGCTTCACTAAGGTGCTGCAAGATAGTCCTGGCTTTATTTTGCTTAATACCCTCTGCAAATAAAAGTTTCCGTAAGTAATAGGTAAAGAAGGTAACTCGAAAAAAGGATAGGGATATTAGTTCATGCAGAATGAATAGAACATTGTGCCACAGCAATAGATAATTACCTGGCATTGCATCAAGCACATCATGCATAACAGCAGCTCGAAGTTCCAAGTCGAAGTGACTCTCAACACGTTGCTTAGTTACAGTCTTGGCAACTCCCTTAGAATGGCGTCCTTCAAATTGTCTAGCTAATAAATTTCCAAGCCACCTTTCCAACAGAGGAACAATTCCACGAAGGAAGAACAGCCATACCCTCCACATAGGCGCCCAGAAACCACAGCCAGGTCCTTTCCCAACAGGTCCAGTATTGAAGCGATAATAAATCAAGTGCTTCAAGTCTTTACACATTCTGATTTGCCGCATAAGTCTGTATTTGTATCGATACATACCAGTCAGCTGACCAACGTGCGAGAATGTGTACTGAAGTCCATCGGCCAATTGGAATGCATCTACATTCCCCAAACGGAATTGGATGTTGGCATCCACCACAAGTTTCGTCAGACGCAGGATTTCACGACACAGATGAAACGCATTACCAAAACGCGACTTCTTACGTTCCTTAGTTGTAAGAGTCTTCACGGGTTTCAGATTAAAATTGTAATCAAGATGGAGATAATTCAAATTTTTTCTGTGAATCAAAAGATTCAACATGTTGTATCCTTGCTTACAAACTTGAAGACCGGCTTCAGCCCAATCTAACTCAGTACTCTGGAAAAACTTAGTAGCTTGGAGTGAACGAAACAAGTGCTTCTTCTTCTGAGCCTTGGGTGGTCGGTGATGCAACTCATTCAACACAAAACATTTCAACAATTTCTGATAACTCACCCGAACTTTAACTGGATAAGATGGAGGACTGCAAGATAAAAGAAAATTTTCAAACAAATTAGGGGATTCTGCAACTGGATAAATGCATTTAGCAAGCAGACAGAAGTGGATAAAAAGGCATACCAGTGCTCCTTGTACCACTCTGAGACAAGAGGTATATCTTCAGCCCGTCGCATCCTACCAGATCTCATGTTGAAAGGGCGTGGGGCAAACAGTAATGAAATACCTGCAGCAGTAGTATCGGTGTATAGCTGAGTGTTTTGAAGCAAAGGCTCCACCCCTTCCGGCATAACAAACTCATCATCCTCTTCTTCGTCGTCTTTCTTTTCTTTCTTGTCTTTGTTGATGGAGAGTATGGGGTGGATCAAAGGATCATAGTAAAATGCAGGTAAATCAGGATCCTCCGTTTTAATATACATAATCATCGGTGTATGATAAACACAGAGCTTCACTTTCCTGGGCCTATTGTTGTATAGATGAGGAAAGGCAATTCTATACTCCGTCCTCAGAGGCGACCGGATGATAAGTTTATTGATGTCATTAAACTCATTCCAGTCCTCATCCCCTTTCTCCATATCACGATACAACGGCTCGAATTTGGGACCACCTGGATTAGAACAAATGAACAATGAAAGTGAGAACAATGGATTTCAAAAGATACACTCAGAAGTCCATTCAGCATAATGACACTTGCAGCAAATAGACTTCACAAGGGAATAAGATGCACATAATATGATGCAAGTAAAACAAACAATTGTGAAATTTGGGACCACAAGGAAAACCAACAATTGTGTGAAGACAACATACATGAACAGAACCTCCTAATAGAAAGATGATTACCATCAAACTCAACTCCACATCGAACTTCCCAGACATCCTATAGAAAGTAAAACGATTGCTAAAAAGTAGAAAACTAAAACGAGATTTGACAAGAGTTCCTACCTAAGGATGGCATGAACTCAAAATACAAATTGGCAGACCACAATAAGCTTAAGCAGAAAAGGGTGTTTCTCATAAATTTAATTTTCCATGTCACCAGAAAAAGAGCATGGTATCCCAGCCCAAAACTTCCAATTGACATACTCAATGATGCTGGTTCAAACAGAAGAGGAGCTCATACTTGAGGCTAAGACCTCACAGATAATGCAGAAGACTGAACTGTTATGAACCAAGTTCTATATCAAGAAAGCCCAAGTGTTCCCTTATTCCCCAATGCAAGCATATTACAATGAGACACTAACTTAGAGGCCAGCAAGCAAATAACAATGAGCCACAAACTTACAGGCCGTAACGAAAAGCAAACTGTACAAGGAAAAACAAGACTTACCAGGAATGCACATGTTCAATGCTTTAGCCGTGAAGAAGGATTCCATATCAAATAAGTAGAAATAGTTTCTGTCGATCAAATCAGAAAGAAGCTGTCCAGCCAGACGATGTAGAGTTGCCATTATTGGAAGAGACAGATGCCACCTCCTGTAACTAGGACCATTGATGAGCTTTGTCTTGACAAGAGGCTTATGGTCGTAAAACCATGTATAAACTGCAGAATCTTCCTCTTCATCCATCTCTAATTGGATTGGCTCCAGGGGATCCACATCTAACAGATTGTCTGCATAGTCTAATGGTGGTTCCTCATCATCAAAAGGTGGAAATCGCATCCTCTTGAAATGTCGACGATCCCTTTTCTCCCTTCGCATCATAATCCACATTGTACCCCACTGAAAGATTTCATAAACATTAGTGCCATGACACAGAGACAGCAATAAGCTCACAATTAACTAAAACTACTGATCATGCATCCAGCATCCATCTCTGGCTTATTAATAGGCAATTTATTTCAGGCTCTACAGGTCTACAAGTTAAATGTAAATGATAAGGAACTTCAACATCTACTAGATAAAGGTTGGGAAAGAGTATAAGCATGTGGTTACATATATCGCGTATGTAAGAAAGAGAGGAAGAGGGAGAGGATACCTGTGCCAAATATATAGGTTCAACAACCCACGGTATCTCGTTCACGAATGTGATTGCTCCAGTAATGTGATACAAAATCTTCACATCCCGCACCTACAACCACAGAAAATGGAACCTAAGAAGAAGATACGATGAATCCAACCTTTAAGTGCTAACCGAAACCAAATTGTTAAAATAACACAAGGCAATCGAAGTTAAATTACCTGCTCCCAAGGCATTGGCATGTTCTCAAGCAGCTTGTACACTGCATGAGGGATAAATTTAAGAGCTCCGAGATAAACTCTTTTATCGTGCCGATATTTCTTGGAAGACATGTCTCCATGGTCTCTGTAAAATACCACAGTTAGATGGATACATCTAAAAGAATCAATACAAATTTTTATACATAAAAAAAGACCTCATAGTACTAAGCAGTTGCCAAGATTTTCTGGTCTTTTCTCAAAATTTAAGACCTAACCAAGCATCTAACAATAATATTTACTCAACATCTTAGGCAACTAGTTCAGACTTCCGTAAATAAAACAGTTCAAACCATGGTCACTAACTTCTAATGGTAGAACTTTAATACCTAACCCTGCATAAATTTCTTCATCTGTTACCTCAAACCCTAATATCTTAGGGTAAGATTTTAACATTCCAATACGCTGAAAATAATACTAACGAAATTTGAACTGCACATACAAAGCATCTAAACCAAAACCTTAAAACACTAAAAACGTAAAATAAATACAAATCCAAACAATATTTGAACTATATTCCATAGATCAGAAGCTTATTCACTCACCTGATGATTTTACGCACATGTTCCGGAGGCATATCTTCTTTCTGAGTCTCAACAAAACCGAACTTCCTCTTATCGCCATATCTTTTAGAGTTAAGTTGCATCCACTTACGTGCTTTCTCTTCTAAAAGTGCTTCAGTTTCAGCTGGAGTTGGTGGTATACTATACAATGGTTGCATCGCTGGTGGTGGAGGAATTGAAGAACCACCGGTACCAGGTGGTGCAACAGGCTGTGAAGAGGAGCTACTAGCTCCTCCCACGTTGTTGTTCCACATCTTGTGTGACCTCGAACCCTAAACAACCAGTTGATTTACAGTCTTTCTACTAATTCTTTGGAGAAGAAGGTTTAATGGAGTTTTTAGGGTTTTGGAATCTCAGCCCTCAGAGAAAAACGAGGGATAAAATAAAAGAAGTGAGAGAGAAAGATCGAAGGGAGAGTAGGAGTGAGTGTTTTATCAATAGAGTTTGGGCCTGAGGCGGTGATTATGACCGCCTTACATTTATGGACTTGGATACGGGTTTTTATTTGACGGTTCTAGTACTGAGTAGGGTAGGGTTGTGCAAAAAAAACGGAACCGCGAATTTCATCCGTATCCGTCCGCAAAATTGCGGGTGAAACCCAATCCGCAAGAGTTATGGGCCGGACACGGGTGGGATTCTCAAATCCGCACGTTTACACGGTTTGATTGCGGTTGGACTTCGCAATCCGTGAATTTACCCGCACCGTAGGGCAGTAAGAGAATTTTGTTTTGATACGGGTGTATTTTGGATACGCACGACCTAATACCTTGCTCTTAGCCATTAAATCATACATATTTATACTAGTTTGTATATATCTATATTGTTGATCAACTCCACAAACGGAAATTAATACTAGTTTGCATCTTTGTCTTCTGTCACCTCATTATCTACATGTTCACGAACATAAATTTCATCAACAACTGTAGCTTTATGAAAATCACAACAAAATCCGGTAAACCAACAGATTGAGCTAGGTTTTCATAAGAATCCATTTTTCATCGAAAAATAACTTGAACAAAAAGAACTGGAACAAAGATATTAACGTACTAGGCTATACCAGGCTGGACTTGGTGAGCATACATATTTACTGGTGAGTTTTCTGGCGGAACTCGAAAGAAAAAAGAACTCATGACGAAACTAACTTGATAATTCAAACTAGCCCTCTGCAAGCACAGTATCAGGAGGGAAACAGTCATAAGCATACATATTTATTAAAGCCATTGGAGTTATATATTGTTGATTACAGTAAGGTGGTTCAAATACGTTGAATACAGTAGGGTGGTTCTTTTGGAGATCAAAAGAATTAAAGAAAATTATAGTTTCTGAACTTAATCTTCTTCTTTTTCCTGACTGAATCCGCGGTTAATTCGCATCCGGATCGTATCACCCGCTGATCCGCGGATGTGAAATCCGCGGGTGATTGGGTCGGACACGGTTTGATTTCCCAAATCCGCAACTTTGACGGTTTGGACGCGGGTGACCCCTAATCCGCAACCGTCTGTTCATTACACACCCCTAACTAAGAGCAACTTCAATGGTCCATATCTGATTGTTTGGCAGGCCAGGTGGATGGACAAAGTTGGTTTCGTGTAGTGGAAAAGGGATCTTTGAGACAACCAAATTCGACTATTGCAGTGTGAAGCGACCGCTCAAACGGACTCGAGGCTCGGCTGCAACTGAACGGGGCATCGGTTCCAATTGATTCAACAGCAAAAAAACGACCACATTTCCTCACTCCTCCTATAAATTCAACTCAAATTCAATCTTCTCTACTCACAACAACTTCATTCTTCTCTACACATTTTTAAAGAAAATTATTTTCTTCTCTACATAATTTCAGCATAAATTCAATCTTCTCTACATCTTTTCAACACAAATTCAATCTTCTATACATCTTTTTTTCAACACAAATTCAATTTTATCTGCATGTTTAAACACAAATTCAACACTCATTTAATTACCATGCCTCGACCTCAAGATATTAGTCGATAAAGAAATAAAAAACCATCTAAAAATAAACACAGTCAATATCTACCGAGAGACAAGAAGATTCAGATGAAGATAACAATGCCCGGCTACTGTCATGTCCAGAATGAGCATCTAGCGAAGGTCATATGTCCGCACAAACATAGCGGGGCAGTACTTTACAAAAAGAAAGAGGTGGTTGGTACGAAATTCAAAAAGTTTATTAAAAACTTCCTCATGGTGTTAAAACTATTGTCGATCAATTTCCTTGGGTTAATTTGGAACAATTAATTGGGGGATATGAATAGTACGGGTTACTGTTCATACCGGCATGGTCGAAAATAAAATTTGTCCTTGAAAAACCATGCATGTATGAACAGTAAATTACTATTTCATATCCCCCAATTGCATGTTCTTACTTTGTACCATATACGCGCGCATAAAAATTCGCAAAAAAAATGGTGGGTATATTGATGGAGCGTTGGTGGCTTATTACACACACGTTTCATTTTCATGACTTCGAAGTAGGTATGTCATATAGGTATGTCATATAGGCCTTGCTACTTTGAACACCTTCTGGGGAATGAAAAATTATTTTTATGCAATCAATATGAGGATAACAACACATTTTTTGAAGATGTATTCATATTCAACAAATTGCATGGTGGTAACAATCCCGATTCGAAGGACTATGTCCCTACTAAAGGTACATAAATTGCTAAGGTATTTATTTTATGGATACTTGGTTCATGTTTTTCCCTAATTCAAACTCATGTACTCAAGTGGGATGGATAGAAGCATTGCAGGATATGGAAAAGGTTGTCGATTATGATTGGGGTCGCTATATTAGCTGAATTATGCATTTGTATTGATATCGCCTGTTGTGGGGCGTCAAACATCGAAGATCTATGGGGTATCCTTGAGGTAAATACAACAATACATTATGTTAGAGCATAGCTCGGTTGAACCAACCAAGCGTTGGTATGTCAAGTTTGGTTGTCATATTTTAGTGAATCAAAACTCATTTAAAGAGTCGCTTGAATTATATACTAGAGTCAACTTCGTATAGGTTAGCTTGAAAGTATTAGGATATGAGACTTACAAGTATTACATGAATACTTGAAGAGTATGAAGAAGTATGTAGCTACAACGACAACATCATCATTCCTCTTGAGGTTAGTAATATTTGACTTGAACTGTTTCATTCCCTAACGTATCTTTCAAGTGGTGCATATTGAAAACATAACTGCGAAGCTGTGTATGATACTCTAGTTAGGCATAGTATTAAGGAATACAATACGAGGTTTATTGCTTAACCATTAAACTTTGTATATAAGACATCGACATGATCATATGAATGCTATTGTGATTATGTATGGGTATGAGTGAAGATTTCATCCTATGAAATAATGTTTTACATTCGTTTAAAGGAAGTAAGTTCATAAACTTGTTTTGTGAATCGAAAGGGAAATCGCTAGGCTTATTGGTATTGTTATTCATTGCAAATCTATTTTGAATTACCAATATGTGTGTTTAGTATAACCGCTCATAAACTTGTTTATATATCTTGGTAAAACTATTCAAAAGGACTGACTTATATATTGGTATGACTTTTATTAGTGAAACCGATCTTAAGTAATCACTCAAGATGGTATGATCGATACCTTGTAAATAACAACTTTTATCTAGTCATTAGGGAACCGATCCTAGTAAGAGGTGCAACAAATTTACAAGAGGGGAATTGATCCTTGTGAGAGGTGCAACACATTTTTAGTAGATGGGGGAACCGATCCTATGAACATGTGCAACAAGTTTGTAGTTTTGGAGGAACCGGTCCTATGGACATGTGCAACCGAATACAAGTAGTTATCATAAGTTGTGGGGAACCGATCCTAATACCTAGTCAACCGAATTTTGGTAACTAGTGTGACTATGCACAATACTCACATGGAGGTAGAACCGAATCTTTTTTTGGTAGAACCGTGAAACCCATGATTGGTGATTTGATAGGATAATAAATATGACAGACAAGTAAAGTTTTCCTTCTAATGGGTTGGATTTCAACCCGTCCAGCAAGGCCAAACTCTCGTACCGTCACTCGGAAGTCTAAAACAATATGTAAAAAAAAATCATTTCAGAAAAGAAACAACAAAATGAACTTAAGTTGCAAATTAGTCTATATTGTTTTCATAAAATTAAGGCTCAATAATAAATTATGGTTTACTTAGAAAGAAAAATAATAATAATAGAAATGCTTAACATTAAACCAGTAATCTTTTTATTGAACAAAAAATTGTGAAAAGCAAGGAGATTATCCACTCTCATTAACAAAATGAAGTTAACTATAGAAATGTATATCTAAATATACACAAGTGTTTTGCACAAAATTATCTTTCAACTGTACAAGATTTTTAGCATCCATATTGAGAAACATTTAATAAAAAATAACTTCACATTAGTACCAAAACTCCCCAGCCCATGATATATATATATATGAATATAAGGACAACAATATGTAGCACATTGTGTCCATAGATCTGCGCCGTAAGCTCTTTTCAGCTTACCGCATCAAGCTAGCTCCAAACTCTATGGGGGAAAACAAAACAAAACGGGGTGAGCGAATGCCCAGTAGGGGTTACGAAACAATGTGTTGATAGTAAAGCAATCAAAATGTAAATCAAACTAAACAAGTTGATTATCAAATATAAATGTGTAAGCAAGGAGCACCAACAATAATTGAGTAGAGAAAGAAATGCTTACACAATTACCGTTTAAACAAGATTCAGAGCTGTAAATAAATCTACTATTATATTCATGGCCAGTGCCACCATCAGGATAGTTTTGGTTACCAGCCATCGTTGCCGCAACGATCTTCCGGGTTGCCACCGAGGTGGTGAGGTTCCACTTAGGCCCGACGTTCCTAAAGTAGAGTTTCTATCTCATATCACGTTCAAGCGATATCTATAAAACAACAGCTCAACAATACAAGTCCATATGCGGCAATATAAATTTTAAAATTTTAGCAGCAACAAGCTGACAAGATGATCGTCAAACGTATATCCATGAGAGAAACATACTTGATACAAGTCTGACTTGATCATGACAAAATCTCGCATTTGTTACAAAAACTGGAATTTCCATTAAAACAAGTTAGTCCTAGATGCCGAGAGGTTTTCAGTGAAGTAAAAGTCAAACAAAATATCCAAATTGGTTCAAATAGCTCAAGCTAAGGTATAGGGAAATTAAAAAGATACCATATCCAAACAGGGTATTTAGGAAGACTAAGATAACATTATAAGACAAAAATGTTGAGATGAAGTTTAAAACATTTGAAATGTACCTTTTTGCTACTTGTGGAGTTGAAATGAGAACATGAAGGACATGTTTAAAATTCAAGTCAGAAGCCATAAATATCATTAATGTGGGGAATTTCAAATAATGAAAATGCAAAGTCAAGGTTTATAAAGAAGAGCAGCATCACATCAATTTTTAATGAAGTTCATGTCGTATAAGTCTCGAAAAAGAAGAAAAATCATTAGGTAATTTTCACAAACAGTTAATAGGTTGTGTTTAAATAAAATTCGCCAAGGACTTGATTGGTCATGAAAATCAACTTTAGGAAACTGCGTAACATTTTTAATCTTTATAAAACCATTTAAGGCATTCAAAAATGTATTGGAAGTTCAGTACTCAAAGAATGAAGGAAAGAAAATGTAAGCCTTTAAGCAAGTTTATTTGCATGTTCAGGACGTAAAAAAAAAGACGCATCCATAAACCAAAAATGAGATACTTTTATTAATCAAAGAAATAACCCACTGTAAATGATGAGAATTTCAAACTAAAGCATATTAAAGATTATTATAGATCTGGAAAGACAAATTTCACTCTCGGCAACTACGACAAAAAGATTAAAAAGATTAGGGATTTTTCATGTTAAGAAATTAATCACAAATTTAACCACAGATGAAACCAAATGAAAACTGAGAGAGAAACATAAATCCAGCAAATCATTAGAAATACGATTAACACCATCGGAACCCATAGTTTAAAAAGAAAGAAACATCAATTGAATAATTGAGAGAAAACCCCCTACACGTGCGATTATAGGAACTCATAATCGAATCCAAACAACGAGCTGTGTACAGAATTGAATTAGAATATCAAGATGCCTTTCGTTTGTGATGGTTGAAGAAACAGTAGTTATAGGAAAAGAGAATGATTTTCGAAATCCATAATAAGGGACTTTGTCTCTGATTTTAAAGTAACATGAACCCAAATACCCTTAGCTACTCATGTTTCCCACAAGTCAAGCATGCTTAAACTCTTCTAGAGTTTTCTAGCTAGAGCATTTACTAATCACACTCACTAACACGACTAAGGGATAACTACTTGGTTAATAACACCCGTATTGGATTTTGGGCACTCGTCATACGACTATACGCATCTGATCACTAGGATCACATGCGCACATTATGCAAATTATAGCTTCGCATCCAAATGGGTCGGGCTCGGGTTTAAGGCAAGTAGAAATTTTTTGTGTCGTTACACCATCAACCACTAAAAAAATAATTTTGTCCCTGAAATTCAAAACAAAATTAAAGTGAGGGGGAAAATAGAAAGAAAGATGAAAATAAAAAGATCTTTAAATAGCACAGCTTACTGATGGCATTTCGGATTTTATATCCCAACTCGCTTTTTCCAAGTTATACCGTCGTGAATCACTCTCCTTGTTTTGGTGATGGTTGTATTGTCGAAGCGTGAAGACATGAGACACAAAAACACATTATAGTACCCTCTAATTGAGCCGGTAAAACTAATTGAGGGAAGAAAAAAATTCCCACGAATTTCAGATGGTCTAATATAACGTGAAGCCTTTCGTGCCTAATTGTTTGACGTATAACCTTAGCCTTAGATTCGAAGCCCCGACATATCCTCTTCAGGTCTGTATAGTTCACTTCAAATTAAGGTTCTAGGGAGACCCTTAACTTTGTCGCCGTCTCTGGAATCAGCACTAAAAACTTCATATAGTGTCGTACCAACGCTAAACTAGAAGATGTTTTCGTATGCGAACTTCATAAATGTTGATTGCCCACTCAAATGGTCCTTGGAGCTGATCGTGCTTTCCCACAACATTTCTTATAAAAATGAATAATTCAATTTAACTGTCAATATACTGAAGATAATGAACAGTTCAATTTAACTGACAATACAATTAAGATGGAAGGCGATACCCGTATATATCTCAGTTTCTACAAAACAAGTCGAGCATTCCGTAGTTCCCAGAAAAATTAAAACCGTACTAAGTATATTAAAATAATCAAAAGTATTAATCCGTTCTAGTGTTAATCCATGTGTGCACTTCAAAATCTGACGAATTCAGAAAACATTTAACTTTAATCCAAATCTTGAAATCAGTGACATTCATTAAAATAATTTGTAAAATATTTGAAGAAGTCATTTATGCATCAAGTTTGTTAACAATATGCTGCTACACGCATGAATTTAAACCAATAGAAAACTAGTATGCAAAAGAGGGAAAACATCTCTAAATAAGAGAAAATGATATGTGTGATGGGAAAAAGGTTCATTGCATAAAAACAAAGGAAGCTACAACGTGTTAACATTCTTGGCTACATTAGGCATGAATTAAAAAATATCGGTGTAAATTCTTCAAAATAAGTCAAGTAAACAAGGCCATGAATTTTGCTGTAAAAACAATTCTTAAATGCACATAAATGATCGATGGAGTATAAAAGTATGTTAAAACAGTAGCGATTTATTAACACTTAAAACTATAGGTTAATATACGGACATATCAGACACGAAAGGTGGGACATAAAAGAAGGCTAAAATTCCTTTTTAGTAGTGGTAAAAACATACTTTGGTGGCCAGATAAGATAGTATGGAAAACTAGGATTGTCGTAAAGATCGTAACCAATATTAATTGGTAGGTGCAACCATATCAAACATGCCTTTCTTTAAATAATATACCGGATAATGAGACGATATTAGGATTAACTTAGTTGTAGGGAGAGGCACCTTTAAATTTACTTGAACCACATCGGAACAACGATCAACAAATTAAAGGGTTCGGACCATGAACTTACTATTAATTCATAAGCATTTCTATACATTCATCGAAATACTGGCTTAGGAAAAACCATACTTTACTATAGTAATTCATGGAACGAAATGATGTGAACTGGGATAACGTTGACTTACTATGTCGCTACTATAAAAACAAAATGGAGACCGGTAAAGCGAAGAAACCAAAACGGATGGTACGTACAGTTCGGGGAAATTATTTACAAACATTCGACGAAACCCAGCTCTCGCCCATATGATTTCTAATCCATTGATAACTCACATAGTCTTCTCTTGCCTCAAATATATTTTTGACGTGCTTGGCGTTGATACTCGAGTCTTATGCCTTCCAGCTGATGTGTGGGATTCTGAGCTTTCACTTCAAAATATCTCCAAAAGATAAGAACAGGCACTATAAATACACCGTATTGACGACACTTACTAAACTAAGAGTCTAGGACTAGCAATAAGCTATATATATATATCATGGATTTGAACCCCAACCCCAAAGCAATGGAAAATCGATAAAATAAATCGTCCCATAATAAATTTAACGTTTGATTCATCAAAATATAAAGGAAATCACTGGACGATTAAAATTAATACAAAACAATTAGTTTACGTATTTAAATCAAGTATACAGGCACCGAAAAACAAGTAAGATCAAAACTCACAGTCCAAGATGAATTGAAACTGCTCTGATACCAAATTGTAACGGACAAGTAAAGTTTTCCTTCTAACGGGTTGGATTTCAACCCGTCCAGCAAGGCCAAACTCCCGTTCCGTCACTCGGAAGTCTAAAACAATATGTAAAAAAAATTCATTGCAGAAAAGAAACAACAAAATGAATTTAAGCTGCAAATTAGTCTATATTATTTTCATAAAAGTAAGGCTCAATAATAAATTATGGTTTACTTAGAAAGAAAAATAATAATAAGAGAAATGCTTAACATTAAACCAATAAGCTTTTTATTGAACATAAAATTGTGAAAAGCAAGGAGATTATCCACTCTCATTAACAAAATGAAGTTAACTATAAAAATGTATACCTAAATATACGCAAGTGTTTTGCACAAAATTATCTTTCAACAGTACAAGATTTTTAGCATCCATATTGAGAAATATTTAATAAAAATCAACTTCACATTAGTACCAAAACTCCCCAGCCCATGATATATATATATATATATATATGTATGTATATAAGGATAACAAAATGTAGCACATTGTGTCCATAGCTCCGCGTCGTAAGCTCTTTTCAGCTTACCGTTGTTGATGGTGGCTTTTAACTTAGGGGTAAAGTCTTAAAACCCTAGTCAGACAGTGACATCACAAGACTTAAACGCATTTATTGAACCCTTTAATGTGTATGCGAGAAAATTACCAGGGTGCATTTTTTTAATTAATTACTAATTAGGGTTTCGATAGTCCAAAACCCTAATCCCCGCGCCACATGTGCCAATGGCAAGCCATGCCAGCCACACCTACCGCGCCAAGGCATGCCAACCATGCTAGCCGCACCCTGTGCCAATGGAAAGCCGTGCCATCCACACCTACCGCGCCAAGGCATGCCAACCATGCTAGCGGCACCCCTATGCCAATGGCAAGCCGTGACAACCACATCTACCGCGCCAAGGCATGCCAACCATGCTAGCCGCACCCCTGTGCCAATGACAAGACATGCCAGCCACACCTACCGCGCCAAGGCATGCCAACCATGCTAGCCGTACCCCTGTACCAATGGCAATCCATGCCAGCCACACCTACCGCGCCGAGGCATGCCAACCATGCTAGCCACACCACTGTGCCAATGGCAAACCATGCCATCTATATATCATCGCTAAAGCATGCCAACCATGCTTGACATCCCGCCATGCACAACGCTGGCTACCAAAACGAAGGCATGCGACAATCAACGATCGACATTCAATCACAGGAGAAAATCCTAGCCGCCCAAGGTTACCAGAAAACACATGGTAACCTTTGACCCAAAAACCTAACTTGGTCACGATCCTAGCTTGGTAAAGCCAAACCCTTGGCCCCACCATGCCAAGCCAAACCTCACATTTCCTCGGCCCTAGCCATGTTAGCCGCACCATGCGCTCATGGCATGCCAATCCCTTGGCCCCACTATGCCAAGACAAACTGCACATGCTAAACCCTTAGACCCACCATGCCAAGCCAAACCGTCCATGCCAAGCCCTTGGACCCCATGCCAAACACGACTTGCCATGGCCCCATGCCAACCTAGCCGCGCCACCATGCTGGCATTCCATATGCGGCTACCAAAAACGAAGGTGTGCGACAATCAACGGTCTCCCTTCAATCTTAGGAGAAAATCCTGGTCGTCCAAGGTTACCAGACAACACATGGTAACCTTTGACCTGAAACCCTAGTTTGGCCACGCCAAATCGCGCCAGGCATGCCACGCAAACGACATGGCAACCTAACCTCGCCACCATGCTGTCCTTCCCCATGCGGCTACCAAAACGAAGGCGTGCGACAATCAACGGTCTCCCTTCAATCCCAGGAACAAATCCTAGCCGTCCAAGGTTACCAGACAACGATGATAACCTTTGGCCCGAAACCCTAGTTTGTCCATGCCAACGTCATTCCAACCTAGACGCGCCACCATGCTGGCCTTACCCATGTGGCTACCAAAACGAAGACGTGCGACAATCAACGGTCGCCCTTCAATCTCAGGAGAAAATAATATTCGTCCAAGGTTACCAGACAACACATGGTAACCTTTGACCCGAAACCCTAGTTTGGCCACGCCAACGACATGCCAACCTAGCCGCGCCACCATGCTTGGCTTCTCTATGCGGCCACCAAAACGAAAGCGTGCGAAGATCAACGACTACCTTTCGTCTTAAGATGCAAAATTTTGACCGTTGAAGGTCACCAAGCTAGCAAGTCTCCCAAACTCGACTTGCCAGGCAACAAAAATATGCTACATGTTTTCCATAAAAACATTCGAGACATCAACACATATCACAAACTGGGGGATCCTCTTTGGGTATTGGTTTGGCAGTTTACAGCATGTGGCGTACACTACGCCCGTCATAAGGAAGTTTCATAAGGACGAGGCGGTTGAGTAAATATGGGGAGTTAATGGTAAAACACTCTTTTTTATGGAACATCAATTCCATGCGTTAGCGGTTACCACCTCCTCCCATTTACTCACTCATTTTTCCATTCCTTAATGAGACCAGAGTATGTTTCACTTCGACTTGTATAAATAGGTCTTACCTATTTCCACCGAACAACAAGTTCAGTCAGGAGCATACAACACTCATAAAACATTTGCTAGCTTTCCATTGGTTAGCTTCCCACTTTCTAATACAAGTCGTAGAAAACAACTACTCTTCCAGAAATCAACTATTCTGGTCTCATAACTTTCCTTGCTTCCCTCCCCAAAACCAACCCATTCTCCTTCACTTTGTGACCGAAGCAAGTCTGGAACGGCCATTTCTTGGTTTAGGCCGAACTTGTACAGATTGATCTGTCGAATCTAAAGTACTCCCTTGCAGTACATTGTTTAGGTTTTAAATTCGTTTCTCACCCATACACCCGAAATTACCGAAATCAGCAGAAACCATTTTCACCCACAAACAATTGGCGACCACATTGGGAGATTGATATTTCGGTTGCAATGTAAATTTTCGACCATCGATCTCATGCTTCGACCCAGACATCAAGATGGTAGAAGCATGCGATCCGCTCAGGGATCGACGACTCAGTTACCAGATGACCCGATTATCAGTCTTGACACGGCGAGGGATGACTGGGGACTGCTTATAGATTAAAAGCGAATGGTCCACTTAGGGATCGATGACTCAGTTACCAGTCGACCCGATTATCAGTATTGACACAACGAGGGATGACTGGGGACTGCTTAGAGATTAAAAGCGAATGATCCAACTAGGGATCGATGACTCGATTATCAGATGAGACGACTGGGGACTTTATACAATCACGGCGGTGCTTCCCATAAAACTTGGCCTTACACCCGGAAGGTTCCCTTTTCATCAGAAGACCTGAAAAACCGAGTAAGTCTTACCTAAACAAGATACATGGTTTGTTATTTCAAGTTTTCACGGGAATAATAAAGCCGATAGCCATGTTATGTTTTACCCCATGTCATCTACCAACACACGGTTCCATGGTTTTCCTGGGATGTTTGCGTCACTTGCAATCGTAACCTAGGCAACAAGCTGACAAGATGATCGACAAATGTATATCCATGAGAGAAACATACTTGATACAAGTCTGACTTGATCATGACAAAATCTCGCATTTGTTACGAAAACTGGAATTTTCATTAAAACGAGTTAGTCCTAGATGCCGAGAGGTTTTCAGTGAAGTAGAAGTCAAACAAAATATCCAAATTGGTTCAAATAGCTCAAGCTAAGGTATAAGGAAATTAAAAAGATACCATATCCAAACAGGGTATTTAGGAAGGCTGTTAGAGCATTGCTCGTTGAACCCACCAAGCGTTGGCATGCCAAGTTTGGTTGTCATATTTTAGTGAAGCAAAACTCATTTAAGAGTCGCTTGATTTAAATGTACTAGAGTCAACTTCGTATAGGTAAGCTTGAAAGTATTAGGGTGAGACATTATAAGTATTGCGAAGACTTGAAGAAGTGCAGAGCTACAACGACAACATAATCCTCCCACTTGAGGTTAGTGATATTTGACTTGAACTGTTTCATTCCCTTACGTAAAACATAAAACTGCGAAGCATGAACTCTCTTGATAGACATAGTATTAAGGAATACAATATGAAGTTTCTTACTTAACCATTAAACTTTGTATATAAGACATCGACATAATCATATGAATGCTATTGTGATTATGTATGGGTATGAGGTGAGGATATCATCCTAGGGAACAATGTTTACATGTGTTTTGAGGAAGTAAGTTCATAAAATGTGTTGTGAACCGAAAAGGAAATTGTCAGGCGTTATTGGGGTTGTTCTTCATTGCATATCTTGTGAACGACCAATATGTGTGAATTAGTATAACCGCTCACGACTTGTTTGTGTTCTTGGTAGAACTATTCACATAAGGCATGACTTTTGTATTGGTATGACTTTTATTAGTGAAACCGATCTTAAGTAATCACCTGGGGTATGATCAGGTTGTGTATGTTTGAACTTATTAGTGGGAAGAGGGAAACCGATCCTATTAATAGGTGCAGTGCATAACAAGGGGAACCGATCCTTGTATGAGGTGCAGCAAGGTTTATGAAATAAAGGGGAACCGATCCTATGAACATGTGCAACAAGTTTTTGGGAAGGGAGAACCGATCCTATGGACATGTGCAGTGCATACAAGTTAGATACCAAATATATGTTGGGAACCGATCCTAGTACCTAGTCAGCCGTATCTTTGGTAAGCTAGTGTAACTATGCACAGTACTCACATGGAGGTAGAACCGAAACTTGTTTTGGTATAACCGTAAACCCATGAGTTGTGATTGAGTGGTACTTGATCAATCACGTCGTTCTTGAAAGTCAGATGAACCAATTCTAAGCTTGTTTGGAAGTGTGGTAAATCGGTTTCAAGTGAGAAAGCATGGTAAAGACTTGCAAGAGTAAGATGTCGTCATTCTTTGAACACGGTACATTAATGCTTATTCTATTTTGTTCAAAGATATTTCTTAAAGAAGGAAGTAAATCCCAAGATCGAATTAAATAAGTTCAGAATCTTTTTAATTATATATGGAAAATAAGAATTAGTAATGTGCAAAGATTTTCCAAGGAGATGTCGATCATTATTTTTGGACAGTGCATTCACAGGAATTATGAAAACCGAATTTGGTGGAGTAATGAAAAATATCTTGAGAATATTTTCGGTTTTGGAAATTTCTTGGTGTCCAAACTTCCTTGTCTATAAATACTTTGAGTTTGCATTTCGAGCAAACTAATCCTGCGTAACCTAGACTTACTCTTTTGTCTTTGTTACTGGTGAAGCTGCCTATCAGAGAAGAGAGTAATCTAATTAGGTAAAATCTCTTACGGCCGCTCAATTTAAAATCTTCTTTGGGATTGAGAAGCTCTAACGCGACCCGTTGGTGGGAAACTAGATATTGCGGTTTATCTTTAGTTTTTGTATTGATTTGATTGACTAACGGTGGTTGAATCTTGATTGCACCTAGTTTGTTTATGCTTGAGAATCTTCTCTTCTGATATAAGATTCACTCAAGCTAGTTCAAGGTTTCGATAGGGATCGTTAGACTGTTGTTAGATCTAAAGTCGATCTTGTGATAATCCATTGTTAACATACTCTGTTTTGTGCGTGATTAATTACAAGAGATTCAAGTAATTGTGTGCAGGTGTTTATTGAAGATCTAAGAAGATTTGAAGACAAAGAAGATATTGAAGATTTCTTACTTAGTGTTTTTATAATATTTGGTGTGCACAATGCTTGTTTGGGAAAAAGAGGATCCAATTAATAATCGGTTTATCCTTGTGGTAGATTGGATTGATTAATTGAGGAAGATCGGCATCAACACATATCACTTGGTTGAAGAGTGTTGTTGGCTTAATCTTAGTGATTACCTTTGGGTGATTAAACGTAAGATAGATCTTGGAACCTGCAAAGGAGTTTATGTTAAGATAAACAAGGGAACCTTTGCGCAGCTCATATCACTCGGTTGAAGAGAGTTGATACCAAACAGATTTGCTGTTCCTATACTGTTTGGAATACGAACCAAAGGAATTAGTCCAAGTACGTGACTTGTTTACAGGTTGGGGGCGTGGGAATACAGGCGGAACTAGGTGAACTATAGGTTTAGTTGCTTGGTCTCAACTATACGAAGTTTTCTTATTTTGTATAGCGACTTAATCCTGAGAGTATTCAATTCTGGACTAGGTCCCAGGATTTTTCTGCATTTGTAGTTTCCTCGTTAACAAAATCTTGTTGTGTCATTTACTTTATATTTTCGCATTATAATTGTTTTATTATAATTAAAGTAAATTGCACAAACATTAATTCCTATTTACTTGATACGTGAATCCTATTGAGTTTGGTTAAGTCTGAACCTTTGTATCAAGTAAACACACTTTGTTGTTGTATTGTCTCGATCTCGTATCCATAGACGATCACACAAAGTGTGAACCGATTTGTTGTATTGTCTCGACTCTGTCTATAGACAATCACTTTTGGGGAAATGACTTATAAGAAGGAAAAGTTATAGCTTAAGGTATATTTGGGCTACCCTCGCCTTTTCAATTGGTATCAGAGCAGGCAAACACAAAAAGATCTAACAATCTGTGTTTGGTGCGATCTATCCTATAAGATATGAGTCAAAGTAATAAAAGCAAATCTAAACTTATGAATAACTCAGTTGATGTAGGGCAAGATAATGAGAAATACATCTCAAAGAAGGCAAACAAAAACCGGTCTCAAAAGTCTTTTCAAAAGGCAAAAAAAAAACTATGATAAAGACTCAATTGCATATCAGATTGCTGATCAGAAAAGGGTGAGTTCAAAACTCAAGAAACCTAATTTAGATTTGAGTCCAATTTGTAAAAAATCATCTGGAAAGAGATTTGATTCACTAATATGCCCAAGTTCTGAATCTGGGAAGATGATGAGGATATTTTTCAAACAAATCGAGAATCTGTCAGAAAAGGGAAAATCTATTGATAGTCTAGATGAAGTCATAGAACTTATAGTTCAATTGAATGTAAGGATTTGTGAAGAAAAACGATATACAGTCAGTCTTCAAAATAATCTGATTGATTGCAAGGAACAAAAATTGAACTTGTGTAACAAGGTTCATCTGCAGACTACAGCGTGCTAAAATATTACTCATTTTATGGAACTCTCACAGATGAGGAATAAGATCCTGATTGAAGATCTTCTTACAAGAACACGCGAAAAGGTACATCTAGACAAGTGTTTAGAAAATTACTTCCTACAAGGAATGAATACCTTGAGGGAACATATAAAATGTCTAGAACACGATATATTAGCAATATGTCGAATGGATAATCTTGATCACACAGGTTCTAGTTCAGAGAACATTCCATCTTGGGATCGGGATATACTTGAAGA
The DNA here is from genome assembly GCA_023529315.1 of Papaver bracteatum. NCBI lineage: Eukaryota > Viridiplantae > Streptophyta > Magnoliopsida > Ranunculales > Papaveraceae > Papaver > Papaver bracteatum. The sequence continues at coordinate 1,451,719 of JAJJWX010003671.1, forward strand.
GATTGCATCTCGAAATAATCTTATCAAGAGGAAGGGTTCAATATCCAAAATCGGGATAAGGTATCTTCAAAAAGAGGACTTGATGAGGTAAATCCCCATCATAATGCTTAAAACGCATTGGAATGTGCATCCTTACTTTGCCCAATCTTCGGATGTAAGGAAGCACATTGGCTGGGCAATTAGAATCCTAATTACATCTCTTATTCAATATATAGACATTACATGATCTACCTTAAGAATGGTTGATGATCTTATGAGTAGAAAGGTTGTGTTACAACAACTCTTGTAAGAAGGATTGTGGTAAGAAATATCCCGTGGTATTAATTTCGAAGATAATCTCCTTGACAAAGTTATGTGTAACACATTAGATGCAGAAAAAGAAAAGGAAGATGTTACTAATCTCCTTAATAGTTTGGATGCCAATATTGATATTATCAATCTTCGACAGGTTCTCCTCAGTACCATAGAGACTCATCATAGACAGGCAGCACTCCTGAGAACCGTTATACATAACCAAAGGAAGCTGATCAAACTTGGAATCGGCAATAGGGAGTTCTCTCGTAATATTAATCGAAAGTTTAATGCTCTAGCCGGTGAACATAATCAAGGTACTGTGTGTAGAATCTGAGACATCAGTCGAGATGCTGTTGATAAAGATCCTGAAAAATTTGAGGAAATTGAAGATGATCTTTGAAAGATAATATTAAAATAATAGACATCAATTTTCGATTACTTTCATTGATTGTATAAATCTATTGAATAAAACTATTATGAATAAAGTTATTTGATTTATAACTTTTCTTGTGATAGTTTTTGATTTACATAGCCGGTACCTTAATGCTTTATCTTATTTGCTATGTATGTTTATGAGATGTTCGATTTAGGGTTTCATTAACTTGATATTCGATCTCATAATATGTTGTTGTACCCCTATGGTTTGGGTGACTTTTTGATTTAGCATGATTAAGTTCTAGCCCATGTTGGAAGGCTTTATCAAAGGATCATGAGGGGTTCCTGTAGAAACAATATGTGAAAAAGTCACAATATGTTGAATCGGTTTTGGTTTAGCATAAAAGCATATGTGTTTCGACGGTTTTCAACTTTTGTTTGCAATTGTTAAAATCGATTTTCAACCTTTCTCTGGTAAAGGTTGGTTATTGTTATTCTTTTTGTTTTTTGACATGAGAATGACAACATGATGGTATTTCGATATCAATTCTCCCGGAAGAAGAAAGCGATGGAATCGTATTTGGAGAAGTTGGATGCGAAATTGAGGTAACAATCTGGTTAGTTAATTTTTTTCCTGTTTTAGGAAAAGCTTGTGTTTATTTAATATATATATATTTGCTTAAAAGAAATTGTTGGTACAATTGATGTGTTTATTCCATTATGTATGAGTGGATGTTTGTGTGTTTCAATTGTTTCCGGTTAAGTAAAACTTTTGTTATCTTGCTTTGTTTGTGTGATATCAATAGTTTAGGCTTACGAATTTTGGTGCAATTGCGGTGCTTTAATATTATGTTGATTCAATTGCTTCAAGTTTAGTAAAACAATTGTTATTTGTGCCTTATTGTGTAGTATCAATTGTTTAAGCTTACGAAATTTTGGTGCAATAGTGAAAACTGTGGTTTATATATGTTGTTTATATTGTATCCGGTTGAGGTGAATAATTATGCAAGTTGATTTATTGGTTTGTATGAATTATTTATGGCTTAACGAATGAATGATCGACGGGACGAGTTGTTTAGTCCAATTCGATTCCGGATAAGCTAAACTAAGTTAATTCTGATCTTAGTTAGACTTATCAAAGTGGAGGTTTCGGTTATTCAAGTCTAGTCGAAAGCCTAAACAAGTAAATGCTAGTTAACTAACCTAGTATTTGGCTTGTTTTAAATCTAAAGGTCTAAGTTATATGGATAATTAGAACCTGATGAGAAAAATGGAGTTTATCTTTGTTTTGGTCTTATCGAATGAAGCAGTTGTATTTATACAATCGGTTTAGCAAAGGGACTAAGTTGCTTAGTTGATTTTTGGTTTGCCAAACTAGTTGGGAAAATTGCTTTGAGAAATTATTCCATGATAACATATCAAAATGTAATTACTTGTAGTTTTGGTTTTGATATTTATTGTCAAAAATGGTGCGTAAAACCCTCGTGCTTGACTCAACAAGTTGCAAGTCCATTTTTGAGATTTGTAAGATCTTTTTCGTGTTCTCCATTATTTGTTCTTTGCTTTGTCATTTTTGTGACAAAAAGGGGGAGAAATATATGGAGTAAACAAGTGATGCTGGTATCAATTTTTTGGTTGATTGGAGTCACTGGGGAAGAGGACAATAGTGCTTGAACGTTTATCTAACGAATGAGGAAAAGCACAGACCAAGGGGGAGTAACATATCATATGATTGGGATAACAAAGATGTGCGCATTGAAAATCTACCTAGCTCACCTTTAGGGGGAGCATAAGCTTTGTTATTATAGTGCAGCTGCTGCATTTTTGAGGATTGAATGAATGCAGGTTATGTGCTGTGGATTTGGGAATCAAGCGTATGTGTAATGAATTATTGTAATTTGTTTATCCATATGATTGTAAGAGTTTTGTCACTAAAATTGACAAAGGGGGAGATTGTTAGATCATTGCTCGGTTGAACCCACCAAGCGTTGGTATGTCAAGTTTAGTTGTCATATTTTAGTGAAGCAAAACTCATTTAAGAGTCGCTTGATTTAAATGTACTAGAGTCAACTTCGTATAGGTTAGCTTGAAAGTATTAGGGTGAGACATTACAAGTATTGCGAAGACTTAAAGAAGTGCGGAGATACAACGACAACATAATCCTTCCACTTGAGGTTAGTGATATCTGACTTGAACTGTTTCATTTCCCTAACGTATCTTTCAAGTCGTGCATATTGAAAACATAAAACTGCGAAGCATGAACACTCTAGATAGACATAGTATTAAGGAATACAATATGAAGTTTCTTGCTTAACCATTAAACTTTGTATATAAGACATCGACATAATCGTATGAATGCTATTGTGATTATGTATGGGTATGAGGTGAGGATTTAATCCTAGGGAACAATGTTTACATGTGTTTTAAGGAAGAAAGTTCATAATATGTGTTGTGAACCGAAAAGGAAATCGCCAGGCATTATTGGGGCGGTTCTTCATTGCATATCTTATGAACGACCAATATGTGTGAATAAGTATAACCGCTCACGACTTGTTTGTGTTCTTGGTAAAACTATTCACATAAGGCCTGACTTTTGTATTGGTATGACTTTTATTAGTGAACCGATCTTAAGTAATCACTTGGGTAATGATCGGATTGTGTATGTCTGAACTTATTACTGGGAAGAGGGGTACCGATCCTAGTAAGAGGTGCAGTGCATCACAAGGGGAACCGATCCTTGTATGAGGTGGAACAAGGTTTATGGAAGAAAGGGGAACCGATCCTATGAACATGTGAAACAAGTTTTTGGGAAGGGGGAACTGATCCTATGGACATGTGCAGTGCATACAAGTTAGATACCAAAATATATGTGGGGAACCGATCCTAGTACCTAGTCAGCCGTATCTTTGGTAAGCTAGTGTAACTATGCACAATACTCACATGGAGGTAGAACCAAAACTTTTTTTGGTAGAACCGTAAACCCATGAGTTGTGATTGAGTGGTACTCGATCAATCACGTAGTTCTTGAAAGTCAGATGAACCAATTCTAAACTTGTTTGGAACTGTGGTATATCGGTTTCAAGTGAGAAAGCATGGTAAAGACTTGCAAGAGTAAGATGTCGTCATTCTTTGAACATGGTACATTAATGCTTATTCTATTTTGTTCAAAGATATTCCTTAAAGAAGGAAGTAAATCCCAAGATCGAATTAAATAAGTTCAGAATCTTTTTAATTATATATGGAAAATAAGAATTAGTAATGTGCTCAGATTTTCCAAGGAGATTTCGATCATTATTTTTGGACAGTGCATTCACAGGAATTATGAAAACCGAATTTGGTGGAGTAATGAAAAATATCTTGAGAATATTTTTGGTTTTGGAAATTCCTTGGTGTCCAAACTTCCTTGTCTATAAATACTTTGAGTTTGAATTCCGAGCAAACTAATCTTGCGTAACCGAGACTTACTCTTTTGTCTTTGTTACTAGTGAATCCGCCTATCGGAGAGGAGAGTAATCTAATTAGGTGAAATCTCTTACGACCACTCAATTTAAAGTCTTCTTTGGGATTGAGAAGCTCTAGCGCGACCCGTTGGTGGGAAACTAGATATTGCAGTTTATCTTTAGTTTTCGTATTGATTTGATTGACTAACGATGGTTGAATCTTGATTGCACCTAGTTTGTTTATGCTTGAGAATCTTCTCTTCTGATATAAGATTCACTCAAACTAGTTCAAGGTTTCGACATGGATCTTTAGACTGTTGTTAGATCTAAAGACGATCTTGTGATAATCCATTGTTAACAGACTCCGTTATGTGCGTGATTGATCACAAGAGATTCAAGTGATTGTGTGCAGGTGTTTATTGAAGATCTAAGAAGATTTGAAGACAAAGAAGATATTGAAGATTTCTTACTTGGTGTGCACAATACTTGTTTGGGAAAAAGAGGATCCAATTAATAATCAGTTTATCCTTGTGGTAGATTGGATTGATTAATTGAGGAAGATCGGCATCAACACATATCACTTGGTTGAAGAGTGTTGTTGGCTTAATCTTAGTGATTACCTTTGAGTGATTAACCGTAAGATAGATCTTAGAACCTGGAAAAGGAGTTTATGTTAAGATAAACAAGGGAGCCTTTGCGCAGCTCATATCACTTGGTTGAAGAGAGTTGATACCAAACATATTTGTTGTTCTTTTACTGTTTGGAATACGAACCAAAGGAATTGGTCCAAGTACGTGACTTGTTTACAGGTTGGAGGCATGGGAATACAGACGGAACTAGGTGAACTATAGGTTTAGTTGCTTGGTCTCAACTATACGAAGTTGTCTTATTTTGTATAACGGCTTAATCATGAGAGTATTCAATTCTGGACTAGGTCCCGAGGTTTTTCTGCATTTGCGGTTTTCTTGTTAACAAAATCTTGTTGTGTCATTTACTTTATATTTCTGCATTATAATTGTTTTATTATAATTAAAGTAAATTGCACAAACGTTAATTCCTATTTACTTGATACGTGAATCCTATTGAGTTTGGTTAAGTCCGAACCTTTGTATCAAGTAAACACACTTTGTTGGTGTATTGTCTCGATCTCGTATCCATAGACGATCACACAAAGTGTGAACCGATTTGTTGTATTGTCTCGACTCAGTCTATAGACAATCACTTTCGGGGAAAGGACTTATAGGAAGGAAAAGTTATAGCTTGAGGTACCCTCGCCTTTTCAAAGGCTAAGATCTATAATACAAAACAACATGGGTTTTTGAGCACCGACGGCTAGATAACATTTTTAGGGACAAATGAGTGATCCGACCATCCCGATCCCATCCTAGCAATAGACATCCGACGATCATGGTGTTTGTAACCTCTTTCATTATGAACCTTAATTTATTGATCTTTAGTTAAAGAATCATATAACTCAAGATATTAATTAATAGATAACATAACTCAAGATAGTAATTAATTAGATCTAATGGTTGCAAGGTAAATTTAATGGAAAGTGATATAGACATGTAGACTATATATTACTTAAATAATTGGTTGTCATATTTTGATATATACATGAATAATTTTATTATGTATTTATGAACATTATTCTAGATTAAAGGAAGATATAAAACTCTCGGGAATAGAATAATTAAAATGATGGAAGAAAAAGTACATCAGTTAGATTAAGGCAGTGACGTTACGGCACGATCAGATAACATTTTGAGAGACAAACGTTGCGTCCGACCATCCCAGTCTCATCCTAGACAAATCTTACATCCGACGGATGTAAGATTTGTAACCTCCTTCAATTATTAACATATTCATTGATAACCCTCATACTTAGTTGCTCACTAACTAAAAAATTAATGTGCCAACAAAAAAATCCTTACCAATTAAATGCTACAACTATGTAAAACTGATATTTTATATTAAAAAAATAAAAAAATTAGACTCATATCTTTTTAAAATCGAATTTGCCTGCCTTCATCAACCTAAAAAAAATAATAACATTTAAACATCTGCGGCTACAACATGTAAAACTCTTATTTCTGCCTTGAAATGAACTAATTGTCCTTAATCAACTTGCAAACAAAAAAGAACATTATGTTAAAAAATGCAAAAAATTCTTTTTTGATTTAACTCAAAAATAGGTACATATAATTGAGATTTATCCAAATAATGAATCACCAAAACTTTTTACTTCGATCATAGGCCTAATTTTAATTTTATTGAAAAAATAAATGTTATTTTAAAACTTATAATAATTGACCTAGCTAGGACACGTACACTTGCAAGTTTGCATTCTTTGCAGCCTTGCAAATGGGACAGCAGTTTAGCTTGGAATCACATTCCTTTCAAAGTTATATATACCGACACTGAAACCTCAATCTTCTCATAAACCTTCCTGACCTTTTGGGCGGTTTCCTTTTTCTTCCGCATCTTTTAAATTTTATTTTTTTATCTTCTTGATCCTAAATGTCTTTTCCTCCATAACAACACGATTGAGCATCGTAATCTAAACCTTCCATATTACCGACCCATTAGTATCACCAAATCCTTCTAAATTATCATGATTCACCTCCATCTTCTCAACTCCTGATTTGGTGTTGAAAATTCGAATATGGAAAAAGTGCAGAGTGATGTTATATTTTCAACCAGAAATGGTTGCAAATGTCAATGAAGATTCAGCATAATGGTCTGGATACAATACAATACAGTATCAAAGACCACCAATCTTTGGGGATCAACCAAAAAAATATATTATTTTAGGAAAAAATAAAATAATTCACCTGACATTTTATCAGAAGCTATTATTTTAATCAATTACAAGTGTACCAAATTAATAATTATTTGGATGATAAATATCTTAAATTTTCATAGCCACAAGTTCTCATGTGTTAAAATAAATCTTATCATAGTTTGTATTTATATATATTTAAATTATTCTGACTTATGCCGTGCCGTTACGGCGCGGGTTATTTCTAGTAACATTATAAGACAAAAATGTTGAGCTGAAGTTTAAAATATTTGAAATGCACCTTTTTGCTACTTGTGGAGTTGAAATGAGAACATGAAGGACATGTTTAAATTCAAGTCATAAGCCATAAATGTCATTAATGTGGGGAATTTCAAATTCTGAAAATCCAAAGTTTGGGTTTATAAAGAAGAGCAGCATCACATCAATTCTTAATGAAGTTCAGGTCGTATAAGCCTCGAAAAAGAAGAAAATTCACTAGGTAATGTTCACAAACAGTTAATAGGTTGTGTTTAAATAAAATTCTCCAAGGACTTGATTGGTCATGAAAATCAACTTTAGGAAACTGCGTAACATTTTCAATCTTTATAAAACCATTTAAGGCATTCAAAAATGTATTGGAAGTTCAGTACTCAAAGAATGAAGGAAAGAAAATGTAAGCCTTTAAACAAGTTTATTTGCATGTTCAGGACGTAAAAAAAAAGAGACGCATCCATAACCAAAAATGAGATACTTTTATTAATCAAAGAACTAACCCCTGTAAATGATCATAATTTCAAACCAAGTCATATTAAAGATTAATATAGATCTGGAAAGACAAATTTTACTCTCGGCAACTACGACAAAAAATATTAAAAACATTAGGATTTTTCATGTTAAGAAATTAAACATAAATTTAACCACAGATGAAACCAAATGAAAACTGGGAGAGAAACATAAATCCAACAAATCATTAGAAATACGATTAACACCATCAAAACCCATAGTTTAAAAATAAAGAAACATCAACCGAAGAATTGAGAGAAAACCCCCTACCTGTGCGATTATAGGAACCCGTAATCAAATCCAAACTACGAGCTATGTAGAGAATTGAATTAGAAGATCAAGATGCCTTTCGCTTGTGATGGTTGAAGAAACATTAGTTCGAGGAAAAGATAATGATTGTCAAAATCCACAATAAGGGACTTTGTCTCTGATTTTAAAGTAACATGGACCTAAATACCCTTAGCTGCTCATGTTTGCCATGAGTCAAGCATGCTTAAACTCATGTTTGCCACGAGTCAAGCATGCTTAAACAATTCTAGAGTTTTCTAGCTAGAGCATTTACTAATCACACTCACTAGCACGAATAAGGGATAACTACTTGGTTAATAACGCCGTATTGGATTTTGGGCACTCGCCATACGACTATACGCATCTGATCACTAGGATTACAAGCGCACACTACGCAAATTTTAGCTTCGTATCCAAATGGGTCGGGCTCGGGTTTAAGGCAAATAAAAAAAAATTGTGTCGGTACACCATCAACCACTAAAAAATAATTTCGTCCCCGGAATTCAAAACAAAATTAAAGTGAGGGGGGAAATGGAAAGAAAGATGAAAAGAAAAAGATTTTTAAATAGCACAGCTTACTGATGGCATTTCAGATTTTATATCCCAACTTGCTTCTTCCAAGCTGTACCGTCGTGAATCACTCTCCTTGTTTTGGTTATGATTGTATTGTTGAAGCGTGAAGACATGAGACACAAAAACACATTATAGTACCCTCCAATTGAGCCGGTAAAACTAATTGAGGGTTTTTTTTTTCCCACGAATTTCAGATGATCTAATATAACGTGAAGCCTTTCGCGCCTAATCGTTTGACGTACATCCTTAGCCTTGTATTCGAAGCCCCAAAATATCCTCTTCAGGTCTGTATAGTTCACTTCAAATTAAGGTTCTAGGGAGACCCTTAACTTTGTCATTGTCTTTGGAATCAACACTAAAAACTTCATACAGTGTCGTACCAATGCTAGACTAGAAGATGTTTCCGTATGAGAACTTCATAAATGTTGATTGCCCACTCAAATGGTCCTTGGAGCTGATCGTGCTTTCCCACGACATTTCTTATAAAAACGAATAATTCAATTTAACTGTCAATATACCGAAGATAATGAACAGTTCATTTTAACTAACAATACAATTAAAATTGAAGGTGGTACCCGTATATATCTCAGTTTCTACAAAACAAGTCTATCATCCCGTAGTTCCCAGAAAAATTAAAACCATACTAAGTATATTAAGATAAGCAAAAGTATTAATCCGTTCTAGTGTTAACCCATATGTGCACTTCAAAATTTGACGAATTCAGAAAAGATTTAAGTTAAATAAAAATCCAATCCAAATCTTGAAATCAGTGACATGCATTAACATAATTTGTAAAATATTTGAAGAAGACATTTATGCATCAAGTTTGTTAACAATATGATGTTACACGCATGAATTTAAACCAGTAGAAAACTAGTACGCAAAAGAGGGAAAACATCTCTAAATAAGAGAAAATGCTATGTGTGATGAGAAAAAGGTTCATTGCATAAAAACAAAGGAAGCTGCAGAATGTTAACATTCTTGGCTACATTAGGCATGAATTAAAAAATATCAGTGTAATTCCTTCAAAATAAGTCAAGTAAACAAGGGCATGCATTTTGCTGTAAAACAATTCTTAAATGCACAAAAATGATTGATGGTGTATAAAAGTATGTTAAAACAGTAGCAAGTTATTAACATTTAAAACTATAAGTTAATATACGGGCATATTATAAAAGAAAACTGGACATAAAACAAGGCTAAAATTCCTTTTTAGAAGTGGTAAAAACATACTTTGGTGGCCAGATAAGATAGTATGGAAAACTAGGATTGTCGTAAAGATCGTAACCAATATTAATTGGTAGGTTCAACCATATCAAACATGCCTTTCTTTAAATAATATACCGGATAATGAGACGATATTAGGATTAACTTAGTTGTAGGGAGAGGCACCTTCACGTTTCACTAGTACACAGAGACCCATTTGCCACGCCAAATTGGCGTGTCCATAGGGGTTTTGTCACGCCACTTCGGTTTGGACTAGGCGTAACTTCTGCTTGTGTGGTTTTAGGTAGATTATAGCCACGCCTTCCATGCATGTCTATTTCTGCATGAAATAGACACGCCAGAGCCATATAGGCGTTTCTATATAGGGTCCCAAAAACTTAAGTATTGGTACTCTATAGACACACAATTTATTATTTTGGCGTGGCTATTTGGTTCACTATAGACACGAAAATTTCTTTTAGCGTGGATATTTGATTCACTATAGACACGCAAATTGCTTTTTGTCGTGGCTATTTGGTTCACTTTAAACACACAAATTGCTTGTTGGCGTGGCTATTTGGTTCACTTTAGACACGCAAATTTCTTTAGGCGTGGCTATTTGATTTACTACAGACACGCAAATTGCGTTTTGGCGTGCCTATTTGGTTCACTTTAGACACGTATATTGCTTTCTGGCGTAGCCATTGGTTATCCGATAGACACGCCATATAGGTTTAACGTGGTTATATGTTATTTTTTAGCCACACCAATTTCACTTACTTTCATCCACGTGGTTTCATTAGGAACCGTTGAATACCATCCACATGTAATGTTGTGAACCGTTCATTGGATATCCTATATACACGCCCCATAGAGCGTGGCTATATGTGATATTTAACCACGCCAATTTCCAATTACCTTGGTCCACGTAGCCGTATTACGAATCGTTGGATCTCATTTAAGATGATGCAATATTGACCGTTGAATTATATGCATCCTTCACCGTCCACATATAATGTTGCGAGCCGTTGATTGGATATCCTATAGACACGCCCCATATAGCGTGGCTATATGTGCTATTTAGCCACCCCAATTTACAATTACCTTGATCCACGTGGCCGTATTAGGAATCGTTGGATCTCATTTAAGATGATGCAATATTGACCGTTCAATTATATGCATCCTTCACCGTCCACATGTAACGTTATGAGCCGTTCACTGATTTCCTACAGACACGCCCCAAAGAGCGTGGCTATATGTGATATTTAGCCACGTCAATTTATAATTACATTGATCCACGTGGCCGTATTAGGAATCTTTGGATCTTATTTTAGATTATGCAATATTGACAGTTAAATTATATGCATCCTACACCGTCCACATGTAACGTTGTGAGTCATTCATTGAAGAACCTATAGACACGTCATATAGCATGGCTATATGTGATATTTTGCCTTGCAAATTTATAGTTACCTTCATCCAAGTGGCTGTATTAGGTACCATTAGATCTCGTTTAAGATGATGAAATATTGACCGTTAAGATGTAACGTTGACCGTCCACATGTAACGTTGGGAGCCGTTCATCGGAGAACCTATAGACACGCCGTATAGCGTGGCTTTATATGATATTTAGCCATGCCAATTTATATATGATTAATGTGTCTTTATGTTATGTTTAGCCACGCCAATTAATCTCGAAGCGTGTATATTACGCGTGTGACGCCTCTAAGCCGTTCAGATATGGCGCATCTAAACCATCCACCCAGCACTATCCAAATTCTCTTATATACTTTATAAATTGTGGTTAAACATATATGCTAAAAATTCATATTATTATTAATAACACAGTAAAAATGTTGAGCTTTGGTCTATCAGTTTGCAAAAAGATAATATTAAAGAGCATTTATCCAAAAATCATCAGTTTTTCTTCAACTTTTTTGATGGTGGTGTCTCTGCATGCAATGGATCATGTTGTGACATTCTCGACGCGCCAAACCTTGTATTCCTCTGTTGCCCATCTGAAAGTTGGTATGCCTTCTGAACAGTTGGTGCATATAACCTTCTTTGCGCCTTTTTAGTCTTCTGAGAAAGTTTTTCAGAGGCTGCATGCATGACTCCCCGAATGTGGATTGACTGCTAGGTGCTCCTCATTCAGTTTATCACTGTCCAATTTCTTCTCAAAATCTATAACTGGTTCTGGTTGCTTATGAGGTTTTCCATGTTGTGGGGTTTTCTGCAGCAAGGGATTAAATGTATTATATATATTCTAAATCCAAGGCGAATTCGTCTGTCATATGAATTCTCAACAAGAAATAGAAAAAATTTATTTTTCCAACAATGTGATAAAGCCAACTTCACTGAAGGCCGCACCATTTTTCACACCTGACACCCATAATAAAATCCGTAACCAAATATCAATTTTCTAATTTACACTGGCATTCATGTTCCATTAGGTGTTAATATATTTCTATCTCGTACTTATTCTTTAATCAAACCGAATACATGATTGATTTACGTAAAACAATTTATATACTTGATTAACAAAGCAAAAGAGCTAAGAAACTAACCTTGTCATCAGAGATGGAACAATTATCTTTCGGCCATGCCACAAAACCATCTTTAGATTCCCCTAACAACTTAAACTCACCACTTGGTTCCGTTAACAAGAATGATGGATCTATGACCTCCAGAATATTAGCAGCATAACAGTGTTCAGGAAGCTCTTGTCGATGTATTTTTTGGTTAGGCACCTTAGGAAAAATACTGCCTCTAGCAACGACGTTTACCCTAGATCCATTCCAAAAGTCGTATTTTTCTTTCTGCGGAGATACGGCATATGAACAATATATAAAAAGAAGATGCTAGGATTACCAATATAGATTTACGAAGAAAAAAAAAAAATACTCCATTAGATGTCTTAGCCATAGGTTCTGCCATAGATGTGCACGATTTCTCTAGATATATTGAAGGATTTGGTTGGGAATTACTGGTAGAGTTCTGCATAAGATTAGGAGACTGCTTCTTAGACCATGAATGCGAAGACACTGATGAATTGAATAGGTAACAAATATACAAGGTTCTCCAAAATATACCCTAGCATCCGTGATTCATATAGTTGATATCATATTTCAGACATATGGTTTAAGATCATGTAACTGGTTTAAGACAACAGACTTACTAATTTTATTTTTAATCCCGAGTATCCTCCTCGTCCTGTCCGATGTGGGAACTTGGATTGTGATATTGCCTCTGTTCCCTTCTCCGAATTTTTCTTGTAGAGGAAATAAAAATAATTTCATTAGTATGCTGAGATAGAAAATAAGAACGAAACACAAATTAGAAAAAGCAATGTGTATTCCATACCTTAAATATAGGCGATTCTAGTACATACTTAAGGTATTCGTCCCAGTCTTCTTGGTCCATTACCGTTTCGTACTTTCTGGGGAATTTTTTTAGTTTGTTCGGTCTTTCCAGGAAGGGTTTTACATGATTATTGTATAATTTCCTTCTGAAGTACCGCAACTGAACAACTAGAAACTGCAATAACAACTAATTTATGTTCATCACAGACTCACAGTTCGTTAACAAAAACGACTAATTGATAACCGCACATGCATACTAGAATTTCCTCCCACATATTTTGTTTTGTTGTTGCAAGGACTCCCTTCCAACATAAATATTTTATGCCAACCATATCACAGGCCAAATAGCCTAGGTAACTACTGAATTCAATTCTATGGCCACCATCAGAATCTACCTCATCATCCCAATGGTCCTCCTCTAGGGGCACGTTGTAATCATCTTCTGCCATGACAAAAGTTGTGTAGGTACGTGCATCTCAGTTAGGAATTTGAGCTTATTTTGGAAAATATTATCTAAACCTAACAGGATAGGCTACATGTGTTACACCTCTTTTCTATTATATGAAAAGAAAACAAACATGAACTCATCGATGCATGTAATTTGAGGCTAAAACATCACTGCAACACACAAAATATCCTTATGAATATTGTGTTATCCACAAAGAGAAAGGTACCGGTTAAACGGTCTTATATAACTTTTTGTTACAAAATCCAAGAGTACTAAAGCACCACATAATGATTATCCATTTTTAGCTGGAAGATGATAGTCAAATTGGCCAACTAGCAACATGGTATCATTAAAAGTGGCAACTTTAAATGCAGACGTTACAGGCTCGCCAAGTAACAGAGACTCAAATGATTAAATCTTGAGAAGCCTTATATATATATGATTGACACAACATCTTCCATCAAAGTAGAGTTATATCTAAATCAAACCCAAACAATAACAAAAAACCGAGAAAACAATTAGCATCGTTAAGTTTTGTAAAAGCTAACTAACTAGTAAAGCCTAACTAAGTAACATGAAAGAAATATCCTTACCTAAATCTTATAATAGGTCATGCATGTAACTTAAGCCTAAAACAGTATTGTTGTAACAAAATAAAATCACCTCTCATCGTCATTAACTTGTTCTTTGATACATCCGAATAAAAACCCTAGTCATGCTTCAACTAGTAAACCTATAAGATCTAACATCTGATTCCATGAGATCAAACAAAAAATCTAACATCAGTTTAATATTCATTCGATAATGGGTTGTATAAATAATACAAAAAACAAAGATCGAGTCTGAAAAGGTAGGTTCCTTGTAAATATTAGAGATAGTAAAAATAGAATAAAAACCCTAATCATGCTTTAACTAGTAAACATATAAGAAGTAATAGAATAAAAACCCTAATCATGCTTTAACTAGTAAACCTATAAGATCTAACATCTGATTCCATGAGATCGAATAAAAAATCTAACATCAATTTAATATTCGGTTTTAGAAATAATACCAACAACAAAGATCGAGTCTGAAGAGGTAGGTTCCTTGTAAAGATTAGAGATAGTAGCAGAATTATGATTGCAAAGAGAGAATGAATCGAGTAATAAAACTGAAAAAGTAAATCGAACTCATCTTTCTTTTTCTTTTTGGAGTTTAACCAAACCATCAGGCGGGAATTGATTTTCCTTTTGAAATCATCCCGCCCAGTAAAATTCATTTTCATCACACGCCAAACAAAAGATTTTTGGTGTTTTTCTTTTTTTATTTCCAAATTTTTGATGTGTGACCAATATGGTTAGTTTCCTTTATTTTATGAGAGAATATATCGTAGACAGTTATGATAAAATTGCTTCCCAAAATTTTCGAAATTTAGTTTCCTATCTCTAACCAACTCGAGAAAAGGCCATAAAAAAATTTACTTTCCTTTTTCGAATAATATTTTCCTTAAATTTTTTAACATGGGTTGTATCCTGAATTATTCTTGGTTTAGGGAGGAAACGTATGAATTATTAGTGGCACCTATGTAGGGAATGTATTCTTCTAATCATAAAGTATTTTTTTTTAATAGGAAAGAATAAATATATTGATAAGCAAGCTTACATATTGTTTTTATCCCGTTGAATCAGAAGATTGATCCATACAAACAGATTATTAAACCAACAAAAGCAAATTGTTTGAGTTCTTGCATACTTTGCTATAGAGTCTGCAATATGATTCGCATCCCTATGGGCATAAGTGCAAACCCAAGAATCAAAATAACTTAATATAACTAATGAATCATGGATTAAATTATATGCTGTCCATTTAACTGTTGTAGCCTTCCCATTCACAGCTGATATAACATTCTGACAATCTCCTTCCAAGTGAATTTTTCGCCATCCCTTACTGTGAGCCCATTGTACTGCTTCTAGGAGAGAATACGATTCAGCTTGCTCTGGATCAATGGCTAGAGATGCACCTCCTCACAGTCCATGGCTGTTTCCTGCAAAATCTCTACAAATCAGTCCCCATCCTGATAATACAGTTTTATCAATATAGGAAGCATCAAAATTCAATTTTATATATCATATATAGGAGCCTTCCAGTTCTTATCAATTATTCTCAAAGCACTGTTGCTACTAGTTTGCATACTTTTAGCCCTTTTCCAGTCCTCAATCTGCCTGACAATATTGTTTATAACAATGTTACTATTAAATGGCTTGTTTTCAAAAACTGTATCACATCTAGCCTTCTAGGTTAGCCACAACATGAAACTGGCACTCTCATACAGACTAAAATCCTTGGGAATACCATTGTTTGCCTTTAGAAAGAAACCACTTATCCAATTTTGTAAGTCAAGACCCTGGAGGATAGTAGATAATGTAGAGTCTACTGAATCCCATATATGTCTGACATGATGACAATCAAAGAACATATGTTGAATAGTTTCAGGGTTACCACTACAAATAGCGCATCTACTATCTTTATGTTTAGTGAACCTAGCAAGTTTATGTTTAGTAGTAATGCAACCATGTAGGAATTTCCATATAAAATACTGAATTCTGGGAGGTAGCTTATATCTCCAAAAGGATTTCCAGCAGATGTCTAAGTTGTTCTTAGTTGTCTTAGTAGCTAAGTTTTCATTCAAGATGGCATTGTAAGTAAATTTTATAGTAAAAAATCCATTGCTGGAAGGCTCCCATCTCAGCTTATCTTTACCTTCAATAGGAATTCTTGTGTCAGTAATCCTTTTAACAGTATCTTCATCAAATAAAGCATTCAAAATATCAGAATTCCAAGACTTAGAGTCTTGGTCAATGAGCTGATTCACAGTTTTCATATTAAAAGAGCTAAAATGACTATCTGGAGGTCTGTGCATATTTGGAATCCAAGTATCTTTCCAAATTTGCACAGAAGTACCATCACCTATGTCCCATGTGTAGTGTGTTTTAATTATATTCAAACCTATGCATATGCCTTGCCAAATCCAAGACCTCTGTTTGTTCACAATATCAGTTAAAGGATTAACAACATGAAAATATTTTTCCTTCATAATAACAGCCCATGGTTCATCTGGATTGGTAATCAATCATACAGTAAGCTACTAAAGATAAATAAACTAAACCCATCCATTTTCATGTTCATCATTTCCAGAAAACATAAAAATTCAGCGTGAATCATTCATCACATAAATGTCAACCTATCTATCAGCGTAAAAAGCATGCATCTAGTGCAGTACTTAAAAAATACGTACACTAAAAGTCCACACATCAAAAACCCTGTTTAAAAAAGCAAAGAACTTGTTAGATAAGCATTTATCCAAATATCATCAGTTTTTCTTCAACTTTTTTGATGGTGGTGTCTCTGCATGCAATGGATCAGGTTGTGACATTCTCGACGCGCCAAACCTTGTCTTCCTCTGTTGCCCATCTAAAAGCTGGTATGCCTTCTGCACAGTTAGTGCATATAACCTTCTTTACGCATTTTTAGTCTTCTGAGAAATCTTTTTAGAGGCTGCATGACTCCCCGAATGTGGATTGACTGCTAGGTGCTCCTCATTCAGTTTTTCACTGTCCAATTTCTTCTCAGAATCTAAAACTGGTTCTAGTTGCTCATGAGGTTTTCCATGTTGTGGAGTTTCCTGCAGCAAGAGATTAAATGTATTATATATATATTCTAAATCTAAAGCGAATTCTTCTGTCATGTGAATTCTCAACAAAAGACAGAAAAAAGTCATTTTTCCAACAATGTAATAAAGCCAACTTCACTGAAGGCAGCGGCATTTTTCACAGCTGACACCCATAATAAAATCTATAACCAAATATAAATTTTCAAATCTACACTGGCATTCATGTTCCATTTAGGTGTTAATATATTTCTATCTCGTACTTATTTTTTAATCAAACTGAATACACGATTTATGTAAAACTATTTATATACTTGATTAACAAAGCAAAAGAGCTAAGAAACTAACCTTGTCATCAGAGATGGAACAATTATCTTTCGTCCATGCCACAAAACCATCTTTAGCTTCCCCTAATAACTTAAACTCACCACTTGGTTCGGTTAACACGAACGATGGAACTATAACCTCCTGAATATTGACAACATAACAGTTTTTAGGAAGATCTTGTCCATGTATTTTATGGTTAGGCAGCATAGGTAAAATACTGCCTCTAGCAACGACGTTTCCCCCAGATGCATTCCAAAAGTCGTATTTTTATTTCTGCGGAGATACGGCATATGAACATCATATAAAAAGAAGATGCTAGAATTAGCAATATAGATTTACGAAGAAAAAAAAAACAAAAAAAAGACATACTCCATTAGATGTCTTAGCCAGAGGTTCTGCCGTAGATGTGCACGACTTCTATAGAGATATTGAAGGATTTGGTTGGGAATTACTAGTAGAGTTCTGAATAACATTAGGAGACTGCTTCTTAGATCCATCAGAAGGGTTACTACGTGAAGGAGACTTCCGCAGAGAAGTAGTTGGCTGTGAATTACTGGTAGGGTTCTGCATAAGATTAAAAGAGTTATTAGTTACTTTTGAAAGTTACACATGTTTCTATTTTTCTAGGTTCTCTAATTTACACTTGGATCGGTGATTCATATAATTGATAGACTGGTTTATGTATATTCGACTTACAAATCAAACAATCCAAGCAACTAACCTTCTTAGAAGGCTCGATAAACTGATCACCATACTTTGGCCAAGGAATCGCTATTCCAAAAGTTTGCCCTAATGTTTCCATACCAGCAAATCATACGGGTAGACAGAAATTCGGTTTTATTACTTTATCAATCAGGATTTTGTGGCAATCAACCTCCAACCCATCTTTTCCATGTAATTGTTGTTTTCCTGTTAACAGAAATCTCTACCTCTAGCAAGGACGTTTGCTTTAGACAGTTTGTCAAAAAGGTTGCACCTTCTACCCTGTGGAAATATATGGCATATGAACATCTTCAAGCGAAAACTTCAAAACAAATTGAGATTTAAAATGCATGTAAAAATAAAACAGATACCGGAGAAACTGCTTTAGTTATCGTGATCTCAGATTGGCTCCGACTAGGTGGATCTTTTGATGTCACATCTAGAGTATGTTTCCCCGAATTTTGTTGACTTACCTGCAGCAGTAGAGTAATATTCCATATTCGGGTGACAAATATGCCAAATTCCACCGTGAATGCGAAGACACGGATGAATAGGTAACAAATATACAAGGTTCACTAAAATACACCCTAGCATCCGTGATTCATATAGCATTTGATAGCATATTTCAGACTCATATGGTCTTAAGATCATGTAACCGGTTTAAAACACATACCTTTAGAACTTTTTCAGATATTGCGATACGAGATTGCCTTCTGTTGAGTAGATCCGGTAATTTCACAGCCTCAGAATGTTTTGGTTGACTTCCCTGCATCAGAAAATTGAAATGAAAGTTGTACCTTGTTTTTGCAGTGAAACCATTTAAGCAAAATGCACAACTGACTCACAATCAAATAGCTAACCACATATCTCGTTCTATAAGGTTCTCTAAAATATACACTAACGTCCGTGATTCATATAGCTGATAACATATTCGTCTCTTATATCAAACAAGATACATATATAAAACTGGTTTGTGTAAAAACATATCCAATGAGTTAATAAAGCAAACAAGCATAGCAACCAACCTTTTGATCCAGGATGGTTTGATTTGATGGCCAATAAATTTCATCATCACCAACATCTTTTAAAGTTTTTATCCCAGAAGATGTGCCAAAGGGTAATTTGATGGTTTCATTTAGTACTTCATTAACCATGACACTATAGCATGTAACCTCACCCATCATTCCTGACTTCATTTTATAAGATACCTTCTTTGAAGAGTAAGCTCTACCAATGGAAACAATGTTGTCCTTTTCTCCAAACCAAAGTTTGCATCCTGTGCCCTGCAGAAACACAAGGCGCATGAGAGATAGTAAATGGAAAATTCAAAATTTAAACGCGTTGGAAAGCCATACATCAATGGTAACTTTTTCAGATGGCACATTATGAGATTCCCCAGTGGATGAAGGAGATGAAGACTTCTTTTATATATTAAAGACTGCGGGGATTCAGTAGAAACGGTCGGCGTTTTAGTACAAGGAGAGACCCGCTTCGCGGACCCTTTGGTGATTTCAGATGACTTCTGCGGACCGGATTTCCCATGTTTTTTTTTGAAGTTGCTTAACTGATTCTGGACCTATGTTATTCTTAGATCGATTGGAGGCGTTGATAGGTCCTGCATCCTGTGACTGTAGTTGAACACATTGTTTGAAAAAATCAGATACTGTCTGCCAATTTTTTTTAAAAAATTACACAATCTAATCAAAACTCGGTTCACCTACCTCTCCTCCAGACTTGTTGATATTGTTTCCCATAATTTTCGCAATGTCGACTCCTTGAGATAACAAGTTATCTGTCAATCTCTGATACACATTTTTAGTAGACTCTAATTCTTTCTCCTTAGCTTTCAGCTTTTCACGCAGTTCATCGTTCTCTTTCGAGTGTCTTGGCTTTCTTCCATTTGGAAAGTAAAGGGTTGCCGTCACTCCAAATCCATCCCCTTTGACACGTCCACCCTTATCCGGGCCGATCGCAACTGTTAGGGCATCCTCGTTATGACCAACCGTTAGATTTCCCTCTCGAATCATCTTCCGCTTCTCTTCCTGTTCAAATAATGTGTTAAATTCTGATTTAAACCTTGCGCAATTACTGTGCACTTACTTTGGTTAAAAACATGAGGACTGTAAAGTTTTTGTTTTCTCACAACTTCAGATGTCTTCTACCTGACAAACTCGTCTTGAACAATTCCGTCTTTGTTTTGACGTGCTCTTGCCCACATAAAGCATCGGTCTTCAAGATCTTCTTCAGCAACATTTCCGCTTTGGACCTAGTAGTTACCAGAAACAAGTAAGGATTTATATCCGCACATATATTAATTGTGTAAAAAAGAAAATCTATTCGAAAGCGTCTAATGTGACAAAATTACAGATTGGTGTAAGAGGATACATCCCTATACTGTTTTAAGTTTCTGCATATATGAGACACGCAACACGACATACAAAACAGATGTATCTGATATGGCCGGTTTTACTGTGCAGTGTATAATAAATAAGACAACAGACTTACTAATTTTAGTTTTAATCCCGAGTATCCTCCTCGTGCCGTCCGATGTGGGAACTTGGATTGTGATATTGCCTTTTTTTCCCTCTCCGAATTTTTCTTGCAGAGGAAATACAAATAATTTCATTAGTATGCTGGGATAGACAATAAGAAAGAAACACAAAATCAGAAAAAGTAATGTGTATTCCATACCTTAAATATGACCGATTTTAGTACATGATTAAGGTAATTGTCCCAGTTATCTTGGTCCATTACCGTTTCGTACTTTTTGGGGAAAGTTCTTAGTTTGTGCGGCATTTCCAGGAAGGGTTTTACGTGATTGTTGAATAATTTCCTTCTGAAGTCCCGCAGATGAACATGTAGACGCTTCATGACCACTCGCTTCAGCTCATGGGGCACCTCATAATGAAGCTGCAATAACATCTAATGTATGTTAATCACAGACTCACAGTTAGACAACAAAAACGACGAATTGGTAACCGCATATGCATACCATAATTTTCTCCCGCATATTTTCTTTTGTTGTTGAAGGGACTTCCTTCCAACATAAATAGTTTATGCCAACCATATCACGGACCAAATATCCTAGGTAACTACTGAATTCAATTCTATGGTTACCAATAGGCCGGAACATTTTTTCAAATTCAATATCCCTTCTTTTGGCGTATTTTATCGAGAAGTCTATATGCATCTTCAACATTCTTGTCATTCACATCTCTTTGATGATCACTTATGTAGAGTCTTCTTGTTGTGGCTGCTTTTCTGCTTCTTGAGCATTTTCCAATTATTTTACTTTTAACACCCCCAAATCATCATTTTCATAATCTTATGACTATGGAAATAACCGAGGCAACATATGAAACCATGTGATGTTTAAGTAGAAACAAGTAAGTACAAGGTTTCGCACATTACCTGTTAAGTCTTCAAATCTAGCAGTGTGGAGCATATCTCCACCATCATCGTCATCTGATTGTACAATGTCATCATGACTCTCATCTAAATCTACCGTTTCTTAATCAGAATCCCCCTCAACATATGATTCCCTCCATTGGTCGTAATCATCATCTTCTCCCATGACAAAAGCTGTGTAGGTACGTGCATCTCAGTTAGGAATTTGAGCTTATTTTGAAAAATATTAGCTAAACCTAACAGGATAGGCAACATGTGTTACACCTATTTTCTGTTATATGAAAAGAAAACAAACATGAACTCAGTGATGTATGTAACTTGAGGCTAAAACATCACTGCAACACAAAATCTCCTCATGATTATTGTGTTATACAAAAAGCGAAAGGTACCGGTTAAACGGTCTTATATAACTTTTTGTTACAAAAGCCAAGAGCACTAAAGCACCAGATAATGATTATCCATTTTTAGGTTGAAGATATAGTCAAATTGGCCAACCAGCAACATGGTATTATTAAAAGTGGCAACTTAAAATGTAGACGTTACAGGCTCGCCAAGTAACAGAGACTCAAATGATTAAATGTTGAGAAGCCTTGTATATAAATATGATTGACACAACATCGTCAATCAAATTAGAGTTATTAACTCTCAATCAAAATCCAACCCAAACAATAACAAAAACCCTAGAAAAAAATTAGCATCGTTAAGTTTTTTATTTTGTAAAACCTAACTAATTAGTAAAGCCTAAGTAACATGAGTTGATGCATGTAACTTAAGCCTAAAATATTATTGTTGTAACAAAATGAAATCACATCTCATCATACAACCCGTGATTGTCATTAACTTGTTCTTTGATATAGCCGAATAAAAACCCTAATCATGCTTTAACAAGTAAACCTATATGATCTAACATTTGATTCCATGAGATCAAACAAAAAATCTAACATAAATTTAATATTCATTCGATAATGGGTGTAGAAATATTACCAGCAACAAAGATCGAGTTTAAAGAGGTAGATTCCTTGTAAAGATTAGATATAGTAATAGAATAAAAACCCTACTCATGCTTTAGCTACTAAACCTATAAGAAGTGATAGAATAAAAACCCTAATCATGATTTAACTACTAAACCTATAAGATCTAACATCTGATTCCATGAGATCGAACAAAAAATCTAACATCAATTTAATATTCATTCGATAATGGGTTGTAGAAATAATACCAACAACAAAGATCGAGTCTAAAGAGGTAGGTTCCTTGTAAAGATTAGAGACGATAGTAGTAGAATTATGATTTCATAGAGAGAATGAATCGAGTAATAAAAACTGAAAAAGTAGATCGAACTCATCTTTCTTTTTATTTTTGGAATTTAACCAAACCATCAAGCAGGAATTGATTTTCCTTTTGAAATCATCCCGCCCAGTAAAATCCATTTTCATCACCCGCCATACAAAAGATTTTTGGTGTTTTTCTTTTTTTATTTCCAAATTTTTGATGTGTAACCAATATGGTTAGTTTCCTTATTTTATGAGAGAACTAGATCTTAACCCGTGCCGTAATGGCACGGGATGTTTTGTTTCTAATACGATATTGTTCACATTCCTCTTGCTTCATTTTATTCGTGAGTAATTATTTTGATATTCAAATAGGTTTTGGGAAACAAAATGGGTTACCTGATCTTTTTATTTTTTACTTAAGCATGTTATTCCAATTTATTATCTGGACGGAGTAATAATGTTGTGCCAACATGAAAATAAAATAAAAAATACAGTAAATTAAAATTTTCTCCATTTATTGTTCCATCATACCATAATTTCAAACTTCAAAAAGAATATTTCATCTAACAATACATATACCTAAACTGACAATCCAACTCCATGATGTTTATGAATACATTTGTTCCGAAATTATTGATAACTAAGGCTCTAAGGAGTGAAGCAAAAACCCATAATATTTCCCCTACTATAGATAAACACTATTTATTTATTTTTTGCAAATGTGAGAGTTATAAAAATGAAGAAACCTTGGCTATTGGAAGGCTGAGATATACACATGAGTTGAAAAAATAAACTTATAATAGTAAATCAAAACATGTGTAAGATTCTTTCTCAATCATATTGATAACATAAAATTGAAGAAATTCGTGGATAAAAAGATTTCACACCAACTATGCTAAGTAGTGCATGAATGACGTTCTCACATCTAGTGTTACTCAAGTAATTTGGAGTTTTAAAGAGCATAGTCATATTGATATTTGTATCTACATAAATTCAACTAACCTTCCGAAGAAAAATTATTAGTGTCAAGGTAGAGCCGACACAAACTTCTGTCGCCTTCAATGTATACAACACACATTGGGTTTAATCTTCCTTGAGATTAAACAAATACCCCAACATTAGTCAAATAATGTCTACAAATACGGGATCGAAACAAAGTGCTAACGGGAAAAATGAGAGACTAACATCAGTTCTACAAAGAAAATACCCTATATGTATCAAAGTTTGTTAACCAAACATTTATTCAAATTAAAAAGTCATCAACTTAACACAAAAATATAAAATAACCCAAGTTAAATCAATACTTGCATAAACAAAACTTATAAGAGAATTTTGTAATTATTAAATACCTTTAAAATCACTATTAAAGATTTAATTGCATGCCTCGTTAAAAACTACGTTAGGACGAAATCACCAGATTAATCTGTAAAAATTTCACTGGATATGTAGCAATTCAGAGAAGTTTACATTGGTGGTGATGCGTTCCATCTAAGTGTTGTTCGATTGATTATTTTTTTAGAAGGTTTCGGTTTTCATTGGAGAAATTGAGAGGGAGCGTTTCATTATATTCATTATCATTCAGAAATCCAAGACCAACTCACCCTCTGCTTATGGGATCTCAATACAACCTTAGATTTATCTATTGGACGGAGAAACCTTGATACTAAATATGTAGTTTTTAGTGTTATTTATTATATACCGTGACATCCAAATGTTTTTTTCTTCTTCTTAATTTTCATGTATTTTAACCGAGTTTATATTAGCATTAAGACGATCAACCACATTTATAATTTATAGTGTTATCCTTTTGTAGCAGCACATAATTAACATAGTCAATCACTACTCATCAAAACCGGCCAGTACCACAAACCACCAGATATCACTTATTTATCCACCACCACCACCATTTTCCATCCCTCGTAGAATATTGGGCACACTTATAACTTTTAATCCCACACGTCGTGTATAAAGTTTAGATTTAACAAACTTAGGTCGTCAATTAATTTATTCAACAATATTTTTTTTGTTAATACTGAAAATCATGCGTACAAACAGTTACCAAAGATAGCAGTGGTACCAAAAACAACCATTTTGTCTTATATGATTTGGTATCATCCCAAAAGTATTTGTTATCCGCCTTTTTTGATCGTGTCAAAAACAACCAACTATACTTTTCACAATACAATGTTACCCGTCATGTAATTTTTTTTATTATTTTTGATTCAAAAAGAAAAAACCAATATCACCGCCATTAAAACCATCCAGCGCCACTATTTCTTCCACCAAAACTAATATTACCGCCTCCACCACTTAGTAACACCTTCCACCGCTTACTTCTTCCTCTACTACCACCAACACCACTAATATCTATTGAAATAATTTTTGTCAAAATTATTATTTATTGATGAAGATATGTATTAATATTAATGAAGGGATATTTATGATGTAAAATTAATAAATCATTTATCATGAGAAATTAATGAGACATCAATTAATAAAACACTTATACTAATTAATATTTAAGTTGAACAACCCATAATCATATATTTATCTTCTCTCTAGACAAATCACTTATACTAATTAATAAAACACTTATACTAATTAATATTCAAGTTGAACAAACAACCACTGTTGATTTATCTTCTCTCTAGACAAATCACTTATACTAATTAATAAAACACTTATACTAATTAATATTCAAGTTGAACAAACAACCACTGTTGATTTATCTTTTCTATCAATTCCAACCAAGGTGGAACAATGGTTAGAGGCCACTCTTATGACACAATAGGTAATGAGTTCGAACCTCCCCGTTATAATTTTTGAAATTCCATATCTTGACTTGAGTATTCTTTTTTAATTCATAATATTGGAATGAACACTACGTGTGCGACTTGTAGGGTGTGGCACGGAGAACCACAACCTTTGATTTATGTTTTCCCAGGATAAATCCTGGCCACCACTCAGAAAGGCTAAGTTATCCAAACTCTGCTTTATAAGGGAGATATATCGTAGACAGTTATGATAAAATTGTTTCCCAAAATTTTCGAAATTTTGTTTCCTATCTCTAACCAACTTGAGAAGAGGCTATAGAAAAAAAATACTTTCCTATTTCGAATAATATTTACCTTAATAATTTTAAGCTGGGTTGTCTCTGTATTATTCTTGGTTTAGGGAGGAAACGTATGAATTATTAGTGGCACCTATGTAGGAAACGTATTATTCTAATCATACAGTAAGCTAATAAAGATAAATAAACTAAACCCATCCATTTTCATGTTCATAATTTCCAGAAAACATAAAGTTCAATGTGAATCATTCATCATATAAATGTCAACCTATCTATCAGCTTAAAAAGCCTCCATCTAGTGCAGTACTTAAAAAATAAATAAAACCACCACTGAAAACAAAATGGTCATCAAAAACCCTGTTTAAAAAGCAAAGAACTTGTTAGATGAGTCTGGTTCCTCATTCTCATCCAATTCCATGCAAAGATCATTATCATTAACATCGTCGTATAGCAGCACTTTACTTTCAATAGCACTTTACTTGTTCAAACGCGTATTTTTGTTAAAAGTATTGGCAAGGATATAATAAGATCAGACCTAAAGTGATAAATTGATTCTTATTGTTTACAGGGGGGGGGGTGTATTTTTCTACATTTCCTCCGTTCTTTCAACTAATTATATTTATTTTTCCAAAAGAATGCACACCTCATAAATAAATAAATTTGCAAGAGTATATTACATTCTGTAAACTCTATGAACTTGTAAATAATGATCTGATTTATTTCATAAACATCACCTTCTTCTAAATGACAAAATTAGCAAACGAAACAAGAAACAAAAACAACTTTCAAAGCGTCCACAAAATGAAATCGATAAATCAAACCATATCATTAAAAAAAAAAACATATGAAATGAACCATCCCCATCTTCAAACAATTCTTCTTGCAATGCTGAGGTGAACCTGATCACTCCAACCAGCAGGCTTGGGCGCCTTGTCATCCTCATATTTGTCATTTCTGCTTCATCATGCTCCACATGCTTGTTAAGATCATGCTTGTTAACTTTTGTATTATCTGCCATATCTGGAACATCGGGACGATCCTCATCAATAATTTCAATAATATAAGCAGGAGCATCATCATTCAGAGTAGGACTATCAGCATAAGCAGTAACATCATCATCCTCAATGCTAATGATTACAGCGTCCATAGGAACACCAGGAATAACATCAGCATAAATAGGAACATTATCATTGTCAACACTACTGACAACAGAACTAATTACAACGTCGAGAGAAACAACAAGAACAGTAGTTATTCCGTCCACAGTAATGATAACCCTCAATTTACGAGGACCAGCCATCAGTCGAGGACATTTTTGGATCCTCTCTTCAGTTTCATCTCTACAGTCTCTCTTAGCAGAACTCATTTTCCTCTTAATACTCTATGTTAATTTTTTCTATGCTTGGTGTAATTTATATATATTTCTAAGGAAAACCCTAATTTCTTAGATTTTCCATCATTATCCTAAATCACCTATTCTTTGGTATTTACATCGAATATTGTAGCAATATAAGGAGATATGGAATGAATATTTTCATGTTTATTTAATTTCCTTTTTAATCTAATATACATAACGAACATAACAAACTAAAATAATTTATGATCTCATGAGATATATGGAATGAATATTTTCATATTTATCTAATTTCCTTTTTAATTTAATTATCTAGGTCGGTTGGGGTGGCCCGGCCGACTGGACCATAGGTGTAACGCAAAAAAAAGGAAAAAACCAAATGTTGGCTAGTTAAACAATGACCCAACATTTAGCGGCAACACTTTCATGTTGATGCACGAAATTGAACATTTCAACATAGAAAAAAATCCAAACACCAAAACAAAACAAAAAATACAAGGAAAAAAAAAGCAACAAAAATAACCCAAGGAATAAATTGTATATTTCAGCATAGAAAAGAATCCAAATACCAAAAAAAAAAAAAACAACTGCAAGAAAAAAAGCTACATAGATAAGCCTAGGAATGTGTTAGTGGCATGAACATCATGAGTACACGTTTCCGATTGTCCACCAAAATTCTTCAACGAGACATCGCTCCTCATGTGAGGAATAATTGCAACCTTTGTTTCCCACGGTAGTGCCCCCCAAATTTCCGTCCAAGTTTTGGTGAGTGTATTGTAACGCAATAAATGCCTATTCTGCCAAAATAAGAGTTCCTTGTTATTTATAAATGCTATCAAGTTATGAGTCGGCTATTCATCCTCTTTAAAGAAAATGCTTATCTCATAATTCAAATTCCATTCCCCGCCAGGTGCCCACGTATGAATATTTTCTTTGGAAATGGGAGCCCAAAAATCTATTCGGGGCCGATCAATTCCCTCATGGATGTAGTAAAATAAAATGCGAACTCCGAACATGACCATCCCAAGTGATGGGTAAGTATTTATCCAAAGTTCACTCCCAGGAATATGATGCGGAGGTGGAAAATGTTGATGGAACGTCTTGGTGTCCAAATTGAAAGATATTATGCCAATATCTTTCTGACAACAATCTATCCAAAAAATACAACCATGCGCGTACACACCTGAACTCCGAAAAGTATAAGGAATCTCCCATGCTATGTTCTTCCATCCCCTCTTGTCTCCTAAAGTGTGTATTTGGACTTTACCATCCATGTGAATTCGAACAACCTTGTATTCATTGGTACATTGACAGTACCTGAAACCACAAATTATGTTGTATCGTGGATACCACGAAAGTACTTGATCTGGTGCAATTGGGATGCATAGTTGTGGCAGATGGAGGTGGTCACCAGTTTCTGGATTCATAATATATACATGATCTTGTATGCCATGGTGTGAAACATAAAAACAAACCAGACCATTGCAAGATCCAACTATTGGGTGCAACATAGTCCAATCATCATGGGTTCCATCATTCAGGGCATCATGATTGTTGGCTATTACGATCGGGCTGAAATCTTCGTCTCTATAAAAGAGTTGGGTAACTTTATCTTTCCCCATTCTTGGTGTGACACAAAAAAGGAATCCAATTCTTTTGTCCCTAAGGATAGTATTCTATTTTTTATATACACATTTTCTTGCTAAAATGATTTATGTAGTTTGGAGGCGCTGAAGTATCTCGGTAGTTAATTACAGCAACATATCCATCACTATTATACTGATGAAAGATTATCAAAATAAAATAAAAAATACAATCTTTTAGGATTTTCTTATTGTGAATGCTACAAGAAAATACGAGTATAAAGCTTATATATATATATATATAGACATCCAATATATCTGTTGGCGAATGGTCGCGTCAGTCTAGGACGTTTTTGGATCCTCTCGTCAATTTCATATCAACAATCCCTTTTAATACTCTATGTTAGTTTTTTTCTATGCTTGGTGTAATTGAAAACTATAATTTTTTAGGTTTTCCATCATTATCTTAAATCACGATTCTTTGGTATTTACACCGAATATTTCAATTTCCATATTACTAAAAAATGAGATATTGTAGCAGTATAATGAGATATGGAATGAATATTTTCATGTTTATCTAATTTCCTTTTTAATATAATATATACATTCCAAACATAACAAACTAAAATAAATCATGATCTTTTAGTAAATACCCAAATAATTTTTCTACTTTTCGACTAATTACCTAGGTGGGTTGGGGTGGCCCAGACGGCTGGACCATAGGTGTAACGCAAAAAAAGAAAAAAAACCAAAGGTTGGCTAGTTAAATAATGACCCAAACTAAATTGTACATTTCAACATAGAAAATAATCCAAACACCAGGAAAAAAACACAACTAAAAGAGAAAAAAAATCTACATACTCAAGGAATAAATTGTACATAGAAAAAAAAAACACACAAAAAAAAAAACACAACTACAAGAAAGAAAAAAAAGCTACATAGATAACCCAAGGAATGTGTTAGTGGCATGGACATCACGAGTACATGTTTCTGATTGTCCACCAAAATTCTTCAACGAGACAGCGCTCCTCATATGAGGAATAATTTCAACCTTGCTTGTTTCCCACAGTCGTGTCCCCCAAATTTCCGTCCAAATTCTGGTGAGTGCATTGTAATGCAATAAACGCCCATTCTGCCACAATAGGAGGTCCTTGTTTTTTCCAAAAGCTATCGGGTAATAGGTCGGCCACCTTTCATCCTCATCCTTTTCCAAGAAAATGCTTACCTTATGATTCCAATTACATTCCCCCCCCAGGTGCCCAAGTATGAATATTTTTTTTGGAAATAGGTGCCCAGAATTCTATCCGGGGCTGATTAATCCCCTCATCACAGGCCTCACGGATGTAGTAAAATAAAAGGTGAACTCCAAACATAACCATCCCAACTGAAGGGAATTCACTCCTAGGAATATGATGTGTGGGTCGCGAATGTTAGTGAAATGTCTCAGTGTCCAAATTGAAAAAAACTATGTCACTATCCCACTGACAACAATCCTTCCAAAGAATACAACCATGTGCGCACACGCCTGAACTTCGAAAAATATAAGGAATCTCCCATGCTATGTTCCTCCATCCCTTCTTGTCTCCTAGAGTGTGTATTTGAACTTTACCATCCATGTGAATTAGAACTACCTTGTACTCATCGGTACGTTGACAGTATCCGAAACCCCCAATTACAGGATACCAAGAAAGTACTTGATCTCGTGCAATAATTCAGATGCATAGTTGTGGCAAATGTAGGTGCTCACCAGTTTATGGATTCATAACATATATAGGATCTTGTATGCCATGGCGTGAAATATAAAAACAGACCAGACCATTGCAAGATCCAACTATTGGGTGCAACTTAGCCAAATATTCATGGGTTCCATCATTCAGGGCGTCGTGAATGTTGGCTGTTACGATCGGGTTGAAATCTTCCTCTCTATAAAAGAGTTGAGTAACTTCTTTCCATATTCTTGGTGTGACACAAAAAAGGAGTCCAATTCTTTTGTCCCCGAGGATAGTATTCCACTCTTTGGAAACACATTTGCTTGCTAAAATGCTTTCTGCAGTTTGGAGGTGCTGTAGTATCTCGGTAGTTAATTTCGGCAACATATCCATCATGATTATACTGATGAAAGATTATCAAAAAATAAATAAAAAATTAAAGCATTTAAGATTTTATTAATATTGTAGAATGCTACAAGCAGATATGAGTAATGCTTATATAGACATCTAATACATCTGTTGGCGAATGGTTGCGTCCTTGATGAGCAAGCATTATTTGAAAGGTGGCGCCTTTAATGAGCATGCATACAAGTAACGCATATTTGCATGTTTTATATTTGAAAGGTCGCGTCCTTAATGAGCAGGCAAGTAAAGCATATTTGCCTGTTTTATCTCATAAGCAGTTATAGCTTAAACCTATAACAGAATTTTTATTTAAAAGCAAACAAAATCTAAAGGATAACCATTACGTCATGAAGTAGTTATCCAATGAGACATTGGAGAGTTCCTATATTTTAGGCCACATAGGATTTTTTGTGTTTTAAGAAAAAAAACTTCTCCAATCGAATTTTCAAAGATAAATGTCTCCAAATAACCCAGAAAAAGAGAGTGGTTCCAAACCATCAAAAGGCAAGACCCCAATGACAAAGGAAGAAGTTGATAAGGAGGAGTGCTTGAAGAAAAAGGAAGTGATGATGAGGTTCAAATTAGCAGTATCTGAAATGGATTTGGAGCAACTAGAAAAAGCTAAGTACTATATATGCAAAGTAATAAGATTGAATAAAATGAAGAAGAAAGAAGAGGTAAGG
Source organism: Papaver bracteatum (assembly GCA_023529315.1). Lineage (NCBI taxonomy): Eukaryota > Viridiplantae > Streptophyta > Magnoliopsida > Ranunculales > Papaveraceae > Papaver > Papaver bracteatum. The sequence continues at coordinate 1,483,431 of JAJJWX010003671.1, forward strand.
AATATGAGAGAAGAGGAAGAAGTAGGTTTGCAGAACAATAACCAAGATAATGATATGGATCTGTTGTGGAATGAGTTTTTTCATGCAAACTCAGTATATGAGGCAGAAAATGAATAGAAAAAGAAGAGAAGCAAAGAGAAAGTAAAAGATGAAGAATACCCAGAAGAATTTTTGCAGTTGTTGCAGAAAAAGGAAAGGAGACAAGGTGTGTTGTTAATGAGAAGGATTAGGGCTAGAAGATATAAGGATTATACAGACCACCCTGAGGCTGAAATCAGTATAGAGGATGAGTATCAGGCATACCTATTGCTAACACCGCATGAAAATGAGGTCATACACAACATAGTGACTGATTCTGAAACTGATATGGGATCGGAGAGGAAAAGGTCGGATTACGACTCCGAGTGATGGCTGGCAATAGGAAAGACTCTACCAATTCCAATTTTCTTATAGCTGGTGGATTTTTTGGGTTAAGTTGCTTTAATGGAAATGATGATGCATATTTTAATTGCAAATGGTTACACAAGTTACTATTTTGAAGAAATAGGTATCATCAAAGTACAGAGAAAAATTGGAATTAAGAGAGTCTAATGGGAAATTGTGGACTGTTGACGACTGAATCTTTTTCATTCGTGTGCATTTTCAAGAATATCATCATTGATTTATCTATCAATGCATTTTCAAGAATATCATCATTGATTTGTCTATCAATCACTTATACCCTTTGCATCTCAAATTCTCACTTCTTTTTACATTTTTCTTTTCCCCTCTCGGATTTTATTATAATGAACACATAAAAGTCTCCCTATAGATTCGAAAAATTTATAACCATAAATATAACTGCAATACAGAAATGCTTCCTTATATACCAAATTGACCACCATAAAAGAAAATCCCCCTCTAAATTCGTCGGGAATATGTTTAAAGCATTAACTCCATTAAATAAAATACCAACCATTATTACCCAAAATAAGACCAAGTCTGATTCTTCAGATTTCAAAAACAACTTTTAGTCCAGACAAGATACCAAAAAAAATATCAAAGATGAGAAATAGTACTATTAAATATAAATATATATATATTAAACACCAAACTACATTACTTTGATCAAAACAAAAACAAAAATACTACACTCGGAATATGTTTGTGGCATGGACATCGTTAGTACATGTTTCCCATTGTCCTCCAAAATTCCTCAACGAGACGGCACTCCTCATGTGAGGAATAACTTTAACCTTTGTCCACCTTATCTCCGCAAATTTCTGTCAAAGTTCTGGTGAGTTCATTATAAAGCGCTAAACATCGGTTATTTTGCAATAGGACGTCGTTGTTCTTTCCCAAGGCTATAAGCTTATAAGGCGGCCACCATAGATTCAAAGGATCTTCCAAGACAATGCTCCTCTTAAGTTCCCAATTCCATTTTACACCGGGTGCCCGTGCATGATATCATTATTGGAAATGGGTGCCCAAAAATCAATCCGGTGATCATAAATATCGTGAATGTTGTAAAATAAAAGGCGAACTCCAGACAAGACCATTCCAAGTTTTGGAGTACTGAAACCACCATTCTCATAAATATGATTGGGGGGGGTGGCGAATGTGACTGGAATGTCTCATTGTCCAAATTGAAAGATACTATCTGGATATTGTCATAAAAATAATGATTTATCCAAAAAATGCAACCATGTGCGTACACACCTGAATCCCAAAAAGTAAAAGGAAAATCTCCGATGTTCCTCCATCCCCTACTGTCGCCTAGAGTGTGTACGTCCACTTAACCGTCCACTTGAATTCGAAATACTTTGTATTCACCAGTATGTTCACAATAACAGAAACCCCCTACGACGAATCATGGATCCCAACTAATTTGTGGCATTGGTGTTGGATCTCATATTTGTGGCAGATGGAGGTGGTCACCCGTTGTTGGATTCATAATATAGATAGGATCTTGTATGTCGTGGTGTGAATCATAAAAACATACCAGATCATTACAAGATCCAACGATTGGGTGTGACATGTTTTCATCATAAGATCGGATAATATTCCAGGTACCATTGTTTCCAAATAACATCTGATAGAAATCTCCCATCATCTTGTAGTAATCTTCCTCCTCAATTTGTTCTCTGTAGAAGAGTTGCGTAACTTTTTATTCTGTCACTTTTTGAGTGAAATCGAAAAGGAGTCCAATTCTTTTGTCTGCAAGGAAAGAATTCCACTCTTTGCATACATATTTTCTTGCCAAAATACCTTCTGTACTTGGGAGGAGGTGTAGTATCTCAGGAATTAAATTCGGCAACATTTCCATTACTATTACTGGTGATTTTTTTTTTAATGTAGAAGTATTTAGCATTTCATTTTTGTTGAATGCTTATATAGGCATCCAATGGATGCAATATGTGTCCCCACACAACACACCTGTTGGAATTTTCACGTCTTTTGGTGTTTCAAAATCTATTCGGTTAATGTGAAGCGTAATACGAAAGGGGTAAGAACCGTTACACCGTTTGGCTAATGGTCGCATCCTTAATCATCATGCCTTATTTAAAAATCCATGATCCAAACAAGAAACGGATATTTTCACGTGTTTGTGTGAGATTTATTCCAGTTTATCAACATTCTATTTGTGTGTCCATTGCAAATTTAAAAATTAGGGTTATGACCATAGTATATTAATCTTTTGAAGACAAGAAATTAGGGTTATGACCATAGTATATTAATCTTTCGAATAAAAAAAATGATCCCAATATATATTGCTATTGCCAATCATAGCTGTAATTTATGGTGATGACCAATATACGAAAGCCAAAAGAGAATTTGGGCATGGTTATAGCGCTTGTCCGGACGGAATTGTTGCGCATGGCTTTGAGTAGGTGTGAATTACCGAGGGAATTACACCAAAAATAAAAAAAATTTCAGAGAAGATTAGGCATGGCGAATCATGGAGAGAGATACTTCAGATACCTACAGATTTGGCAAGAGTGTAGCCAAGGCATGCACATTAGCGAAGAGTACATGATTATGATCTACTGTAAGATAAAGCATATACTCTATGTACTCAATCAACATGGTTGTGTTTACGAAATTTTTTCGTGCTAATTTCCGTATTTAGATAAATCATACTATATACTAAAATCAATGTGGTGTTGTATGCGTATACGAGAATACATTTATCAATATGGAAACTGTTATATTTTGTTTATTTGAGAGTGATATGTGGAATACAACTAAATTAGGTAATTGGAGATAATGCTCCTAACCTAAAAAAAATTAGGGCTTTTTCTAATACATATATATATATATTAGAGGTCGTACAAACCACACTAGCATAAAATATAGATTGATATATTAGACGGAGAAAATGAGTTCCAATAAGAATAATACCGAGAGCATTAAAAAAATTCCAAGGATACTAATGGTTGTCCCTAGAAATCTAAGGATCACCATAACTATTGATGGCGTGTGTAAGGTTCCTGGCGTGCCCCTGTTAGCTGAAGTTCAAGCTCATGTTGATAATCTTACTTTTCCTATTTCTGCTTCTATTGAAATGGATAGTGTCCATGCTCCCATTCCTTCGAATGAGCCTGTTGGTGAAATTGTATCTGGCACACCAGAAATACCCAGGGAGACACCTCTAGAAGAAAAGGTACTTGAAGTTCCAGCACAGCCTGCTAACGCTGCAACACGAGTACCAGATGCGATGGTTTTAGTTGAGCAGATTATCAAAGAAACTTTCGAATAATGTGGTTTTTGTTTTTTTATACTGAGGATGTTGGTATTATTTTGTTTCGTTTAGTTTTAGAATGAATAATATAAAAATATTGGTTCTTTAATATATGCTCGAGTTTAAATTCTTTGCTTGATATTTGTTTGTTAATCAATCAATTTTCATTATCTTAACTCGTCAAGTCAACTCAGTTTTCCATAATATACCTTATATAAACATAATCCCTTATGACAGTTATCAAATTTTTAATTTTAATTTAGGCACAACCAAAATGGAAGAAATATAGCATTAATTTATGGAAAGACCGGACCACAAGGGATCTTGCCACCAATGCCAAATTTGGGTCAAGCCAACCCAATGTGACAGGCATTTTAGAAACAAAAAATAATCTTCTCTATATTATTTGGCAAAACAGAAGAAGAGGATTACTGAAGAGATCTATTTTTTCGTTTGCATGTACCCAACAAGGCCATACAAGATACTCATTATGACTACTGTCAAATGCCCCATTTATTGCATGACCGTAACAGCTACCTAGATATTCTTCTTTTGCATGCGCACAAAAAATAAGGGACTCATTGTGATTGCGTGTATATTAGTGGAAGTGAAATATGAGAAACTGAGGTGTAATGATGACTGACAAAATCTACTTAGGTAGTCAAAGGTGTGAGAAGCATATAGTTAAGTTGTTTTCTTTCTCTTCTTTATATCTTGTTACCAAAAAAAATAAATTTAAAAAATATAAGTGAGAGAAGGCTATACCAACTTTTTATTGTTTTTTATAAGACCAAAAGTTATCATATCTTGTGGGGTATACAATACTGACTCATACTTTTCTTTTAGTCACACATAACAATAAGTCATAAAGTACAACTACCATAGGAATGTGCCCTTAAATCCAAAAATCAATCATAGGAATGTTCCATATATATACTCCTAGTATTTAGTGATGCGGCTGGTATTTAGGACAGGGTCCCACTACAATATTCTACACAAATTGTTAAAGTAGAAATGACCAAAGATTAAAAAATACCACTGCAAACTGAAGTATTTATTATTGTACTAGCTAATTCCTTTGTTACTGGTACCTTGGATATAGTAGTATCTTTTCTTTACTACTGAGTCAACTATATTGCACTATTTTACTCCCAATTCACATATTCTTAAAATCAAAATAATAAATGATTAACATATTCCTTGGAGTACTATCTAGTGCCTTGGAAGATCGTAAATGCTTTTTGGTGCAATTTTTTTGATTAAAATCCCAATTCATATTCTTAGAAGCAATTCTATCTAGCTCTTACAATTAAATTTGTATTAAAAGAACCGAGATCAGTATTTATTTTTTAAAATACTGTCCGACAATATAGGATTTTATCATGTTTATGCCTTTAATCTGGACGAAACATGATATATCAGCGATACATATGAATATCCAATGATATCGCATTATTGGTCGTATCAGACCGATCAGCCAATAATATTGGCAAGGATGTTTGGGGATGTTAGGTTATCAGGTGAAACTAGTTTATTTGATTGGTTAGCATTATGAATTCACGAACGACTATGATTGGCTTCGTCGTCAAGACTCGATGTCACTCTTGGAGGATCTTCTAAACCAATTATTATTTATTTCGATGTCACAATCTTAGCAAGAATTTTTCGTCCAAATCTAAGTTTCCGGAGAGTATTTCCACCGAGATAAATTGCTTAATTGTAATTTTCCATTTTTACCGATGTCACCCTTACACGAGCTTGTAAGCCAATTTATATTTCGATATCACGATCTTAGTAAGTATTATCGTCCAAATCTAAGTTTACGCGGAGTATCTCTACCAAGATAAATTGATTGATGGTAATTTTTCATTTTTACCGATGTACTCTTGGACGAGCTTCTAAAACAATTTTTATTTATTTCCATGTCACGATCTTAGCAATAATTTTTCGTCCAAATCTAAGTTTCCGGGGAGTATTTCCACCGAGACAAATTTCTTAATGGTAATTTTCCATTTTTATAGATGTCACTCTTGGACGAGCTTGTTAACCAATTTATATTTCGATGTCATGATTCTTAGCAAGTATTATCGTCCAAATCTAAGTTTACGTGAAGTATCTCCACCAAGATAAATTGATTGATGGTAATTTTCCATTTTTACCGATGTCACTCTTGTACGAGCTTCTAAACCAATTTTTATTTATTTCCATGTCATGATCTTAGCAAGAATTTTTCGTCCAAATCTAAGTTTCCTGGTGATGCGTGTCGTATGCGTCAAAAATAATTTCACTTCCTCACTTAACTAAATATAAATATAATATTCGATAAGAAAGAGTTCGTATCCACAGAGAGGCGATTGTTGTTATGCAATTTTCAGATTCTTAAGTAACCAATTAACCCGGGGTGTGTTTTTGTTTTTATCAAAGCAATACTACTAAATAAAGCAAAGTAAATAGTTGGAATAATCAATAAGGAGAAGATATTGGTTAAGGGATAGTATCATTCATAAACATGTATTTTTCATCTATGATTAGAATTGGTATTTAATCTCTCAATTATCAAAAGTCCTAGGATAACTTGATCGGAAGAGTATCCCGTTTATTTCCTGATTTTATCACAAACAACATTAAAAGATGCTATTGTGAAATCTACTTAAAAAACAACCTAAAGTATAAAAGCACAATTAGATTTAACTCCCTAAGAGCAATAAGTTCTATGAAATAAGACTAATCAATGCAAACAAACGTGTAAAAGCACTAATTTGTTTTAACAAAGGTTATGATTCATATGCGATTAAAAAGATGTATCACTACAAGTATTAACCACAAGATGCTACTAGAAATCAGAGATAACAACTTTTACGTATTGAAAACCCTAATATATATATAGAGATGAAAACAAATCCAATTGATTCCGGACTCAACCAAACTAGAATTCAAATCATATGATAATATAAATAATGAATCACAAACGATAAAATTGAGACAAAACTAAATCATAGAATCAAATAACATGCTTGAAGAAATCAACTTTTATCCCATAACCAATAATTTTATTTAGCTACTCATATTCATGGAGTTCATCATCATAATATTCAAAGAAAATAGATGTAACATAAAAGAAAGCAAACCCTAGAAGTTGTTCTCTGCAAAAAGCTCCAATAATAGAATAAGACGTTGTCTCAAATTATGTAGAAAACTTCCTTTTTATAGCTTTTTCTCCTTCCAAAAATAGGTTTTGTCTTCAAAGTCCATTAGTTGGAAATTCACCCGGCCCACGAGCAAGAGAAACCCGTGTAGAAATCATGTCCCAAAATTCGTCGCCGGAAAATTGGGTTTCTGGCCGGAACTTGGCCGGAATCCGATCGCTGGTAAATTATCTTTGGCCGCATTTGTCATGAGACACTGTCACCAGGAAATTCTACACTTCCAGTAGCTCAACTTTGCTTCTCATTCATTCACAAAAACCAACTAACCCAATTTCTTATCTTGCAAAAACGCACCCAAAAGCGTGACCCGTAGCTCATATGTCCGGCCATCAATTCTTGCATCAGACTCATACCCCCCTCGCGATTCACTGAAATATTACGATCGACACTTTAACCTCTGAAATCCGGCATCCCGGGCTAGTACCACCGGTGCACCAATTCTGCTCCGTTTTCGCATTGTCATACTCAGCTTCGCCAAGACCACGACCATGTTGGCCTAACCATTTCCTTGTAGCTTCCCTGATCTGAGACCACCATAGTTTATTCCATGACCTTCATTCTTCTCAATCACCAGCTCAAGCTTAGTTGTACCAGCCAATACCACTTATTAATCAGCACATAACAGCAACAGCTCTTCCCTGTCCTTGTAATCCACTTCTGCGATAACACCAACTAGTCCCTTGCTTAGAAACTCCAGCTACGACTCGATCACCTCCATTTTATTGTAGCTTTGCACCTGCAATCTGTAGATCCAGAAACAACCACCTCTTTCCATCGCAGTTCAAGCTCAACCTCGATAATAAATCCAGCTACCTCCAAGCACAGCCCACCTGATCTTACTTGCAACTTCCATTTCTGTGGTTTTCACTGAAATCTGCAACACCCATTGCAGCAAAATACCAAGAACGTCCTCTCATTCAACTGATTTCTTTCCCATTAGCTCACGGCAACAACTCCCATCTCTGTAACTGTATCATTCCCTGTCTTCAGTAAAAACCAGCCTGAGTTCTCAAGCCATTAGTAACATGCCTGCAATTCAACCACGGAACCAGTCACTGTATTCCAAATAAATCCATCATCTCCAGCTGCTGTAGTTTCATACCCCATCTGTAACTTCTTCTTTGATCTTCTTGAGCACTTGGATATCACCACTGCAGATTCAAACATCATCACCAGCACTCCTGCAACACCATCATTTCCATTACCAAAACCATAGCAGGTTCAGTTTTATCTCCTCCTGCAGCTGCAACCCTGTAACTTCAACTCCTTGTAGCTTGTAAATACATCCTCCTGCAATACAAACCATGGTTCATAGTTGCAACACCAAATTGCACACTGAAAAGTCCAGCCCACTTAAAATCAATGGCTTGTCAGCTTCGAACACCAGCGCCAGTCCCATAACCATCACTTGCACCTTTAACTCCAGGCTATTGCCATTGGCAATAACAGCATCAGCTCATCATTTAGTAGCCAGAAATCTTCCGTGTAATTCGCATCTCATTTTCCTCCTCTTGCTCACTGGTTTACCTAGCCAAAATTTGACCAAAACCCATTTAATTCATAGCTACATATCCCCTTTCTAGCTCATCTCTCATTCACAAATATTACCCAAAATCCATCCACTTTAACCATTTCCGTATCTTCCCTTGTTGGCTTCAGAAGAACCTCCAATATGCACCTTGAATTCAACTCATCTCTTCCCTTGTAAGCCTAATTGCATTCATATGATCCCTGCATTCTCAGACTTCACCTATAACGTGAGCTTACAACCACCAGTACCTTCTGTAATTGAATCAAAACTCAAGCCACCTCTTAACAGCAGATTCTTGTTCTTCACTTCCATGGCCACCTCACTGAACTGCAGCTGCAATCAACATTCAATACCACAACTAATCATTGGAGCATCTCAGCACACACAAGGTCCATCTGGTTCAACAACATCACCCGGAGTTCACCATAGAACGAACAGTAACAGTGACCTAATCTCCTTCATTTCACTCTAAAAATCGCAATCACACAAAACCCAACTTTCCTCCTTCTGTTAATGACCCATAATCACCATTAGATCCGATTTTTCCTTTCTAATTCGAACTCAATAACTGACCTGACTCTGATTTCAGATAACCCTAATTCAAGCTTCATCTGTTTAACAATAACAACATCAATATCTTCTCCTTCTTCCCTGTAAGATACAGATTGCCCGTATTCAACACTGCTTCCATCATCTTCGATCAAACTTCCTGGATCTCTGAATTTATCCCTTGACAGCGCCTCTTTCCTCCTGTCTCTAAATTTCAGACAAAAGACACAATAATGAGAAGAGGTTTTGGGGATGTAATGAGTGCAATTACTGTAGACACCCAGCATTATTGGATAAGGGTCAACATCTGAGTGACCCAATGAGCTCTCAAAATTAATCTTCTTATACTGTCAGTCCTAGGGAACTGACAATCTTAATTGTTGATTTTACTCGTAATCTTCTCATACGTCGTCGGAATGACCTCGTTATTTCGCCATTAACTTCATATTTTCGTGCTCTACAACATGATGAGAAGAAATCCAAGATTTTAGTAAGTTCCACGTCTTTTTGCTCCAAATGACTCCATTGCACCTATAAAACTCAAAAGAAAACATAAGATACATAATTTACAAGAAAACTTGCAAAGAAAGCGTAAATACTAGATATAAAATTAGGTGTTTTAGACACCTATCACCTGGGAGTATTTCCACCAAGACAAATTGCTTAATGGTAATTTTACATTTTTACCGATGTCACTCTTGGACGAGCTTGTTAACCAATTTATATTTCGATGTCATGATTCTTAGCAAGTATCTATTATCCAAATCTAAATTTATGGGGAGTATCTCCACCCATATAAATTCCTTGATTTTAATTTTCCATCCAATATTTTTATTTTTATATCACTTTTATTTATTTTCCAAAGCCGCATACTTGTTCATTAGCCAAGTTTGCACGTGGCTAAGCTAGAGACGTGTGTCACGGTATAAAACATGAGCAAGGAATGGATACTGGACAGTATCACTTTTTCGTTTCCAAGTCTCTCTCTAAACTAGGGTTTCAGTATCAAAAACTAAAAGTTTTAGTATCAAACCAGAGAAAATGACTGCTCTTCTAGTAACTTCCTTCCGATTTATTCTTCTTGACGGAGACAAAGATATTGTTGGTTATTTTGGTTGCGAGGTTGTTCCTTGTTTTGGAGATGTTGATGATTATGATGATGTTGACGATGAAGAAGAGGAGGACGATGAAGAAGAGGAAGACGATGAAGAGGATGATGAGTATGATTTTGAGGAGGATGATCCATAACACTTATTTTGGTTTGGGCCAGCGCTTGAGGATGAAGATGAAGATGATGATGTTGATGATGATGATGATGATTGGCCATACAAAGATGTGGTTACGATTGTCGACAGCAGCAGTGAAGAATAAGGGGATTATAACTGATCTAGTCCTCTGTTTTCATGGTTCTGCTATACAAGAATGGTATTCAATCACATCTTGATCCATCATCTTTTGTTTAGTTAAATATCTATTTAGTTTTTGTGTTATTAGTGTAATCTTTTTTTTTTTGTTTAATTAGTCTGTTTGTAAAGCTGCTTGGAAGTATAGTTTTTTGTGAATGTTTAATATTTACGGATGCAATATTTTCTTTAGATTCCAAGTGCATATGTTGTTTAATTTCTGTTTCATCTGTTGGAGTATCAATATTTTGACAAAACAGAATGAACGAGTAATGTGTTTAAGGGGGCTTGGTGTAGAGATTTGGATGTTAGGGTTAACCATGATTTTGTTGTGGCTTTGCTGTTAAAGTGATAGGATCATGAATATGATAGGGACTGTATATTGAGTCTTGTATCAGAGTTAAAAAAATAGTCAAATTTTTCATAAATTGCAATGCCAAATCTGACAAACTTTACCAAAAAATAATAATCAGAATTGAGAGCACAATTGAACAGTAGGCATAAGACTGCTACATAATTGTGCTTACACATTAATAAAATTAGCATACTAAAAATAATGTAAAAAACTTGAATTTAGTCAATGCCGAGTGCTCAGCCATAAATTTGTTTGTCTTGGTGGCTTCCCATGTTCTTATTCATTGTAATCATTATCCAAATATTCACCGTAGCTTTTCTAAAATGCATCCCAAGAAGCAAAACCCTTAGGAGGAGGATCATTTTCAACATGGATCATTTTCTTATTATGAACTAATTCCCATTATTCATCAACAAAATCTTCTAGTATATCACCAATGCTTTCCACAAAGTCATCCCATGAAGCAAAACCCTTTGGAGGAGGAGGATCATTATTAATAAGACCATTGGCTGGAATAACACCTTTCTCATTATAATTCATCCTCTCAATTCCTTCTTTCTTTTACTTACGAACGAGGTATCTAATTTCTTATTTCTAGGATCCAAATCTAGCTAAATATAGTGTTGTTTTTTCTTCACCTATACATATATAGTATGCAAATCTAAATATAGTGAGTGGGTTATGTTTACCATGAATATAACAAACGAAAATCAAGGTGATATATGGAAAGTGGGATTTTGTGGATTTTGCATTTAGGATTGTAGGATTAGACTACTGATTGTCAGTTCTAATTAGACGTCTATAATCTTGCCGTAACCCTAAAGATATCTCTAAATATCCTAACACGTTAAGCATTCATGTCAATGAGATAGATAGTACACTTGTTAAAATTAAAATTTTACATTCCTTATTTAATAAAATACTCCTTCCTTATTGAATTTTAGACGCAACTTTTCCTACTACATTATTACTACAATCATAATTGATTTTTTGCAAAATTCATAGACACCGGCACTTGTTTATCATGCACGGTTTACCAGGCTTTACGCGTTTTTCATAGAACTAGCACCTGTTGACAGGCATTATGTGACACTGGTGTATTACAATATCTTGAACTGCAACATGGTTTGGCTCATGTCTCATGCCATATCTCAAGTCCCTGACCAACAATTAAAATAAAAAAAATGGTCAAACATAATAGGTCAAACAAAATAGGTCAATAAGCAAAACAAAATCAACAAACTTGTGTATATTTATTGAGTGGTACAATTTATTATTATGGTGATTATGAAGTATGAACATCTCTATGTTTCAGATTTTAGGTTTATTTTTATGTTGCTGTAAATTGTACCCTGATTTGAGAATCTTTTGGTAATTATGAACATCTCAATTGCATGCTTTATGAACATCTCAGATTATAGATTCAGACTGTAGGTGATTTAGGATTATGAACATCTTTTGGTGATTATGAACATCTCAGATTGTAGATTCAGACTAGGTGTGTATATGCCTCTCCATCAAGTGAATTAGACTGGATAGAGAATAATGCTTATTTTGTTTCAACATACCACAGTTAAAATCACAAAGAGAAACCGAAAAAAGATAATTGCAATTTCAGTAACCACATTTACAAACACCATCACCATTACAGATCAGACCACTAATTACTAAGTAGTTCTATTTACAATCAAACCATAAGCAAAATAACTAGACACACTACCAATTCCAGTTCAACTTACACCTGAACAACTAACTTCGATGCCGTCCGATAAGAAAAATTCCGATAACATCCCTAACAAGTACCAGCAAAATACCTACCACTACTACTACCGAGTTTGATCTTTGTCAACACCAAAACAACACCTTTACAAGATCAAACCTTGTGTCGAAATAACCCCCCCCCCCCCCAAAAAAAAGAAAAAAAAAAAAAAAAAAAAAAAAACACACTTACCATGCATTAGAAGATGTATCATGTATTACAGAAGACTAGACCTCTCCTTCAGTTCCATCAACACCATCAACTACAAGCATTAGGAAAATCTTTGTGAATTTTCACGAAGATGATCTGAAGACTTCAAGGAATACAACCCTCCTAAGTCTTCCTTAAAAGATTTTCCCAATGCTCTTCAGATGATCACCACTGATCATCGTCGTCGTCGGTGTTAAAGCCCTCTTCTTCATAGGAGAAGTCTACGCCACTATCATTGCTAGTAGAAGCCGCAGGACCATAACCTCCATCCTCATCATCTTCATCATCTTCACCATCTTCTAATACTTCATTTTCTTCTTGTTGAACCTCTTCTGCAATAGGATTGCCATCTACATCCATCCTTGGTATCTCCTCACCGTCTGAATCCACATTCAGGGGTTCATACATAGTACGAGCAAATATCTTGGGTTGAGCTTTCTTTTCCAAATAGAGTAGATACATTTATGCATCATCTCTCTCCTGCCTTTGTCTCTCTCTAGCCTCTTTTTCTGGATCATTAGATCCCTCACTGCTGCTATCATCCTCATCAAGTTTTACTGCTTCTCCACATTCCTCATCACTTTCACTTTCTGTGGCACTTCTTGTCTTAATCCAATGACGCTCATATCTCTCTATCCTTCTCTCTTCTTCCTTGCACATCTTGTCTCATATTTTATGATCCAAAACTGGTACTCTTCTTCGTTCTCAATCCTTTGCCTATCAAATTCTTCATGTCTCCTATTTTCTTCTTCCTGAATCCTCTTATTTGGAATTTCTTGTTCTAAATAAGAAATAAATCTCTCAGCCTCTTCACTTGTTAATGCATGAGTTGCTTGTTTTTCATTTTCTAATGCTGGTGATTGATTTTCAACAACATCAGGTTGGTTTGGTTCAGCTATCTCTTAACTTTCTTCTCTCTGCAAATTTTCTTTATTTTTTTGTTTTGATTAAGTAGTTGCATATCAGTTTCTTATCCTTTTGTAGAGTGGTTAGATTAACCATAAATGTCCATTTATGGCGCATGGTTAAACTTCTTGTCCCTTGGCAGACTACGCCTCATCAGTGTCAAGACACAATTTTTCAAAATACATCATTATTAGCCGTATCATATCTTAATTTCCCCTTCAAAAAAAAATCTCTTAATTGCACACATCGTTGTCTTTAAGAGTAAAACCAGGCGGTTTCCTAATTTGAAGGCCATAACTGTAGCATTATGGTTCACCAGGGTTCACAAGTTTGGATCATGTTGTAGATGGGGGAAAACGATTTGCTAGTTTTTATGGAATTGAAGAGTCGACCGTGTGGAGACTCCTTGAACCGAGCGAAATGTTGAACCTCACACAGATGTACTGCAAGAACGGGGTACTTTATGTTCGAGAGATCAATTTTTTAGACTCCGGCCTAAACCAAGAACAATGGCCGTTCCAGAGTCAATTCGGTCACAAGAGAGGATGGGTTGATCTGTAGGAGGGAAGCTGAGAAATGCGTAATATCAATTGTGATATGAGATTGTAGGAGTGTTGTGAATTCAGCGTGAAAATGCTCTGGATGATTGAATTTTGCTCAATTGAGAGTGATTTCTCTGAGTTTGTATAGACGAAAGATTGTCTGTATGAACTTTGATGAGAAATTGCTAGACGAATGTTCGAGTGTTCGAATCTTCGAAATGTTTTTTTTTATTTCAATCAGGATTCAGAGACATTTTATAATGCCGGAGTTGAAAACACCATGATCCCATGAAGTGTGATAGTTGCTGGAATCAGAGAGTGGGGAAGTGGAAAATCGTGTTAAACCAATTACTCATCGTGCGGAGACTTGGTTAACTTTCCACCCACTACTTTGCTGACTCTTCCAACTGATTGCACGACTTGCTCACATTCTCATCGTGGGTGAACACATGTGACGTAGACCGCCAGACCAAAACCCTAGTTAGTATCCCCCCATGTTACACGATTGAAATCTCGTGATGGTGGAGTCAGTTGCTGACTTTTTGGGACGATGAGTCCGTGTAGTGCTGAGTTGAACATGATTAGAAAATGTTCTGAAACTCATGAATTTAACGTGTCTGCTGAGACGAGGTATCGTTATAACCTAAGATGAGCAAACTGTATTGCTGAATTGTTGAATATTGATAGTTGAACCAATATTCTTTGATCTGAACAAATATTGCTAGTCTGAGCGAATATTGCTAATTTGAATAAACATTGCCGGTTTGAGCGAATATTGCTAGTTTGAGCAAATATTGCTTTTTGATGAATCGTTGGTAGCAAGACCAAATTAATTTAAGTTACTGACTGCTGGGTCGAGCAAAATAAATAAAGTGTTGATTATGGAATCAACATAACTGAAGCTTGTATGTTCTGGTTATATGTTATATAATCAACTACTTCAGTTTGCATATCAACATGTTGTTATTTTATGTGCTCTCTCTATATGCTTCTGTTTAGTCTCTTAATTGGGACATAATAAGGTTCTATTTTGCAGATGACAACACTAAAGGAGTATTCCAGCTAAAAATATTAACTTAATTTAAATGGCACGCTAGAAAACGACTATAGAGACTTAAGCACCATGGTAGACTGAGCTTGTATCAGAGTGTTTGAATCTGCTCAGAATCACGTTTCTGCAGAGCTCTGGATTCAAAACCCTAATTTTGCCGAAATGATGATTTATTGCAAATAAACGCGGGACCGGCTACATGGGATGACGGGTTCACCATATAACGCCCAGATGCTCGAATGAGCAAAAATACCAAAGCTTCTTGAGGACCAGTTGGTGAAATAATGATTAAATGCTGGTTTAATCACTGAAATAATGCTCGTGTGAGCGACAAATAATAAAACCTGGTATTATGGAAATATGAAGAATCAACCAAGAGGTCATGAGACCGGCTCTTGGTGGGCGTGGGACCATTGGATGATCGTTTGAGCAAACTTCCAATTGTTTGGAAAGAGTTTGAACCTAATATGAGCAATTGAGCAAATTAGGTTAAAATCATTAAAACATACGGGACCAGTTGCTTGCAAGCCTTAGGGTCACCCTTGGTCGGTCAAGGGGATGTGCCCGTGTCACCATGAAATCAAGGAATTTTCATAATTTAAGAGAAATAATAAAATAATGGGGACATGAGGTGTGGGACCGGCTATGGCCAAGGCATGACCGGCGATCCCATGACACCTTTCCCTAATTTTATTATTTTTTGATAAAATCATGTGATTTAGATAAAAAATACATGAAATTAGGTAATTTTCATGATTTTAGAGAAAATTCATAAAATCAAGGAATTTTCATAATTTAAGAGAAATAATAAAATAATGGGGACATGAGGTGTGGGACCGGCCGGACGGCGGTCCCATGACACCTTTCCCTAATTTTATTATCTTTTGATAAAATCATATGATTTAGATAAAAATACATGAAATTAGGTAATTTTCATGATTTTAGAGAAAATTCATAAAATCAAGGAATTTTCATAATTTGAGAGGAATAATAAAATAATAGGGACGTGGGGTGTGGGACCGGCCAAGGCATGACTGGCCGGTCGGCGGTCCCATGACACCTTTCCCTAATTTTATTATTTTTTGATGAAATCATGTGATTTAAATAATTTCTTTGAAAAATATGAGATTTGCTCGAACGAGAGAATTTTCGTGAGATCAGGGAAAATAGTAAATATGCTAAAACATAAAATTGGGCGCGGGACTGGTCATGGCATGATTGGCCGGCTGGTGAGCCCAGTCCCCTGGCGCTTTTGCTAATATTTTATTACTATTATTTTTCCTTCCTATTTTGCATAGGTTCCTCGTTCATTCATATTTTTTGAAATGCTCGTTCGTGCATTCAAAATGTTGGTCTATGCATTATTTGCTAATTACACTTGCACCATTTTTTCCAGGGATTATTCGATGCTCAGATGCCTGTTTCATTGAATATTTATCACTAACCCGTGGCATTCTGCTGGGAAGAACCACAGATTGAAGTGACAAAGAATCGTAGAATATTGTTGGATATCCAGACATTTAAAGATGGCTCGTAGAATATTGCTGGATATTCAGACGATGGTTCGTAGAATATTGTTGGATATTCATACGATGGTTCGTAGAATATTTCTGGATATTCAGATGGTTTCAGACAATTAATTGATGGCTCTATACTAGAGAAGGGATTCCTGTATAGGAGCATTAATCATCTGAGGGTTCAGTATGAACTTGCTGGAGTGTCATATTCCTCTTTCATAGTCGGGGAAAACCTGGTTGCATCCCTAAGACGTTATCTCTCTATACTAGCATGCATGATGTCTAGGAGCCGCCCAATATTTCGATTCTATACAATATGAGATGTGTCATGGTCTCAGCTGGGAGACTACACATCTACATCTTCTCTGAGAGACTTTCTCCATCAAATGTGGCATGAGCTTTCATGCTTAGAGATATGAGTCTTAATACTCATCCGATTGCTGGATCCGGAGTAATTACTAAAATTGCTCAGTATTCATAAGATGTGCCGTGGTCTCAGTTAGGAGACTACACATTCACATGTACTCTGAGAGATAGTCTTCTCAGTCAGAGATTTTATGGCATGTGATTTCATGCTTTAACGAGAGACATGAGCCTCAATACTCATCCGGTTGCCGAATCTGGAGTATAGTTTTACAATTTTACCCTTTGTCGAAAATCCACCATCTACACATGTATCATGCCATATCTCAAGTACCTGACCTATGGGAGGGACTTGGGTTGGTTGGGCGGGTTATAAGGCTTAATCTAAATAGATAATAATGGATCATGATTCATGATTCATGAGATAAATATAATATATATTTTCATTATTAGATTTGAAGATAATATCTAAAATTACTCTAAATAGATAATAATGTCAATTATAAAAATAGTTTTATATAGCTATATCATTGTTCTTAGGGTTGGGTGGGTTGCTTGGGCTAGAAACATTTGTGCCGATGCTTGCCCAAATTTAACTCGGGTTTATAAAATTTATGACCAAGCATGCCCAAAGTTTTGAAATACATTTCCCATGTTCTCCTAACGATCGGGTTGGGCATGGGTTGGGTGGGTTAACCCAACCCCTAGTTAGTAATTCTCCGAATCATTCCTGAATGATTTGCGAACGTATCCGAACTGACTAAATATGAATGATACTTCCAAACTATTTGAACTCTGAACCTAGTTCCCGGATTATATGGACCTCACGAATGATTCACGAACGCATCCGAACTGACCGTATCCGAATGATATTTCCGAACTAGAACTCCCATAGGTAACTCTCTCGCCAGAGTTCTGTTGATTGGTTTTTGTTTGATTTTGTATATACTTTATATTTAAATACAATTATGGTAGTTGTTTAACCAGTGTTTTATGTGTTGATTTTTGTTTAAAAGTTTATAAGTTTTATAATACATTTATGCGATTAAATTGTTTACTTCATATTAAATAATCATGCTAAAATGTTTTTTTCCATCTTATAAATCATATACAAATCAAATTATTCTCGTAATAAGGTCATAATACTTATCAATTTATCATATATGTTAGCCGAATTTTAAGTGCCGAACTCACATTTATAAAACGAATATGCACGAACGTATGCCGTTCCGAACTACTGTCTGAACAACGAACCGTTGACCGGATTTTTGACCGAATCCGATCTATCTGAATCCGTATAATTCTCGTACGTATGCCGTCCCGAACTACTACCTGTATCCCGTATCCGTATGATTCCCAAAAAATGTTCAAACATAATAGGTCCCTGCACAATTGTGTATATTATTTAATTTTAATTAGTTAACAAATGGGCCATATCCTGAACTGCAGCATGGTTTGGCTCAGACATCATGCCATATCTCAATACCCTGGTCCCTGAGTCCTGACCAACAACTAATTAATCAACTAATGTCAAACAAATCAGGTCAAACATAGGTCAAGCAAATCATGTCCCTGAAAGCTTTAATCCAACACGTACCCTAGTGGAATCTATCCTTACCCACTATGTCATAATGACGTGATAAACCTAGGTAAAATGGCATTTTGGTTAATTAAAATATCTTTAATAACTAGTTGAGAAAAAAGAAAAAAGATTATTTCCTTCTCTTACTTGCACGCGCGGGAGAAATACTGGAAGAGGCGAAATAGAGAAATCCTAGGTAAGGAAATAGACAAAAAATTTCTTTCCTTCTCTTATCAAATTAAATGCAAACTTGTTTAATTTCAAGAATGGGGGATGTTTTTCTTAATTTGAAATTACTATAGTTAGGGTTTCAGGTATATACATGTCCTAAAACTAAAATCGTTTTCTACTATCAGGGCCGGCCCTGAGGCAAAGTCAACGAAGGTTGACTTTGGGGCAGCAACTCGGAGGGGCAGCAAATTCAGTTTTTCGTTTAGGGGCGTTCAGTATTAAAATGAAAAAGTGGAGGTTAAAATCGCGATTAAGAAAAAATAAAAGGACATATTCCTAATTGATTTAAGGGCATATATAAATATATAATTACTTTAATGGCTTATTGTTAATTATATAACAAGTTTTGTATATTATAGAGAATCAAAGACTACTTCTCTTTTATCGGTCTCTCCAGAAAACTTCTGGTTCTTAGTTCTTTCCCTACACCACTTCTACTAGATCTACCATCTCCACGGTAAGCAAAATTAAACCCCCAATTCAATAACGAGAATAGATTTCATTAGCATATTGATTGTGCCTTTTTTTATTTTCAGTAAGTATTATTCAATTGCATTTTTAGGGAAAATATTTTTGAATCCCCATTTCTATATAAGAATAGATTATCATGTATAATATGTAATTGATTTCAAGTCTAATCCTTTGATTTCAACTAGTATTATGTATTGTATTTTGAGGGATTTTTTTTAAACCCCCGATTCAATCAAGATTCATACTCTATAATGTTCTCAAACACAGTCTAATAATCATACATATATATTGTAGTTACATGATCCAAATAATTTGTTGATTATAGAATTATAATTCAGGGTTATTTTGAAGAAAAAAATTGCTTGTTGTTTTTGTTTGTTGAGCATTTTTATTTTTTTGATCAGGTATGGTTCACAAAAGAAAGGGGCAACATTTTTTGGTTTTCTTTGGGGCAGAAAAATGTCAGGGCTACTATATTCTGTAAAGTTAGGGTTCTGTCAATTTTAAGAGTTTTTTATGATCTTATCTGTGATGGAAATTGTGGAAGCACATCGATATTGTTAGGGTTTCTTTTGTTTTGTTCAGGTCTTTTATTTTTTTTATGATCACAAACCAATTCAGAGAGAGTTCATCTAGAGCATTCTCTGATAAATTCTAATAATAAGATTGTAACTTTGGGTTTGGGTTCACATGGATGATCACGTTTCCTTATGATTTCATTATTGAATTTTGTAAGACAATATTAATTTTGTGATGGAAATTGTGGAATTTGGTTTAGGTTGAGTTAAATTTTGTTACTAGTGGTTTTTTTTATGGATTTAGGAATTAGCTTTTATTGCTGTAAGGAGTAAAAGTTGCATTGTAGATTAAGCCGACGTTGTTCTAGAGCCGGAAAGGAGAATATGTTGCTGTATTCTCTCGATTTTATTTTTCTTCACTTTGCAACGGTGTTCTATCATGCTAAGCAACTGGTTTAACAGGGAAGAAGACGTATTTGAAAATCGGTGTTTGACCAGCAATGCACGTGCAATCCACTTGTATCCTATTAGAGAACCTACTCATTCCGTACCTCCAGATACAACAAATGGCATCGTTTGACTCCGCAGAAGATTTGGTTATCACCAAAGCATGGGCAGCCAAAAGTCGAGTTGTAGATCCCTCCTCGGCTGAGACCTTTTGGGCGAAGATACATAACAAATTTAGCCAATATTATGGGAACCTGAAAAGAAGAAGTGTTCAACAAATCAAGGATATGCACAACATCATCCTAGATACGGTAGCTGGGTTTTTTAAAATCAAACACCGGATATCCCACGCAATCCACCATAGCTTGTCCCCTCTACAACTTGTACGCATCTTTATGGTTTATTCGACACAATACTTTTTTCAACTTATATGTAACCAAATAAGTTTGTGTGTTGTTTTTGTAGTACGAAGCCGTGAAAGTGCGCTAATTAAGAGGAAAAGGGGGAAGCATTCACATTTGATGAAATTGTTTACTTCATAGTATTCATATTTTTGGAGTACCACCAGCTGCAGAGTATCACCAGAACTCAATGGTGGGTGAATCAGACTTCATACTCTTATTTGGCATTGCAATCATTTACTTCACTGCATTGCAGTTTGTGTAATCATCCTGTGGAATCCAGTCACATATTCCTTGAATGTGGTTATGCTAGATCTATTTGATTGGTTTTAAATATCAATATTACCTTGGGTTCAGGAATTACTAGACATGAGATTAATAAATTGATAATGGTTTCATTTTGGACATTTTTTTTAAGCATCAGTTTGGATTATTTGATGTTCAAAGATTTTTCAGAACATAACTCCAAATAGGACAATGTCAATAGATGGCATTAATAAACTTGTGTCTCCTGGAACTAATCTTGTGTATTCTACATTTTGATGCTTCTTTAAGTCAGATTCATTACAAGGTGGAATATGGCTAATAGTGAGGAATTGTGCAGATAGCTGCTTTCGGGTGCAAGGACAATGCTTCAATGGAGGAATGAAGATGAGAGTTGAAGCAGAAGAGCTGGAATATAAGGCTATGCTGGCAGCTGTTACTTTGGCCCCATCTAAGAACTTTAATTATGTTATCTATGAATCAGATTGTGAGACTTTAATGAAATCCATCAATGATCAAACCTATTATGTTAATTGGGTGAATCAAACTTTGGTTTTAGATATTAATTCTAATTGGACAGAACACCCAATTAGAGTAATGTGATTTAATTCACTTAATTCTAATTGGGGCCATAGCTTCTTCCAGTTCTTACGATTTTATTTTTCAACTGTACCAACACGTACTCCACTTTTTACAAAGTTAGTTTTTTACTTTAGTACCGTTATAACAACTGCAGCAATACGTACTCCGCTTTTAAGCTATCATTTTGATTTATTTTCTGAATTCGGGTACGAACAAAAAAAAATCTTTAGGATGGAATGAATATTAGTCGCATTGCACTCCGGTCTTTTAGAGCCGTCAAAGCAGAAAATTATGCAGCATGATAACAAGATTTGACTGAGAAAATTCTTAACATAGAACATGCAACATTCAAATTGAAGGATCTTTACCTTCCTGTTTTACCAAATTATTTACGATATACACTTAAATATTTTGCCAAATTATCTATTAGGAAAAATATTGCCAAATTTCCATTTACCCTCTGTATTCATCTCTCTCGTCTTAAATCATTTCATGTTTCTACTCTTAAATCTTCTAAACTCCCCCTAGAAAACGAAACAAGTGGTTTACTTTGATCATCTGATTCATCTCTGGATAAACCATATATTCCCATGTCAGTTTTGCTTTGCGGAATAATCGGATCGACCGTGTAAGTAATTATTTTCAGTACTGCTTTGTTAACTGAGATTGTAACTCTAATGGTCATAGTAGGGTAAATATTGTCTTCACATGCAACTGTATGTAGGTAGCTAACCTCCGATTACTTGTATGATTCATATATGATAACCGAACTCACATTGTGGTTTGTGATTACTCTTTGTGTACGTATTACTCTTTTCAATGATATTTCGTAGTTTTATTCGGACCACAATAACATTTTCACAAGATGTTCACAAGTTTTTTCTCCGTACAGGTATCTGAGAATTCATAATGGATCCCAGAGTAATGGATAAATCTTGGATGTATATGATAAAAGCGGGGGGTCTAACACCACCACCCAATATTTCGATTAGCAATCTGTATGGACAACTCCGAGTAGTTTTCTAGAGAATCAACTAGACAGTTAGACTCAATCAATAGAAAATACTCAATGAGTTATTATCTCAATCTCTCAATTTGATTTACTCAAGCAAATATGATTCGTGAGTCTAATCAAAGAGAGATAACTTGGATGGTACCAAAGACCAATATCCAAGTGTCAATCAATTTAAATCAACAACCAAAATGGTCGGATTATTCTAATCGATTGAACAATGCACAGCCTGTATTATTTCAATTATATAAAAATATAATACGGAAAAGAAATAACATAGACACCAGAAATTTTATTAACGAGGAAACCGCAAATGCAGAAAAATCCTGGGACCTAGTCCAGATTAAACATACACTGTATTAATCCGCTACAGACAACTTGGTGAAGATATTGAAGAAGCTGCGAGAACTACATTCACTCAAGAAGTACAGTTAAGAGGAATACCTCCAAAGTGCAATTTACCAGCATTATTGATGGAACTACCTGTGCCGTACAACATGTTAAGGCTTATGTTAGGTGTATGATGCAATGGGAGAATCATGATGTTGTATTGTGCAAGTATTTTGCATCTAGCTTAACTGGCGAGGCGCTAAAATGGTTTGAGGGATTGCCAAAAAATACTATAACTTCTTTTGATCATTTACAAGCTACATTTCTGGGAGCATATATAAGCAACAATTCATCGCGGCCAGGTATTGAAGATGTGTTTTTGTTAAAACAGAGGGTTGGCGAGAGTCTGAAACATTTAACCATAAGATGGAAGACAATGTGCAGTGAGATGGCAGGAAGAGTAGACGAGAGATATCTTATCTTGTCTTTTATCAATGCAATGTTCGCGACCAATCTGCTGTACATACAAATTTTCAGAGTCAAGAATACAATCACTATGACTGAACTACGAGAACTACAATAAAAGTACATTGCTTTGGAGGAGAAACAAAATGAGATGGAATCATATCCAATCGCGAATACCAATTCAGTAGCAGCAAATGGGAGTTTACTTCCTAAAATGATTAACAATGTGGCGAGCAGCTCGCAAGCACAACAAGAGAAAGTGGAGACTGATAACCATCAGAAGTTGGTAGCTATGGGCAGTCGAGATCAAGAAGAATATGAAAGGGAGAAGAATTATTACAATCGCGGTGGGAATAATAAGATTCAAAGGCTTGATCAGCCGCAAGAAACTTATGTTGGACAGAGGCAAAACAATTTTAGAAGCCAAGGAAATCAGAAGATAATATGGGAAGAAATTAAGATGCCTCCTCTAAATGCTAGTATAGAAAAAATCTGGGAAGCTATCATTTTGATGGAAAATATACCATCACCATGGAATATTATAAAAGAACCACATCCTAATAATCGTAGTCAAGAATTTTGTCCTTACCATCACTTTCATGGTCACACAGTAAATGATTGCATGAATGTCAAGAGAATAATTTTAAGGATGATCGACCAAGGAAAGCTAAACCACTTTTTAGTAGGACATCCACAATCTCAGCGATTGCCTCCAGCACTAGAAATTCGCAGGGTAAATACTGTAAAAGGAGCAGAATCATTCGTAATAGAAGTTGGGGGTAAAGCAAAGAATTTGTTTTGTAATTCCATTGTACATTCACACAGAACTATAGAGGATTTCCATGATAATGTTCTAAGCAGAGTCTTCGCGAGAGACACAGATGAAAGAGAGATAATGAATATCGCGAGAGCCTCGCCATTAGAAGAATGGCAGAAACAAATTATATCTTTCACTGCACAAGAAGTACCAGAACCTGGCGAGCAGCATGATAACCCATTGGTGGTAAGATTAGATATAAATCCAAAGCAAATAGAAGAAGAATATGATGATGAAAATGAAGATTCTTGGGCTATCAATAGAGTTCTAATAGACACATGCAGCTCAGTTGACATACTATTTTATCATACCTATAAGACCATGGGTGGAAGAGACGAAGATCTAATTCCATCAACATATAAAATCTATGGTTTTAATGGTACTGCCAATAAACCCAAAGGGGAAATTGAATTGCGGATTCCATTGAAAGGGATAACTTCCAAGATCATGTTCTGTGTTGTTGACGTTGAATCACCTTACAATTCCCTGATTGGTCGACCTTGGATACATGGGATATTAGGTGTAGCATCTACTTTCCACCAGTGTGTTAAATTTCCTCATCCTAATGGTGTTGGAGTTATTAAGGGAGATTGGGGAGAAAGCAAGAAATTTTATGAGATTGATATAAAATCTTGCGAGGAAAGAGCTGAGAAGAAGAGCAATTGGAAGTACAACATCAAGCAACGACAAAGATGTGAAAGATTGATGATTGATTCAATAGAGCAGTGAGAGGAAGATGATGACGAGCGGCTCGCAGATAAAGAAAAAGCAGCAAAACGTAATAGAAAAGCAGAACCAGAAAACAGTAAGTAGAGAGGTAAAATGATGAAATTTAAAGAAGCTTACGCAGAATTTGTTTGAAGAAAATGCAATTGAAAAGAGTACTCTGTTTGAAAGAATTGCAAAATTTTACAAGAAAATCAAAGAAATGAAATTTTATCAGAGTTACAATACTCGCGAGAAACGCGAATAAAATTTCGCAGAGATTAATAGAATATGACGAACCTTTATGGCGTGCACCTTAGTTCGCGGATACAATTTCGCAAGAGGCAAATGTAAGACCTAATAGTGCGTCATATAAGGGGGTATCTCTTTACATGACTCAGGGATAAAGTTATACCCTGGTTGGACGACTGTGAATCTCTTCTAAGAATTGCAAAGTATGACCAAGGCGCTGAGGTACACGGTTGAGCCAAGGGTGCTCGGGGCGTACGAAACTACCCTGTCCATTCTTGGTAAGTCTTGGATATGATGCACTTGGCCTGAAGAAAACCCCACTTAGGGTGCAGTCTTGTAACTATAAGCCATATAGGCATAAAGGACAAGAGGCTGTGAAAATAGCTGGTTGTTGGTAAATATGGATGGGAGGAGCTAGTCTTGTATGACCGATGTGCCATCCTTGAAGGGGAAACCAGGGGGAAGATAAGGGCGGCACCCTCCATTAGGGAGCTGATAAGTGTCTAAAGACGGAAATGTCATGGGGCTTTATGATCACAAGAACATTTAGGACTGTCATATTGTCGCGTGACGAAAATTATACAAAGGCAGCAAGCTAAAAGAGAAAAGTTAAGATGAGATCAATGGATTTTTACATGAAAGTGTAAAGACGTCCTGCGATTTCATTGCAAGACGGCAATGTCATAAGGTTTAATTCTTGCAAGAGAGTTTATACTTATCATATTGCCGCATAGATGTTGAAAAAATATTGATAAGACAAGATCAATGGGTCAATACATGCAAATGTAAAGACGTCCTGCAATTTTGTCGCAGAAAGAAAAAATGTGGTAAAATAAGACCTTTAATTAGGAAGGCATAATAAGACCATAAGATTATTGTGATAATGCTCGCAGAATTTATGAGATTTGCGATTCTACGCATAAAACATAAAGTTATGCAATTATTGCTAGCGATAACATCGCCGATATTGAGGCAAATTTAATTTGATTCACAACTAATATCTAATCTCTAGTCAATTTTTTCATATTGCAGATGAATAATAGAGGCAAGTATGGGAATGCATAGAATGATGAAATTATTATTCATCCATCATATGATAAAATTGCATAGATGATACATTTATACAAATAATTAAAGGATAATAATTATGATTGATTGATTATGTTGCAGAAAAAGAATTGTTTTCTAATTCATACAGATAAAAGCAAAAGAAGTTTACACATCAAGTTGGAGAAAAAATAAATGTACAAAATTTACAACGAAGAAAAAGAGAAGAAACAAGACTAAGTAGATCCATCACCACCTTCATCAGAGCTCTTTTATTTTTCAGATTTCTCTTCATTACCAGATTTATCTTCTTCATCATTATCATCATTATCTCTATCTACGTCATATTTCTCTTCCTCTCCAGATAATTCTTCATCATTATCATCTTCGCTAGACTCCTCATCTTCGCTATCAGAGATAACTAAATTTGGGGAATCATCTGGAATTTCCTTTGCAAGATCGGGGTATGTAGAATGAGGAATACCATGATCATCACAGACTAGTTTAACAACGTTATTACGAACACGGATAAGGGCGTTACTAAAATTTGAAGATGAGATTTTCAATTTTTCCTTCAATCTAGAATACTTTTCATTGCGAGAAGATAGATTTCCAGCGAGTTGGCTTTTCTCTTCTTATAACTCATCAAATATTTTACGATAGTTCTTTTCGGATACTGCGAGCAAATGATAACAAAGTTATTACATATAAGAATGATTCAATTAGGAAATAATTCAGTGAAATCATAAGAGTGGTAACCTTCTCTTTAAGAAATCATGTCTTTAATTAAAGCCGCTTGATCAGCATGAAGACTAACATCTACACCTAAATTAGTTCTGGCGTTGTCAAGAACTTTCGCAGCCCAAGCAAATTCCACGTCATTATTTATAAGAAGTCGGGAACGGATTTGGTTTTCTCTTTCAATAAAACCTTCCTTCTCGCGGATAAGCCCATCCCTTTCAATTTTAAATTCAAGAATGGTCTTATGGAAATTCGCTAAGGTTTCAGCTCCTTACCTAGATATACGATCTTTGTCTTTTGAGAGATCTTTGTTTTTGGCCTTTAATGTTTTAATCTCAACTTTGGAATTATGATAAAGTTGTTTGAGTCTGTGAGTTATATCTAAGCAAGATCTGTAGTCAATTTCTAAAAGGCGAAACTTAGATGTGAGTTCATCTATGGAAAGGGAATTAACGTTGGAAGGGTTATTTAAAGAATTATTAAGAAGTTCTAGAAGAGTATCGTTGTCTATTGGTTCAAGGAAAGAGCGAATGGTTAAAGCCTCATCAGTGAGACCATAAACATCTGCGAGAATGATAAATCAAGTAAGAAATAATAGTTAAACGTAAAGTTACGAAGGAAAAGAAGAAGGTTATCATACCTAAGAGTTGTTTGTTAACAGTATCAAGATTGGATACTTTGGATGATTGATGAGAAAGATTGTTCTCAAGTTATTTATTCTTCTCGTGAAGACTAGCGAGTTCAACTTCCATTTGTTCATTCTTCTCGCGAAGAGTAGAAGATTCAGATTTCAGTTCTTCATTCTTTTGGCAAAGAATAACATTCTTCTGTTGAGAAAATTCACGCCTATTATCTAAATCAGAAGCAACAACAAAAGCAGCTCTTCCAACCTGCGATAGAACTATATAAGTCAAAATGTGGCAAAAATATCAATAGATACATAAAAAGGATGAACAAATAGAAGCATACCAGACTGCCAAGTGAATTTAAGAGACTTGGAGTCAGGGATCTTGAAACCCCGCGAAGGGAATCACTGTCAACTAATATGGGAGCATCGCAGACTTTGGAGAGGGACCGTGATATTTCATTAATAGCTTCATCTCCGTACTCATTTGGGATACCAAATATATTCTTGCCAAATTTTTTAGATAAATGAGCCATTGAAGAATCAGAAGAAGAAGAATCCTTAATAGAAGGGAAGCAGTTATCATTATTGTTAAAATCCTCATCATTATTGTCCTTGTCGAAATCAACACTTGGATTTTCTGGAATGGGTTGAGGAGTTGAAGAAGAATAAGGCCGGGGTTTCCTTTTCTTCAAGGGAGGATCGCCAGATTCTTCACCGTGAGGGGCATAAGACTTCCCTTTGGGAGGAACAGTAGATTTATCCTTAGTTCTCGCGAGTTTTATTGGTTCTAGTTCTTCAATATCCTGTGAACATAGATGAAGATAAGAAATAGGGGCTACAATATATTGTTAAAACTAATAAAACGATATTTCTTACTTCATCTGTGAAGGATTTAAGAGCTAAGAAAGTGTTGGGTTTCCTCAAAGCCTGGTAGCTGAGTTTCATTCTGTCAATCTGGAAAAGATTGAAGTAATTAGCGAAAATATAAAAACTAGGGAAGATAGTGAATAATGATTATACCAAAGATCGGAGAGAACATACCTCTTTAGTTCTTTCAGGCCAGTTGAAAACCCAAGGTTGATATTCTGAAAGATTCGCGGGTAACGCGCGAGAACCATAAATATAAGGACCCTCAAGACATAATGGAAAAATGAACCACTTGTCATCGCTAGAATGGCGAGGGCCTTGGTTAGTATATGCATGCCAATCAATGTCCAGCATAAGAGCTTTATCATCAGCGATCTTTTCTTTTTTCAAGCGAACACCCCAGCAAGTGCTATCCCTCTTCATAGGGACTATTTTGTAATTTTCAAAGAAATTATCCACAGTATAGTCTGCAGAAACAATGGGAACATCTTTAAATTGAGGATTCTTCGCAGCTTCAAGGTAGCGAGATCCTTTATCAGCACCGCGAGAAGCATATTCAAGCAGCAATCGAATACAATCTCCACCCAATTGATATATCGCTCGCGAGAATCTCTCGTCAGAAATTATTTCATAGAATAGTGGAAGTTCTAGATCATAGAGAGGAATGGGAAGACCAGCTTCAAGTTAACCTAGCGATATTATAATTTTCTCGCGAGAGCATTGATAATCAGTGAATAATCTAAGAGAAAGTTCAGATTTAGGGCTCTGATTTGGGATTGTAGACAAAGTGAAACCTTTGCTTTGGAGTTTTTCTTGCATCTCACCAAAAGCAACCAAATTTTTAGCACCAGCAGCAACCATTTTTTAAGTATGGGAATGAGGAAAAAGGTTGAAAAATAAGAAAGGAATCACAGCGATAACAGACACGCAATTTACGGAAGAACAGTAAACTTGCAGTGAAGTTACTGAGACAAAGAAGAAGAAAGTAAAAGAGGAAGAGAAAAGAATGAAAGGAGTATTTATAGAAGAAGAAATTTCTCGAAGAAGATGAATGTAATAAATGCTAAGAAAAGACATGAACGGTCAGATCGCAGCGGTTAGAGAGGACGTGTCGCAAATTCATTAGAAGAGAGAATGCGTGAAAACAGCTGGCGAAGGATACAAAAACGTGTCAGAACAGAGATTAATGAAGAGATAAGTAGTTGCGGCATTTTAAAAGTTCTCATGATCTTCTCTTCTTCGCAGAAAATACATGAGAAGAGGCAAGATGTAGGACCAGAATATCGCTACATCTATTCTCTGCGAGATTAACAACACTTCCCAGCGAGCATCACCGCAAGATCTTCGACTGCACTTCACGAGTGTCACAAAAGCCTTCAAAAGAGTAACGTAATAACTGATGATTGAAGAAAACTTGAAAAAAGCATGTTTGTTCTGCGATGGTTACAAAACTTGCGAGATTTAACATTGTAACTATCGCGGTACAATCGCAGAATTAACCTGAAATAAGAGGAAAACTTAGCTGTCATCCACTATGTAACTACCCTATAAATATAGACCCAATGTGTCCAGAAAAAGATGATGTATTTTTGAGTGTTAAGAAAGTTTTGAGGAGAGAGAAACTTCAAGAGAATAGTTGTAATCTTGAATTCTTCCATTTCTGTAAACATTTCTGAGAACAAAGTAATAAAATGTCGTTTTTAATCTTCAATTGTGAGTTGATTATAGCAAGATCTTAACAAGGGTGTAGTGTGGGAAATCCTGCAACTACACATTTTTTAACTGAAGCTCTATTATTTTATTAATAGTTTGTCATTTGTTCGCAACATCTGAAGGAAATTTTCGCCAAAGAGTTGAAGAGTTGGAAGCAGAAAAAGGACAACTCGCAAAACTTCTGTATTCTCGCAATAAGAAATGTTCCAAGTTCAAGAAGTAGCTACAGATTACCCTGGCGAGTTTTAGTAATATTCTTGTTGGTGTTCGCAATGATTCCATTAAGATGATCTGTAATGATCATAAAATTCCTCATTCTGCATATCCTTATCTCGCGGATGAAATACCAGAGAACGTTTCTAATCTTGTCATCTTTGACAGTGAAGCTGAAGAAGATGGAGAATATAATGAAGATGAAGGTGAAGGGGGGAAATATGATGAAAATAATGAAGGATGTAGTGAGAAATAGTTTTATCTCCTTTTCTAATCTCTTTGTAATATTTGTACATTTATTTCCTTCTCCTTGTAAGATATTCCTGTGAATTTCTCCAGCCTCTAACATTCCTTGGTGTATAGATTTCTTTTGTTTCTATCTGCATACATTAGAAAACAATTATTTTTTGCAATATGGTTAATCAATATGATTATTAATTTTTAACTATCTATGTAAATCTGCCATATAATGATGAATAACAATTTTATCATTCTGTTCATTCCCATACTTTCCTCTGTTATTCATCTGCAATATGAAAGATTGAGCAGATTACTTTCTGAATAAGATCTGTTTTTAAATTTTGGCCATAATCTCGCAGCCGTTTCTTGCTCTCTTGTGTGGTCTTATTTTGCCTTCCTAGTTAAAGGTCTTATTTTGCCACGTTTTGTCTTGGCAACAAAATCGCTGGACGTCCTTATATTCGCATATAAAGACCCATTGATCTTGACTTATCCTCATTTTGTCAATTTGTTGCGACAATATGACAGGCCTAAGTTTTCTTGGGAAAACAAAGCCCCATGACATTGTCGTCTTGCGATGAAATCGTAGGACGTCTTTACACTTTCATGTAAAAACCCATTGATCTCATCTTATCTTTTTCTCATGGCTTTTTGCCTCTGTGATGAGTGCCAAATATTGCTTATTCATACACCTTTTTATTGGCATTTAACTCATCTTTTGAGCTTTAAAATCATATATTATCCCAAATTCTGTATTTTTACTGTTTTCAAGAATAAATATTTGTATTAATTAATTTTGTGTTTTTAGGTACTAAATAAAGGTTGGATGATTTGAGAAGCCAAAAGAGCATAAAGTTGGAGGCTGTCGACTATGGAAGAGTTGCAACCCGCTTGCACATCAGTTGTAACCTGTTTACAAATGCATGGGTTTAAACTACCCATGATCCAAGACCCAAGCCCGTTACCATCTTGATCCATCGGATTTAATCTAGTAGATGAATATCCAACGGCATCTCCAATCAATGCATCAACTTTCTCTGCTCCTGCCTCACACCCTAGATACCTATGCTCTTCCCCCAAATCGCACAAAACACCACCCAACACTTTCGTTTTTTCTTGTCCCCAAAAGAGCCACATTCCCTTCAATCACTCAATCAATTAAGGAAAATTAGATTTATATTCAAAATAAAAGAAAAAGGAAAGAAAAAGCAAGCATCAATTACGGCTTTGATTGGGTTCCTTTCTCTCAATTTCGAATCCAAGGAAGGAGAGTATTTTGTGTATAAATAGGGGGTGTTGTGGTGTTGAATAAATCATCCAAGGCTAGCTTGTTCATAATAGTTCTTAATTTCAATTGAGTTTTCATTCTGTTTAGTATGTTCTAAATCATTTTACTAGAGTTTAGATGAAGCTCTAGCCTACTGATATGTTATTCGTACTTTGTGTGTTGTTCTTGAATGTTTAAAATTGTTTAAGATATAATTTAATCCAAGTTTGTCAACATTTTTCTCTCACAATGTATGCCATGTATCCATTGTAGTTAGAATATCACTATGTTGATTATGCTGCAACTCATGCTTAAAAATATTATTGATCCTTAGATTAGTTGTGCTTTAACTAGACAGTTAATGCTTTGGAGAAATATTTTAGTTGTGATTAAATTATCCATTGGAGAAACACCTTAGATACAAGGTAAACTTGAATCTGCTATAAGGACAAGAATAACATCATAAGTTAAGTGCATATTGTAGGTTAGTGGTGGATTTGAAAACTCTAGTATCCATATTCTCAGTATTTACATCTTGAGTTAATTGCATCTTTCCTTTCTCTTTAAAATCTCTGCCAACATCTTGTCGTATCGACACAACACAATCAAATCGTTTTGATCACTCTCTGAATCAGTTTTAGTAAGGATTTTAAATCAACTCTACACTCTCCTTGTCTCTGTGGGATCGACCTGTATTTGCCTTGTCTGCAATAGACATTGTGCACTTGCAGTTAGACATAGTCGTAGGTATCTTTCTAAGCCTACCAAGTTTTTGGCGCCGTTGCCGGGGACTCGGTAAAAGTGTAGTTGAAGTTTCTATCTTTATTTCACTGATTTCAAGTTCTGTACATATTTATTTCAGTTATAAGTTACAGCTTGTCTGTCGATTAGTTTAAGTTTGTTATCCTCATCATCGATGTATATAATTGTCATCACATATCTTTAGTGTTATCTTTAGTTACTAATTTTTTTCAGATAAGTTGCATGCATCATAGTCTTGTAATTAGCATATTAAGTTACTTGTACCATTAGCATAAATTAGATTTTAAGTCTCCTGTCACTATTCACTATTCACAGTCAATATTGATACTCTCTGATTTTGCTTTGCAAAATTTCGAAGCTCTGACAACCTCTGTTGAACTCACTAGGTACCTGTAATACTGTTACGGGAACTAAGGCAAAGGAGGAAGAAGAGCAAAACAAATTACGGTTGTGCCTACACCCGGTATTGTACCGGCGGTATCATTTTTAAACCTTGCATGAATTATCTTTTCATTCTCGTGAGCAGTGAATTGTGATTGTCTCGATTTTCTGGATTTTTATAACATGTTGATTGGTATGCATGCTAGGTTATGATTGTTATTTTCCGTGACCAAACCAATAGACTAGTGAGAATTAGCCAGGAAGACGTAGTTGAAATACCTAGTTCTGAGGCAGACAATAGCGACCAATCTGAGACAATGGGTAAGAATCCAAACCCAGTCCGTAGTCTCAAAGACTACATGTACCCAACGAGGGCAAGCCAGCCTTCGTGCATTATCTTACTAGCTGCTGCTGGTCAGTTTGAACTAAAGTCAAGTACCATGAATATGTTGCCTGTGTTTAGAGGGGTTGAGGCTGAAAATTCCTACCACCATATAAGAGAATTTGAGGAAATTTGTGGAACTTTGCGTATCAACCAAATGCCCGAAGATTCCCTCAAACTGAGATTTTTTCCCTTTTCTTTAAAAGAAAAGGCCAAGTCTTGGTTGTATGCTTTGCATCCACGGTCAATAAATACATGGGATGAAATGACTAAATAATTTTTCAAAAATTTCTTCCCAAATCATAAAATTACAACTATTCGTCAAAGTCTAAATGGTTTTGTTTAATTAGATGATGAGACTCTATCAAAATATTTGGAGAGATTCAATGAATTATTACTCCAATGTCCCCATCATGGTTTTGAAAAATGGAGACTTGTGCAAATTTTATATGAAGGTTTAGATGTCAAAACCCGGACCACAGTTGAGTCTATGTGCAATGGTGAATTTATTGAGAAAAGTGCTGATGAGGCTTGGACTTTCTTAATTGAAGTCGCTGAAAATACTCAGCAGTGGGAGTCCATTCGTGAACCTAAAAAGACTACCCATGTAGCTAATGTTCATAGAGTTGAGTCTGATTTTGAGGGAAATGCAAAGATGGCATCTTTGGCTAGGAGAATAGAAGTGCTTGAGCTACAGAAGAATGTAAAAACTAATGCCCCTACTCTCCGTAACCAAATTGAAATGGCCACTTGTGCCGCATGCCATAGTTCAGACCACCTAGTGGATACTTGTCCAGAACTCCATGCATTTCAAGAGGCTAAAACCGAGCAAGCCAATATTTTGTACCATAGGCAAGAGAACAACCCTTATTCTCAGACCTACAACCCAGGGTGGAGAAACCACCCTAACTTTTCATGGTCGAAAGGGCCTATACAAGGGGGACTGTAGGGACAAAATATCGCAAGATATAAGGTTACGAACATAGTAACAAATACAAGAGAAAAGTGTCGCAAGATAATGCGATAATAGAAGAAACATGGGAGAAGTGTGAAGGGTTTGCGAATATAGAATAAATTTACGATCAGAGGTTGCGATGCTTATATACAGCTGTACAAATTTCACTATAAATAATAGTTCAAATGCTAGATTGGAGGGGTTCTTTAAGTGAGTGTTAGAAAAAGTCCTAGGAGAGAGAACAGAGAAAGTTGTAATTGTTCTAATTTCCATTAACATATTTCTTTGTAATCAGTTGAGAATATTAATCAAAATTGTCATTTTTCATCAAGAACTTCTTAAAGTTTTACAAATTCTACTGAGGGTGTAGTTGTAGGATTTCCTGCAACTACATAATTGGCGCTAGAAACAGGAAGGGGGGGAAAAGAGAAGCAAACGTAATAGAGATAATTAAAGAATTTTGCATCAGAGAAATGGCTGGAAGAAGGAATATATCAGAACCATTAACTGCAGTAAGAAGAAGTGTAAGACTCGCAGGTGGAGAAGCAAACGTAACAGGAGAACCTAGTAGGAGAAGGAGCAGTCGAAGAAATCAAACTCAACAAACAGTAACACAAGAAAGAGAAATAGATCAAGATCGAGTGAGTGTACACACTTGGAGAACTGATACACCAGTAGAAGCATATAGAGAACCGCAAATCGGATAAAATGGGAGGAACAATTCATGAAAGATAAATGGAGGCATTAGAAACATTGAGACAAGAAATTCAGGAAGAAAGAAGGTTTGAAGCTGAAGAACGTGCAAATCTAACAAGACAGAATCAAGAATTGAGGAGGGAAAATGAGATGTTACAAAGGAGGAGATCTCAAAGTGCTGCGAGATCAAATTTTAGACCAGAGAGAGAAGAACGAAATTCGCCAACAATCAATAGTGAAAGTACTATGCAAGGACAAGCACATAATCTGGTTGAAACAAATCGAGAGAATCGCTTCATTTTAGTACCGAACAACGAACAAAACGTGGAAAATTTACGAACAGAACCATTTCCAAGGGAAAATAACCAGAATGGTGAAGAAAATCGAGAGGAAGAGCAGCAACTTGTGGAAGAAGTGGAGAGGCAACAAGCAATGCATCAAAATAATTACGAGGATGGAGTAAGAAGACATGAACATGATCGCAATAATCAAGATCTTGAATATGGTAGAATTCAGAGGAGAGTTGGAAATCAACGAACAGAAATAGTAAGGAATGAACCAAATCTTCAAAACAGAATTCAGGCAAATCAGGGAGAGGTAAATCGCAGAAGGAGGAGAAACGAAGAAGAAAAAATTCCTGATATTCACATGAGAAAGATGAGGAGAATAGAAATGGAAGAACAAGAATTTAAAGATGCTTTGCAACAAAACAATTGTGACAATTTGGAGAGAATATATTTGAAAAATTGTGCAAATGGAAACATTAATGAAGAGAATGATAGAATGTGAAGGATCGCAAGAGAAGAAATGCAAGAACGTAGAAGAAGAGAGGCTGCGTTGAAGAGACCAATGGATGAGAATTCTGAGGCAAATGAACGGATCTTTCGAGAATTAGCGGAAATGAGAGGAATGATAAACAGTAGATGAGGAGGAGATAGAAGGCAATTAGATGAAGCAATAGAAGAAGTTGCGAGGACTCCTTTCTCTAGAGAAGTACAATTGGGAGGGATTCCACCAAAATGCAATCTGCTTGCATTAACCAGCATCTTTGACGGGACTTCATGTGCTATACAACACATTAAAGCGTATATAAGATGCATGTTACAATGGGAAAATCACGATGCTGTATTATGCAAGTATTTCACATAAATCTTAACAGGATAAGCTCTAAAATGGTTTGAAGGACTTCCAAAGAACACTATTACATCATTTAATCATCTACAAGTAACTTTCTTAGGAGCATATATCACGAATCATTCCTCGCGACTTGGTATTGAAGATGTATTTGGTTTAAAACAAAGAATTGGCGAAAGTTTGAAGCATTTAGTAAGAAGATGGAAAACTATGTGCAGTGATATGGCAGGGCGTGTGGACGAGAGGTACCTGATTTTGTCTTTCGTAAATGCGATGTTCGCAACTGAGCAATTATATGTTCAAATCTTCAGAAGAAAGAATTCCATTATGATGACAGAGTTGTGAGAATTGCAAGAGGAGTACATTACATTAGAGGAAAATCAAAACAATATGGAGTCATATCCAGTGACAAACACCAACACTCAAGATAAAAGAGCAAAATTACTTCCTAAAATAGTCAATATCGTAGCAGGTACCTCGCAGACATCCTCGCAAACATCTTCGCAGATATCAGAAGAGAATAAAATTGACAATGGTCAACCAAAAATGGTAGCAATGAGTAGCAAGGATCAAGAAGAGTATGATAGAGAAAGGAATTTCTATAGTCGAGGAGGAAATAACCAGATCCCAAGATTAGATCAGCAACAGGAAAATTATGGAGGACAAAGGCAGAACTATTTTGGACAAGGGAATCATAAACAAAACTATAACAATGGACAGGGAGGTCAAAGAATTATAAGAGAAGAAATAAAGATGCCACCTTTGAATACAAGTGTAGAAAAGATATGGCAAGCAATCATCTTGATGGAAAATATACCAACACCATGGAATATGGGAAAAGAACCACCTATGGGTCCAAGAAGTCATGAATTTTTCTTATACCATCACTTTCATGGACATTCTACAAATAATTGCAATAATATCAAAAGGGTTATCTTGCGAATGATCGATCAAGGTAAACTGGACCACTTTTTACTCAAGCAAGCACAGTCACAACAATTACCACAAGCTCCAGTGATAACTCGCATGGTGAACACAATACAAGAAAAGGGAAAGGAAACCTTACACATAGAAGTGGGACAAAAAGCAAGGAATGTTTTCTGCAATTCTATTGTTCACTCGTATAAAACCATAGAAGATTTTCATGATAATGTGTTAAGCAGGGTATATGCGAGAGATGGTGAAGGAAGGGAAATAATGAACATCGCAAAAATTTCACGACTTGAAGATTGGCAGAAGCGTGAATTTTTTTTTGAAGCCACAGAAATTCCAGAAGGTTGCGAAATACATGATAATCCATTGGTAGTGAGATTAGAAATTTGTCTGAATATGGAAAAAAGCGAAGATGATACAGACGAAGAATCATTTGGTCTTAATAGAATCTTAATTGATACGGGAAGTTCTGTCAATATTCTCTTCTATCCTTCTTACAAAACCATGGGGGAAAAGACGCAGATCTAATACTTTCTACCTATAGGATTTTTGGCTTTAATGGAACTGCTAATAAACCTAAAGGAGAAGTAAGCATGCGAATTCCCTTAAATGGAATGCGAACTGAAATTCTATTTTGCGTTGTTGTTGTCGAATCACCATACAATGCTTTAATAGGGATACCTTGGCTTCATGGGATTCTAGGCGTAGCTTCAACTCTTCATTAATGCATAAAATTTCCTCATCCAAAGGGTATTGGAGTTATCAAGGGTGATTGGGCAGAAGGGAAGAAATATTACGATACAGAAGTAGAAGTTTGTGAAGGAAAAGCTGTTGAAAAGGAAAGTTGGAGAAAAAGAGCAAAGGCTGCGAAAAGGAGCAAAAATTTAATGACTGAGGATTAAGGCATGAAGGAGTAAAGTTACAATGTTAAGTGTACAAGAAATTTACGATGATAGAAAAGGGATATGGTTTGCGAAGAAAAAAAAGAATGAAGAAGAAAGGTAATGAAACAAAAAGGTAATCAGTATATTTGTTCGCAATGTATAACAATATATATTTTGAAAAACAAGAAAATGAAATGAGGTATTTCGCAACATGAAAAATTTGTGATGAGTTTTTACGAGTAAAAACGATTTATTGCGATCAGCTTTCATTAAATAAAGACGCAAAAATTTATTTGCGATCAGCTTTCATAAAAGAAAGCCGCAAACTGTGATCAGCTTTCAAAAAAGAAAGAAAGCCGCAAAAATTTTACACAGGCAAACCTTTGTGACGTACACCCTAGTTCGCGAAGCAACATTTCGCAAGAGGCAAAGTCCTAAAGTACGTCATTTAAGGGGGTACCTATAAGCATGGCTCGGGGGAAACAGAACACCACCACGGAACCTGAGTACATGGACATTACGGGGTACATAACCCAAAAACGGGGTACCTATCCGGGTAAGACACCTTGGATTCTCAACCTAATCTTGCGATGTAACATGATTTAGGTTGGGCGACTAAGGCATACTGTCTTTCCCAAGAAGTGCAGAAAACGATCAAGGCGCCGAGGTACACGGTTGAGTCAAGAGTGCCGGATGGGTTTGAAGCACATCTGCCATTCTTGACAAGTCTTGGCAAATGATGCACTTGGCCCAAAGATACCCCATAGGGTGCAACCTCGTAACTATAAGCCCTATAGGAAAAAAGGATAAGAGTTTGCGAACAAAAGCTGGTTGTTGGAAAACCGGATGGGAAGAGCTAACCTTGTATGGTCTATGTACGCTTCCTTGAAGGGGCAACCAAGGGGAAGATAAAGGGCAACACCCTCCATTAGGGAGCTGATACGTGCTACAAGACGCAAATGTCACGAGGCTTTTTGTTCGCAAGAACATAAAGGCTTGTCATATTTGTGCAACAATCGTATTTCTGCGAGTAAAAATAAAAAATAAAAAATAAAAAAAAATATATACTCGCAGAATTAAATACAAAGAAGTTAAGATGAGATCAATGGGTTATTACATGAAAGTGTGATAATATCCCGCGATTTCATCGCAAGACGATAATGTCACAAGGCTGTATATTCGCAAGTATATTCAGACTTGTCATGTTATCGCAAACACAAAAATATTGTTAAGATAAAGTCAAGGGGTTGAGGCATGTGAGTGCACCAACATCCTGCGACTTTATCGCAAAAGAGGTGGCAAAGTAAGACCTTTACTTAGGAAGGCATGATAAGACCACAGAAACTAATGAAGTCAATTTTGTCAATGTCATTGGAGATTCTTTATATTCTTAACAAGAATATGTATCAAGAATTCCTACCAAAATAGGCAATTGTATTCGCAATCAAGGACGGATATTTCATACTCATTAAATTCTTCAAGGATTGAATACTTCTTATACTTCTTCAAGGATGTATCATAATTTTCATACTTCTTCAAGGGTGTTTCATAATTCTTATACTTCTTCAAGGATGTTTCATACTGCTTCAAGGATGTTTCATAATTCTTATACTTCTTCAAGAATATTTCATAATTATTCAAGGAGGTTTCATACTTCTTATTACTTCGCAACAACCTGAAACTTTGCAACTTAAACTGAGGAAGATTTTCTAATACTCATAACAACAATTGATCACCTGACGAGAAATAATAAGGGGAAAAGGAATACTAAGCTAGGTCTTCAAAATATATTATTTCTCTTCATATGATCAAGTTATGCAAGTAAGGAAAGCATTCAATTAAAGAAAGATCAACTCATCATCGCAAAATTAAGACATTGGTACTAATTAAATTGCAAAAACAAAATTGTTGGTTGATTAAAAGTGCAGGTAAGAAGAAAATATTGTACTCAAGCAGATAAGACGAAAAGGAATGAAGCAAATATACAGGAAGGAATAAAGCTACTCTGTGGGAGATTTATCTTCATCAAAATGATCTTCTCTTTCTTCTTCGGAGATATCATCTTCAACTTCACTATCAGAGATATCCAAATCTGGGGTATCATCAGGGATTTCTTCAGAAAGGAGCGTTTGGTACTTAATGAGAGGAATTTGATTGTCTTCACAAATCCTGCGAGTCATCATAGCTCGAAAGCGCTTGATGTTTAAGCCATGGTTATTTTGAGAAATTTGATGTTGAGACTTTAAATTAGAAATCTTCTGATTACGCGCAGCAAGAGTAGCTTCCAGCTCTTCAATCCTTTTTGTATAATTTTCTTCAGCATTTACAAAGAAAAAGGATAAGTAAGAAATAAGAGAATAAAGAGTAAGGGAATAAATTAAGGAATTGATTAGCAAATTGTGGAGTTAAAGTAATCAAGATTTGCGAACTTACCTTCTAATTTCTTCTTATCATTACGAAGAGAAATGACTTCAAGCTCCAGTTGATTATTCTTCTCAAGGAGAGAAGAATTTCCAGTTGCGATATTCGCAGATTGCGCATTATCTTCGCAACGGGATTTTAATTTTGCATTATCAATATTCAAATCCTCTATTTTATGGAGAAGTTTTGTATTCTCAACCTCCAGTTTGTTACAATGACTTAAAGTTTTCTTCTCAGCAATTGCATGACGTCTTTCCCAATCTGAAGCGGCTGCACAGCTAACCCTCCCAACCTGAGCAAATAAAAGAGATTAGAAATCAATGAAGTAGGGGAAATTAACAAGAAAAAGAAGAGAAACTTACCATACTCCCCAAAGAGTATAATGTAATAGGAGAAATAAATATTGAAATTCCATTAAGGGAATTATTGTTGATTACAGTGGGAACTTTACAAGCCTTTGCAATATTCCTATGAGCATTTGCAGTAGGAGACTTTCCTAATCCACGAGAAGAGTTGACAAAAGCCTCAGACAATCGAGTCATTGCAGACTCAAAGGTTTCCACATTGCTGTAATCTTCATCTTCTTCATCATCATCATCATCATTCCTCCTATCAGAGTCAGTATCAGAATTAAAACTAAGATCCTTCTCAAAAAGTCTATCATCTTTATCACTTTGTTCTTCGTCAACATCCTTGCTAGAGGAGATCACATGGGAGTAAGCACTGGGTGGGGGTCTCTTCCTTTTCCTCGCAGAAACAATATCCTCAAGTTTCCCTTTTTCTTTGCGAAGAGCATCTTCTTTATTACCAGAAATCTTGGTGTTCTTCGCAGAGCGAAATGTTTTTTGTCTTGAAGTTAGCGCTTCAGAAGAAGTTGAATTCTTATTCTCACTCACAACAGCCCCAGGGAAGTCAGAAAAAACCTACAAATTCAAATAAGGATAAGAAACAGAGGCAACAATATATTGTTTAAAACACATATAAGAATGTTTCTTACCTCATTTGAAAACAATTGGAAAGCCTCGCGAGTACTGGATTTCCAAGTTTTGAGGTAACTTTCCTTAAGTTCATTCACCTGACAAATATTGCAAAAGGATTAGTAAAAGAAGAAAAATAACAAGAAGATAAGAAGATGGAGATACATACATCTTTATCTCTATTAGGCCAAGAAAAGACCCAAGGTTGATAGTTACGATCATGAAAATTCGCAGGAAGATCTACTATCCCAGAGATGTAATAACCAGATAATGCTAGAGGATAATTGTACCAATCTTCATCATGAGAATGGCGAGGGGTTCGATTATTTTCAGAAGCATAATCAATATCATGCATAATAAGATCAGCTTCTGCGACATCAGTTTTACGATGAAGACGAACACCCCAACGTTTATCTTCCCTCTTCGTAGGAATTAATGTGTAATTTTTAAAGAAATTCTCGACTGTGTAATTTGCAGCGATAATCTCTACATCTCTAAATTCAGGTCTCCTAAGTTCAATTTGGTATAAAGATTTTCCAGTAGTAGCACGGTTTGTGAACTCAACCAGAATGCGAATGCAATCCCCAGTCAATTGACAAATGGCTTGTGAGAAATTTGGATGAGAAATAATCTCATAGAATAAAGGAAGATTGACATCATAAAGAGGAATAGGAATACCTGCGAGGATTTGGCCTCGTGGGACTAAAACTATCTGATCATCCCAATGGAGATCAGTAAAGAGTTCCATACAGAGATGGGATTTATTGGTATGACCATCAATCTCAGAAAGAACGAGGTTTCTATCAGCAAGCTCTGCATTAAGTTGTTCCACAGTTTTCTTCTTCGGATCCATTAGATGAAAGATAGAAAACAGAGAAGAAAATAAATAAAAAAGGCAAGAAATAGTAGTAGAAGAAAGTAGGAAAAAATTGCAGAAGTAGACGTAATGAGGAAGATGAAAAGGATAAAAGAATAAAATGAGGAATTAAAGATAGTATTTATAAAAAAGAGAGTTTTATGAAGATAGAAATTCATCAATGCAATTATACGTGAGCAGTTGAGAAGGACCGTTACGAAAACATGTGTCGAAGATTCAATGAAAGAGAAAATACGTGTTGCGAATATAAGAGGTAATGATAACTATATTAAATTTGCGAGAATAATAATTCTCATGACATTTCTTCTTCGCATAACTGAAATGAGAAGAGGCAAGATGTAGGGACAGAATATCGCAAGATATAAGGTTACGAACATAGTAACAAATACAAGAGAAAAGTGTCGCAAGATAATGCGATAATAGAAGAAACATGGGAGAATTGTGAAGGGTTTGCGAATATAGAATAAATTTACGATCAGAGGTTGCGATGCTTCGCAGGTTATATACAACTATACAGATTTCACTATAAATAATAGTTCAAATGCTAGATTGGAGGGGTTCTTTAAGTGAGTGTTAGAAAAAGTCCTAGGAGAGAGAACAGAGAAAGTTGTAACTGTTCTAATTTCCATTAACATATTTCTTTGTAATCAGTTGAGAATATTAATCAAAATTGTCATTTTTCATCAAGAACTTCTTAAAGTTTTACAAATTCTATTGAGGGTGTAGTTGTAGGATTTCCTGCAACTACAGGGACCAAAAAATAATAACCAAGGATACTCATATCCTAGAAACCCCCAAGTGCAACCACATTCTCAGTACCCTGTAGAGAAAAAACCTAGCTTTGAAGATAGTGTCGGTCTGTTGACCCAAAATCTTTTACAACTTCAAAAGACCTCAGACCAATGTCTTACAAGTCTAGAACTTAGAATGGGTCAAATTTGTGATGCATTGAATGAAAGAGAAAAAGGCAAACTCCCTAGTCAGCCCCAACAAAATCCAAAAAATGTATTTCAGACAGGTACTTCAACTTGCAATGAGGCCTCCCATAATCAAGTAAATGTTGTCACCACTCTTCGTAGTGGTAAAGTTGTTGAAAACAATGTAGGTGGACCACAGTCGAGTGAGTCTAGATCAGACTCACAAGTGCATACAACTCTACAGAAAATACCCATTGTGGAAAAGGAATCTGAGCACGATAATGACTCTAAGAATTCTCATCATGCTAATGTCCCTGCACTATCTCATGTACCTGTTGCTCCATTTCCTCAAAGATTGGAGCAACAAAAGAAAGGTACCCAATACAATGAGATGTTGGAGATGTTTGAACGAGTCAATATAAACATTCCTTTTCTCGAAGCAATTAAGCAGATACCTGCTTATGCTAAATTATTGAAATACCTATGCACACAAAACGAAAGATTCACGTGCATAAGCGTGCCTTTCTCACTGAGCATGTAAGTTCAATCATTCAAAACAAAACACCACCTAAGTATAAAGACCCAGGTAGTCCAACTATCACATGAACTTTAGGCAACCATACAATCGATAGGGCTTTGTTAGACTTAGGTGCAAGTGTGAACCTTTTGCCATACTCTGTGTATGTGCAGTTAGGTCTTGGGGAGATGATACCCACTCCTGTTACGCTACAATTAGCGGACAGATCTGTAAAAATCCCTCGGGGTATTGTGGAGGATGTGTTGATCAAGGTTGACAAATTTTATTTCCATGTGGACTTCATTGTGCTGGATACTCAACCTGTGCAAAACCCAGATTGTCACATTCCTGTTATTTTGGGACGTCCTTTCTTGGCTACGTCCAATGCTATCATAAACTGTCGTAATAGAGTGTTGAAATTGTATTTTGGTAACATGACTGTGGAACTGAATGTATTTCATGTAAATCAACAACCCATATATTGTGATGATAATGAATTGCATGAGATTAACATGATTGAGAGTCTGATTCAAGACTCATTGCCTGACATCCTATCTGCGGACCCTTTGCAAGCATGTTTAGATAATTTTGACTTAGATATTTTTGATTCTGAGTACATTGGGAAAATTCACTCTTTGCTTGAATCTGTGCCACCTATGGATATTGCTAAA
Organism: Papaver bracteatum; assembly: GCA_023529315.1. NCBI lineage: Eukaryota > Viridiplantae > Streptophyta > Magnoliopsida > Ranunculales > Papaveraceae > Papaver > Papaver bracteatum. Next base: position 1,527,844 of record JAJJWX010003671.1, read on the forward strand.
TGGCAGACTGCATTGGAACCACTTCCACTCTCTGATTCCAAATCTTCCTCATCTCTTGATGAACCACCAAAGCTCGAACTGAAACCATTGCCTGATACTCTTAAATATGCATTTTTGGGACCTTCTAATACTTTGTCTGTAATCATTTCATCTTCCTTAGATATAGAATAGGAGAGTAAGCTTTTAGAAGTACTTAAGGAGCAGAAAGAAGTATTAGGATGGACCATCTCAGACCTTAAAGGCATAAGTCCCACTGTTTGCATGCATCATATAAATGTTGAAGAAAATGATAAACCATCTAGGGAGATGCAAAGGCGACTCAATCCTAACATGAAAGAGGTTGTTAAGGTGAGATTCTAAAACTTCTTGATGCGGGTATCATATACCCAATCTCAGATAGCAAATGGGTTAGTCCCATTCAGGTTGTGCCGAAAAAGTCAGGAGTTACTGTAGTTCAAAATGATAAAGATGAGTTAGTTCCTACTCGAGTAACCACAGGGTGGTGAGTTTGCATTGATTATAGGAAGTTGAATGCATTAACAAGGAAAGACCACTTCCCTCTTCCATTCATAGACCAAATGCTAGATCAGTTGCCTAGGCATAGTTACTATTGTTTCTTGGATGGTTTTTCTAGTTAAAATAAGATTCATATTGCACCTGAAGATCAGGAAAAGACCACATTTACATGTCCTTTTGGAACGTTTTCTTATCGTCGTATGCCCTTTGGGTTGTGTAATGCACCCACCACATTTCAACGATGTATGATGAGCATTTTTTATGACATGATAGATAATTTCCTCGAGATCTTTATGGATGATTTCTCTGTGTTTGGGTCTTCTTTTGATGAATGTTTGAACCATCTCACTCATGTGCTGATTAGGTGTAAAGAAAAATATTTGGTTTTGAATTGGGAAAAGTGTCATTTTATGGTGAACTCAGGCATAGTTCTAGGACACATCATCTCTAAAAAAGGCATAGAAGTAGAAAAATCTAAAGTTGACCTCATTCAACAATTGCCGCAACCTCGCTCTATGAGGGAGGTTAGATCATTTCTAGGCCATGCTGGTTTCTACCATAGATTCATTAAAGATTTCAGTAAGATTTCAAAGCCACTGTGTAATCTACTTGGTAAAGATGTTGCATTTATCTTTGATGATGCTTGTGTGCGTGCTTGGGAGGAGCTCAAAAATCTTCTAACTTCAGCCCCTATAGTTCGGCCACCTGACTGGAAATTGCCATTTGAAATCATGTGTGACGCATCTGATTTTGCTGTTGGTGCTGTCTTAGGACAGCGCATTGATAAACTTTCATATGTGATATACTATGATAGCAAGACTCTTAATGATGCTCAACTTAACTACTCAGCTACTGAGAAGGAATTGCTTGCTGTTGTTTTTTCATTGGAAAAGTTTAGGTCATACTTGATAGGGTCTAAGGTCATCATATACACTGATCATGCTACTCTGAAATTCCTTATTTCTAAGAAAGATGCTAAAGCTCTTCTTATCCGATGGATATTGTTATTACAGGAATTTTATCTTGCAATTCGAGATAAGAAAGGTTCTGAAAATGTGGTTGTTGATCACTTGTCTAGATTAAATGTTGAGTCTAGTGATGAATCCGTGCATATTAGAGAATCATTTCATGATGAACAATTAATGCTAGTGTCTGAGTTTCCTTGGTTTGATGACATTGTGAATTATTTTGCCACGGGAAGAATGCCTTTGCATTGGTCTAGACAAGACTGTTCCAAGTTCTTGGCTGAAGTTAAATACTTCTTTTGGGATGACCCATACCTGTTTAAGTACTGCCCGAACCAAATCATTAGGAGATGTGTCCCCAACATTGAACAGAAAGATGTGATATCTTTTTGTCATGACCAAGCATGTGGAGGCCATTTCAGTGCCAAGAAAACTGCTGCAAAGGTCTTGCAGAGTGGGTTTTATTGGCCATCGTTGTTTAAAGACTGCCATGCTTATTGTATTGCTTGTGAACGTTGTTAGAAACTAGGAAGTATTTCCAAGAGAAACATGATGCCATTGCACCCTATTCTGATTGTTGAACTGTTTGATGTGTGGGGAATTGACTTCATGGGACCATTTCCTAATTCTGAAGGTAAGTTGTATATCATTGTTATTGTTGATTATGTTTCTAAGTGGGTAGAAGCAGTTGCGACCAAAACAAATGACCACACGGTGGTACTTTCATTCTTAAAAGAAAATATATTTTCTCGTTTTGGCACCCCTAGAGCTATAATCAGTGACGGTGGTTCACAATTTTGCAATAGGTCTTTTGAGTCATTAGTTCGCAAGTATGGCATAACTCATAAAGTCGCAACCCCATATCACCCACAGACCAGTGTCCAAGTAGAGGTTTCAAATAGGGAGATTAAGCATATTCTGGAAAAGACGGTTAATCCTTATAGGAAAGATTGGTATTTACGTTTAAATGATGCTTTGTGGGCCTACAAAACTCCCATTGGTATGTCCCCTTATAGACTTGTGTATGGCAAAGCTTGCCATTTACCTGTTGAACTGGAACATCGTGCATATTGGGCTATTAAAAGGCTTAACTTTTCTCTTGATAAGGCAGGTACACAACGGAAACTCCAAATCAATGAGTTGGAAGAACTGAGAAATGATGCTTATGACAGTTCAAAGATGTACAAATATAGAATGAAGGTGTCCCATGACAAGCACATTTTGCGCAAGTCATTCACTCCAGGCCAGAAAGTTCTATTGTACAACTCACGTTTGCACCTTTTTCCAGGTAAATTGCGTTCTAGATGGACATGCCCATTCTTGGTACGTGCTGTTTTTCCCCATGGAGCTATTGAAATCGAAAACCCAGCAGACAAGAGCATCTTCAAGGTCAATGGTCAGAGACTGAAACCATTTCTGGAGCATCTGCCACCGGAAGTTGAGACCGTAGACTTGGAAGATCCCATCTATGGGGACTGAGCTAGTTCACTGTTGTACATAAAGTTTTCTTTCAAAGCATTCATTTAAGTCTGGTTTAGCACCACCATTTTTCATCTGGTAAACTCGTTCCTTTAAATTTTCTCTGCTTTGTTCTCAGGGTATGTTTTTATTCTTATGAAATATTGAGGACAATGTTAGATTTAAGTTTGGGGGAGCATTTTGTATATAGAGTTGTTAGTCTTTTGCATAAAAAATAAAAATAAAAATAAATAAAAATAAAAAATCTTCTGCAAATATTTGCATAAAACCTCCAAGTTCTAGAGATCTTAGAGTCACTAGCATGCTTTTAGCTATGTTTACATAGAGAGTCTGACCGAAATAACTGAAATTGGAAGTACTGGAGAACACAATCGGGTTTCTTGTTTTTCTGAGCGTTAAAGTTGGATTTAACCATGCCGGAGGGCGAATTAGGTACTGCAAAGTTATTTGGTAGTAGAGTTATGATCACCCTTAGTGGAGACTACCTATTTTTCATCAAGTTAGGCATCAACCATCATTTGTGTGACTATCTAAAAGATTGTTTTTAGAATGTTTTGCAGTCAGCACCACTCAACTCTCTCTCGACAACATCAATCAGATCCATAGAAACACATCATCATCAACGAGCAGAGCGACATCAGAATATTTGAAGAAAATTGAAACAATCCGAGGTTTACAAACAATAACAACAAGAAACAAAAACGATCTGAAGATGAATCAAAGAAAAATAAATGAAGAGCCAATAAAGAAAGGAGGTACTTTTATCTGGGTAATTATCGATCCACACATCTTTCCTTAAATCATCAGATCTTCATCTTCAAGCCGAACATTAATATAGATCTGTTCACAAAATAAAATAAAATTACATACAGATCTATATTGGGATTACATCAAAGACATCTCAAATTGCATCTTGCATACTCCACTAATAAACAATTACTATGCCAATGAAACAAGCAAGCAAAACGTAGAAAAACATTATGATGGTGGTTAAGAGAAGAAGAAGAAGATGAGAAGAGAATAAAAGAAGAAGAAGATGTGCGAAGAAGAAAATAAAAGAAGTATATAAAGCAGAAAATTAGGGCTCCATCAAGCCTAATCGGGCATCACACGGAATGATACCTGACCCATTGCGGTTACCCATCCGACCCGTAAGTGTGTGCTACTAAAAAAAATAATCAAAAGTTCATCATCAACAGTTGAAGACTGAAGACGAAGACGTTTCTATGGATGCTGAGAGAGTGGTGTTGATTACCGATCAGATGTGAAGGTAAGTGAGTACTCCGATCCTCCCATAATGATTGATCAGAAAAAGATTCTTTTTGTCCACAGTTTTGTGGGGTCTCCAGAAATTATTTCGGAAGCTTTGTCTTCCCACCATTCAACGTGTGCAGGGTTTCACTCTTTACTCCTGCCTGTACACATGAGAGAAACTAGAAAAACGGTCTTTTTGAGTGCAAATTTCATAAAACCCTATTAGTGAGGCAGAAGTCGAAGCTTGTGATTACTCTCGAACCTGAATTATTTCATATGGTATGGTTATTTCTCGCTCAACTTTTAAGGATGAGAATGTGTTATTTGGTAGTTCTAACTTCTGGTTACTAGCATGCAGAAACTCTATGTCCTCATAGCTCCTTGGATGCTTGAGACTCTATTATGCTCTGAAATTGGAGAAGGTTTTGTGGGTACATCTCTGGTAGGCCCTCACGAGACTACAACTCGTCCAACTAGGGACACCTAGGGGTTTAAAAGGCTTAGTGCATACGCTAAATGCATTCGAGAGACCAGCAACAGTGGCATAGTAGGATTTCCTAATTTCTGTTTCACTTGAGGAAAAGTAAAATTCAGGTTTGGGGGTATTTGATGAGTGCCAAATATTGCATATTCATACACCTTTTTATTGGCATTTAACTCATATTTTGATCTTTAAAATCATATATTATCCCAAATTATGTATTTTTACTATTTTCAAGAATAAATATTTGTATTAATTAATTTTGTGTTTTTAGGTACTAAATAAAGGTTGGATGATTTGAGAAGCCAAAAGAGCAGAAAGTTGGAGGCTGGCGACTATGGAAGAGTTGCAACCCGCTTGCACATCAGTTGCAACCTGTTTACAAATGCATGAGTTTAAACTACCCATGATCCAAGACCCAAGCCCGTTCCCATCTTGATCCATCGGATTTAATCTAGTAGATGAATATCCAACGGCATCTCCAATCAATGCATCAACTTTTTCTGCTCCTGCCTCACACCCTAGATACCTATGCTCTTCCCCCAAATCGCACAAAACACCGCCCAACACTTTCATTTTTTCTTGTCCCCAAAAGAGCCACATTCCCTTAAATCACTCAATCAATTAAGGAAAATTAGATTTATATTCAAAATAAAAGAAAAATGAAAGAAAAAGCAAGCATCAATTACGGCTTTGATTGGGTTCCTTTCTCTAAATTTCGAATCCAAGGAAAGAGAGTATTTTGTGTATAAATAGGGGGTGTTGTGGTGTTGAATAAATCATCCAAGGCTAGCTTGTTCATAATATTTCTTAATTTCAATTGAGTTTTTATTCTGTTTAGTATGTTCTAAATCATTTTACTAGAGTTTAGATGAAGCTCTAGCCTACTGATATGTTATTCATACTTTGTGTATTGTTCTTGAATGTTTAAAATTGTTTAAGATATAATTTAATCCAAGTTTGTCAACATTTTGCTCTCACAATGTATGCCACTATGTTGATTATGCTGCAACTCATGCTTAAAAATATTATTGATCCTTAGATTAGTTGTGCTTTAACTAGACAGTTAATGCTTTGGAGAAATATTTTAGTTGTGATTAAATTATCCATTGGAGAAACACCTTGGATACAAGGTAAACTTGAATCTGCTGTAAGGACAAGAATAACATCATAAGTTAAGTGCATATTGTAGGTTAGTGGTGGATTTGAAAACTCTAGTATCCATATTCTCAGTATTTACATCTTGAGTTAATTGCATCTTTCCTTTCTCTTTAAAATCTCTGCCAACATCTTGTCGTATCGACACAACACAGTCAAATCATTTTGATTACTCTCTGAATTAGTTTTAGTAAGGATTTTAAATCAACTCTACACTCTCCTTGTCTCTGTGGGATCGACCTGTATTTGCCTTGTCTGCAATAGACGCTGTGCACTTGCAGTTAGACATAGTCGTAGGTATCTTTCTAAGCCTACCACTCTGTATAATTGTTTCACAAATATGACAAGCCTAAATATTCTTTCGAACATAAAGCCTCATGACATTTGCGTCTTAAGACACTTATCAGCTCCCTAATGGAGGGTGCCTCCCTTATCTTCCCCCTGGTTTCCCCTTCAAGGAGGCGTACATCGGCCATACAATACTAGCTCCTCCCATACGGTCTTACCAAAAACTAGTTGTTTTCGCAGCCTCTTATCCCTTTTGCCTATATGACTTATGGTTACGAGACTGCACCCTAAGTGGGGTTTTCTTCGGGCCGAGTGCATCATAGTCAAGACTTGCCAAGAATGGCCAGGGTAGTTTCATACGCCCTGGGCACCCTTGGCTCAACCGTGTACCTCGGCGCCTTGATCATACTTTGCACTCCTTAGGAGAGACCCTCGGTCGTCCATCTTTTAATATATATATATAGTTGGAAATCCAAGGTAGCTCTCCTGGATGGGCTTTCATTGACCCCAAATCTCCATGACTCAGGTTCCAGCAACGGTATAACCTTATCCCTGAGTCATGCAAAGAGATTCCCCCTTATATGACGTACTTTAGGTCTTACATTTGCCTCTTGCGAAATTTTATCCGTGAATTAGGGTGTACGCCATAAAGGTTCGTCCCATTCTAATATGTCATTATTCTTTGATTTTCTCTTTTTGCATTTCAGCTCTTGTATGATTTTTCAATTTCATCTTTTTCATTAAGTCAAAATACACTTTTGTAAAATCTTCTCCAATAAATCATTCATGCATCTCTTGTATTTCACGATTTAGAAATTTTACTTTTTCTACTTACTATTTTCTGCTTCTGCTTTTTTGTTGCGCTTTGCTACTATTTCTCTATCTGCGAGACGCTCGCCATCTATTGGTTTCAGTACATGTTGACTTCGCAACATTCCTTCTTCTCACCGTTCTACTGTATCAACCATCAGCCTTTCACTTTTTTTCTTTTGTTTGATATTATATTTCCATTTTATGTTCTTCGCGGCCCTTTCCTCGCAAGATTCCATATCAATTTCATAGCACTTTTTTCCATAAATCCAATCTCCTTTTATAACTCCAACACCGTTGGGATGAGGAAACTTAATGCACTGGTGGAAAGTTGACGCTACACTTAGAATCCCATGCAGCCAAGGTCGGCCAATCAAGGCATTGTAAGGAGATTCAACATCGACAACACATAATAGAATTTTAGAAGATATCCCCTTCAGTGGAATTCGCATAGTGATTTCCCCTCTAGGTTTATTGACAATACCATTAAAACCATATATTTTATAGGTTGAAGGTATTAAATCCTCATCTGTGCCTCCCATCGTTTTATAAGTGTGATAGAACAGGATATCTATAGAACTCCCCGTATCAATTAAAACTCTATTGATTGCCCATGAGTCTTCGGCCTCATCATCTTCATTTTTCTCTCCATCTTCTATTTGTTTTGGATTTATCTCTAGTTTTACCACTAATGGATTGTCATGCATATCGCCAGGCTCAGGTACTTCTTATGCAGTGAAAGAAATTTTATGTTTCTGCCATTCTTCTAATGGCGAAGCTTTCGCAATATTCATTATTTCTCTCCCATCAGCATCTCTCGCGAAAACTCTGCTTAAAACATTGTCGTGGAAATCTTCTATAGTCTTATGTATGATGGAGTTACAGAATAGATTCTTCGCTTTTGCTCAAACTTCTATCACAAACGTTTCTCCTCCCTTTGTTGTATTTAGTCTGCGAATTTCTGGGGCTGGGGGTAGCTGCTGAGACTGTGGATGACTTATTAGAAAATGGTTTGATTTTCCCTAATCTATCATCCTTAAGATGATTCTTTTTACATTCATGCATTCAGTTGTTGAGTGACCATGAAAATGATGATAAGAGCAAAATTCTGGATTTTGATTATTTGGGTGTGGCTCTTTTCCCATGTTCCATGGTGTGGGTATGTCCTCCATCAAGATTATAGCCTCCCAAATTTTCTCTATGCTAACATTTAGAGGTGGCATCTTAATTTCTTCCCATATTGTATTCTGACTTCCTTGCCCTCTATAATAATTTTGTCTCTGACCACCATAAGTATCTTGCGGCTGATCAAGCCTCTGAATCTTATTATTTTCACCTCGATTGAAAAAATTTATTTCCCTTTCGACTCTTCTTGATCTCTGCTTCCCATAGATACTAATTTCTGTTGACCATCATCCATACTCTTTTATGGCTTAACCTGCGAAGTGCTCGCTACTGTATTTATTAACCTTGGAAGTAGACTTGCGTTTGCTACAATTGAACTGGTATTCGCAATAGGGTATGATTCCATCTCATTTTGTTTCTCCTCCAAAGCAATGTATTCTTCTTGCAATTCTCGCAGCTCTGTCATTGTGATGGTGTTCTTGATTCTGAAGGTTTGGACGTATAACAGATTGGTTGCGAACATTGCATTAATGAATGATAAAATGAGATATCTCTCATCCACGCGGCTTTCCATTTCGCTGCACATTTTTTCCACCTTATAGTTAGATGTTTTAAGCTTTCACCAACCCTTTGCTTTAATTCAAATACATCTTCAATGCCAGGTCGCGAAGAATTGTTACTTATATATGCTCCCAAAAATGTAGTCTGCAAATGATTGAAAGAAGTTATAGTGTTCTTAGGTAAACCTTCGAACCATTTTAATGCCTCGCCTGTTAAGCTGGATGCGAAATATTTGCACAATACATCATCATGGTTTTCCCACTGTAGCATACACCTAACATAATCTTTGACACATTGAATAGCACAAGTAGTTCCATCAAAAATATTGGTTAACGTTGGCAAATTGCATTTTGGGAGTATTCCTCCTAATTTTACTTCTTGGGTGAATGGATTTTTCGCAGCTTCTTCAATGGCCTCATCAAGCTGCCTTCTGCCTCCATCTCTTCTATTATTTAACATTCCCCTCATTTCTGCTAACTCCCTCATTTCTGTTAACATTCCCAGCTGAAATTTTCTCCATTGGTCTTTTCAGTGCAGCTTCCCTTTTTCTGCGTTCATGTCTTTCTTGCCTTGCGAGATTTTGTGCTTCTTCTTCAGCATCTTCATTCTGCCTTCTCCCGCGATTTTCTTCTTCACCTCCTTCTTGATTTCGCAAATGATTATGCCTTCCATTCTCTCTTCTGCGATTTTCTTCATTTTTCACCGTTTCTCTTCGCCGTCTTTCTATTCTCCTTTTTATTCTATCATATTCCTCATTGATATTATCATTGTTGCGATTTCTTGCGCGTCTTCTTTCTCGATTGTCATGATTATTCTGACGTATTGCTTCTTAAAACTCATGTTCTTCCACTTCTGCTCTCAATCTTTCTCTTTCGCAAGCTAGACGTGCTTGTTCAGCATAATGTCTCTCAATTTCATCCTCAATTATTCTTCGGTTTCTTTGAATTTCTCGCTCATGTAATATTCTCCTACCTTCTTCTCGATTTTCTTCACCATCTTGGTTATTTTCACCCTCTTGATTTCTATTATCATGTCTATCATCCAAAGTTTCACTACGTGGAATGTAGCGATCATTAATCATCTCTTCTTCTCCATAATGCTGCTCTTCATTTGGATTTTGCATTTCCTCTTGAATATTTTCATCAACATTTCTCACAGGGGAATTTCGCCTTGATTCTTTCCTAAATGATCTTGAACTTGATCTTGCAGTACTTCTTGATCTCCTATTTTGTAATCTTAAATTCTCCATTCTTAACTCGTGATTTTGTCTTGTTAAATTCGCGCGTTCTTCCGCCTCTAATCTCCTTTCCTCTTGTATTCTTTGTCTTAAAGTCTCTACTGCTTCATTTTCGTCATCTCCATGAATTAATCCTCCAACCACTTCTTGATCTCTTCCCTCTCGCCTTCCATTTCTTAATTGTCGATTTTCTACTTCTTCTATTGAATCTGATCGCCAAGTATGCACGCTCACTCTGTCATAATCCACAGTTCTATCTTGTATCAGTGTTTGCTGATTTGGTTGTTGAACTTGATTTTATCCATTATTCCTTGTTCTGTTGCTCCTTGTTCTTAATCTTGAAGATTCTCCTATTTTATTTGTCTCTTCTCCAGCAAGTCTTCTACTCCTCCTTATGGTTGTGGGTTGTTCTGGTGTATTTCTTCTTCTAGCCATTCCTTCAATTTTGATGTATTATTGTAAATCACGTAAAAATCTTCTCCAAATTCTTCAAATTCTTACAAATCACAATTTCCATCTTTGCTCAGAAACATTCCCTGTTTCTAGCGCCATTATGTAGTTGCAGGAATTCCTACACTACACCCCTCACAAGAATTCATAATAATAAACACATATTTGAAGATTAAGAACAATACTTTTATTGATTAATTCTCAGAAATATTACAAGAAGTGAAATAAATCAAGAATACAACCGCTCTCTTAAACTTTCTCTCTCCTCAAAACTTTCTCAATACTCTCAAATTGATCTCCCCATTTCTGAGTCTATTAGTTCTCTTTATATAAGGTAGTTACATAGTGGATGACATCTAAGTTATCCTTTAATTTCAGATCTGACTCGCGATACTCTCGCAGTAGTTGTAATGTTAATTTTCGCAGATGATATAACCTTCGCAGGCTCGTCATGATCTTCTCGTGTTTCAGTTACCATCATCTTTTATGTCATTCTTCGAGTCATTCTGCGACACTCGCAGTATGTTGTTGAAGAACTCGCAAAAATTTTGCTTATAAATTTCGCAAGAGTATTATTGTGGTGATATTCTGATCCTACAGATGAAGAAACAGTAGTTTTAGGAAAATAGAATGATTGTCGAAATCCACAATAAGGGATTTTGTCTCTGATTTTAAAGTAACATGGAACCAAATACCCTTAGCTGCTCATGTTTGCCACAAGTCAAGCATGCTTAAACTCTTCTAGAGTTTTCTAGCTAGAGCATTTACTAATCACACTCACTAACACGACTAAGGCATAACTACTTGGTTAATAACACCTGTATTGGATTTTGGGCATTTGCCATACGACTATACGTATCCGATCACTAATATCACAGGCGCACACTACGCAAATTCTAACTTCACATCCAAATGGGTCAGGCTCGAGTTTAAGGCAAGTAGAAATTTTTTGTGTCGTTACAATCAATCACATAATTCTTGGAAGTCAGTTGAACCAATTCTAAAATTGTTTGGAAGTGTGGAAAATCGTTTCCAAGATTGTAAGTATGAAAAAGGACTTTCAAAGTAAAGATGTCGACATACTTTGAACATTTGCAGTAACTCTTATCATTAATTGTTCAAAGATATTCCTTAATAGCTAAAGGAAAAATCCCAGGATCGAAATAAATTGAGAATCTTTTATTTAAGGTTTCTTAGTTTTTATATGCTATTTATTTTCCAGCAAATAAATGCATATCTTTAGAAAATAATAATTAGCAATGTGTATTTACTGATTATAGATTTTTCTATTGGATTTCGGTCAATATTTGGACAAAGCATTTCCATGAATTATGAAAACCGAATTTGGAAATATATTGCATATCTTGAGAATATTTCCGGTTTTGGAAATTCCTTGGTGTCTAAACTTCCTTGTCTATAAATATTGAAGTTTGCATTTCGAGCAAGCTAATCCTCAGAGCCAGCAAAACTACCTAGTTGTGTTGTTACCAGTGGAGCCGCGTATTCGGAAAGGAAAGTAACCTAATTAGGCGAAATATCTTACGACCGCTCAGTTTAAAGACTTCTTTGGGATCGAGAAGCTTTATTAGTACCGTTGGCGGGAAACTAGATAATTGCAGTTTATTATTAGTTTTCGATTTGATTGACTAACGGTGGTTGAACCTAGTTTGTTTATGCTTGAGAATCTTCTCTTCTGATATAAGACTCACTCAAACTAGATCGAAGTTTCGATGGGGATCTTTTGATTGTTTGTAGATCTAAAGACGTCTTGTGATAATCCAATGTTAACAGACTCCGTTCTATGAGTGATTGATCACAAGAGATTCAAGTTGATTGTGTACAGGTGCTGATTGAAGATTAAAGAAGATTCGAAGACAAGAAGACATTTTGGGTTCATAATCTTTGGTGTGCACAATACTTGTTTCGGCTGGAAAGGGATCCAACTATAATCGGTTTATCTTTGTGATAGATTGGATTGATTAGTTAAGTAGATCGGCATCAATACACTTCTTTGTGAATAATAGTATTGATTGCATAATCTAACAGTTACTTCGGTAGTGGTTGAGAGATTGATCTAAGGACCCCGACAAAGGAGTTTATTGGTTAAACGGAAGAGCCTTTGTCAAAATCATATCAAAATGGTTGAAAAAAGTTGTTACCGAACAAATTTGTTGTTTCTTTACTATTTGGAATACGAACCAAAGGAATTGTTCCAAGTACGTGACTTATTACAAGTTGGAGGCGTAGGAAAACTGAGGGAACTAGGTGAACTATAGGTTTAGTTGCTTGGTCTCAACTATACGAAGTTGGTTTGATTTTGTACAACGGCTTAATTATGAGAGTATTCAATTCTGGACTAGGTCCCGGGGGTTTTCTGTATTTGTGGTTTCCTCGTTAACAAAATCTTGCTGTGTCTTTTACTTTTCTATTTCCGCAATTATAATTGTTTTATTATAATTAGAAGTAAAATACACAAACGTTAATTCCTATTTTACTTGATAGACAATCCCTAGAGTTTGGTTAAGTCCGAACCTATTATCAAGTAAACATACTTCGTTGTTGTATTATCTCGATCTTGTATCCATAGACGATCACACGAAGTGTGAACCGATTAGTTGTATTATATCGACTCAGTCCATAGACAATCACTTTTGGAAAAGGACTTATATGTGGAAACGTTTTAGATTGAGGTATATTTGGGTACCCTCTTTTCACATTCCTTTGGATTTAAATAATTGTACAAATATCTAGCAAGTTAGATTGAATATAGTTTACTTTCCTTTATATGTTTTTTACTCTAGTTTTGGTGGAATGCATATTTTAACATTGGTGTACTAAGACTTTATTACTACACGAAGAAATATTGGCCAATGATAGTGAGGTACGATGGTGATAATTGGGTGCCAAGACAAAAATGTATGAGCGAGACAACACTCATGTGTGGAGATACCAAATGTCAATTAGGAACAAATATAATGCTATTTGGAGGTTATATGTGAATTTTGTAGAATACGACACCGATATTTTCCGAAGGATCTTAAAATTTTCACTCCAACGCATGGTGTTGTACTATCCTGCCGGTGATATTGGTGTTTTTTTTGGGGGAGAGATATGCTAAACAGTTAGTTGGTCAAGTTGGAGAGTCACATAAACCTCCACGTATATCTACCATGTACGGGTCGAGATACGTAGAGGTAAAAGAAAGAGGTTGGGTAAGTTATGAGACTAAATTCACCCCTTGTGATGAAAACCATTACGATTGATGGTACAAGAGTGTTACAGAGCCGATGATTCTTAGAGAAGTTTTAAACATTTATGGGCTGGATTTTATCGCACTGGACAAAGCATAACCGAAATTGGATGCTCCATCACATATACCACCAATGATTCCAACTTTCACTAGTTATCCTACACTAGGAGCTTCATCTTCGTCGACCCCTTGAAGACGACGAAGCAGATCTTCTTCTACATCGACTAGGTCTGATTTGCCAGTTTTGAGTTGGGAGCTAGAAACTTATAATCTTGTTGGAGGGTATCAAATGCTTTCCATTATCTCATAACATATCGATTGTCGTAATTCTTGTACATGCATGTCGGCAACTCAAGAACAAGTGAATCAAATTGAGTCAAGAGATATTGAAACTAGACGTATATACCTACAATAATTGCGCACATGTGGGGAGACCATCCCAATTTTTCTCAGTGTACAACAACTCCATATTCCCACAAAGCAGTGCGAGAAACACAAGTACCTCTTGGGAAACAATCTCCATATCATCCAGTGCAACATTCTCCAATTCTTCTAGTGCAACAATATCCATATCGTTAGGCCAGTAAAATGTAATACCCCGATATTCGACAGTGGTTGGCCGAATAGAATATAAGTAATGGTTTGTCCTTTCCTATCACCGAGGCCTTTTCGGCACAATTGGCTCCAGAGTTTGCAAAAAACTCTGCAGTTAAGCATGCTCGGGCGGGAGTAATCTAAGGATGGGTGATCATCCGGGAAGTTTCTGTCGGATTACCGCAGTGATGCCCGTTGAAAACCCCACACTGCCGGTATCCGCAGTGGCTAAGTGGGGACAATATCGGTGGAGGAACGGGTCATTACAAATGGTATCAGAGCCGACGACGGGTCACCTTCCGAGGGTGGGAAGGTACGCTGGACGGGGTTGGTCCAGGTGCTTCTCATGAGGGGCAGGGAACGTCAGAGATCTGGGCTTGAGAATATATTCAGGAGCCGAGGACGGCTCCAATTTAAGGTGGTGGTATTGTAATACCCCGATATTCGGCAGTGGTTGGCCGAATGGAATATAAGTAATGGTTTGTCCTTTCCTATCACCGAGGCCTTTTCGGCACAATTGGCTCCATAGTTGGCAGAAAACTCTGCAGTTAAGCGTGCTCGGGCGGGAGTAATCCAAGGATGGGTGACCATCCGAGAAATTTCTGTCGGATTACCGCAGCGATGCCCGTTGAAAACCCCACACTGCCGGATATCCGCAGTGGCTAAGTGGGGACAATATCGGTGGAGGGACGGGTCATTACATAAACAATCTCCCCAAGGTTATCAAGATTATATGATATCATTAAACTTTGATGGCTCTCCAACTGATTCTACATTCTATGGTTTGGAAATCGGAGTAAAGGACATGATGTTGAAGGATCTCAAGCTGCAGGATCAAATCAAGGATTTGCAAATATGATGCAAGGAAGAACGTATATGTGGAACTGGAGTGGAGTGCAGCCCAATAGTAAAAATTATGCTTTAGTTTTAATATTTGTGAATTGAAGTTATAAATGTAACTATTACATGTAATCATTACCACTACTAATTTATCTAGAGAGTAAATTAAAACTTAATCTGAGATGTTCGACAATGATTAAAATTTAAAACAACTATATCAGTATCTTGCTCGAGTAGTATGTGTACTTCTCAATACCCAAAACGAGATTTTTTCAAAAAAGTCCTTTAAAATTGCGTAATGAGCTTCATAAGTAAAAATTCTTCCTTTTCATCTTCGACATTCCTCTCTGGCTTGCAATACAACATCAACATTTGTCTCACTCTCAAGTCGATAATGATTAACAAGCCGAACCAGAACTACGAATTCTATTTTTATACCAGATGATTCCAAAACCTACAATATCGATTTTTTTAGTCATTGAAGCATCTACAAACATGTTATTACAATCAACATTACTGTTAAGAAATTTATTAGTTAATATGTATTCTGACTGAAATGGTTGAGCAGTGGATGGAGTTTTTTGAAGTGTCTTATACAAATCTTGAATTTGATGAAGATAATCTAGTTGAATTTTACTCCCTCCGTACCTATTCTATAGGCGGAATTTTGATTTTTGCTTGTCCCTTTAGATAAGCAGAATGCCGTTTCCAAGATGAATATTTCCATGGATACCCTTATTTATGGTACATAGATAATTGTGTTATTAATATGACAACGGGTAAAATATGGAAAAACATAAAAAATTGTGACTCCAATGTGCTTTTCTTAATCTAAGAGATTTATCTCTCTCCACCTATATATGTGGTACGGAGGGAGTAATATCATATACGACAAACACAAAATTTTGTGCCAAGTGTTCTATGCTAGCCTTACTCCTAGGTTTCGTACTGCCAAAGCACAAAAACATACTTATGTTCATCAACTAATAAACTATGAGTTTGTTTAACATTTAAACAACTAATCATCCCATTCATGAAACCAAACAACTTTTGTGAAAGCACATTGAATAAACAAATGTTTCATAGACTCATCAGAAGCACCACATAATGAACGTAGAGAATCTTCGGTAATTCCAAATTTAAACAAGTTGGATTTTGATAGTAGATATCGTGTAAACATGCATCCCCATATAAATAACTTTAACTTAGGCAATTAAACTGAATGCCAAAGCCTAAGCCATTGTTTTTTCTTTTGAGAATTAGATGTACATTGGCTACTAATCAATCGAGCATAAACAAATTTACTAGTGAGCTTACTTGGGGATGTCAAATACCATTTAATGTGATCCTTAACACTGGCAGGTAATCTAATTTGCAAGTTTTTTTTTCAAATATGAGAAGCATTGAAAAACTCATATAACGTTGATTCTTCGCATTCATTAGTGCACTGATTTAGAAGTTGTGACACTTCATTATAATCCTGCAAATGAAAGTCAGTGGGACTTTCTAAAGTGTGTTCATTCATATGTATCCAATTGTGCATGCCAAATGCTTATTCTTCCTCATTCCCTACTTCCCACACATCTAACTCCTTTAAAATCCTAAGTCATATAAGGCCTCACGTCGCGCGGTGAGAGTACCTCCCTCCTCATTCAACGGTGACCGGCACCCACTCTTAGAATTGCTCTATTCCACTTTTTCTTGAAGGAGAGAAAAAAATGGTTTTTACTCACAAAATTAACAAATCGTCCGTGAAAAAGGAAAGAAAACCTAACCTCACCCGACGCAATTCTTTACCTTTCGTCTTTCTTCTTCTTCTTCTTCTTCTTTCTCTATTATTCTTCTCCATCTCTCTGTTCATACCATCTTCATTTTCACCGCCAAATAACTTTAAGAGACAAAACACGTAAATTGGCAGTGTGCGAATTTGGTGGAAAGAAAACTAATTATCTTACCACCGAGATGCCTCTCTCCATATTCTCCTTCTTTCCAGTTTTTTGAAAACCCTAATTATTTTAGTTCTTTGATCTAATTAACTAAGTCTATGTTTGTTGCGGAGATAAACGATGGCCGTTATAACCATTGTTTTGTGCATCGAAACAATTTCGCGAGGTGTTTATTTTAAGTGTTTTATAGATCAGATTGAGTTTAGAACAAAATCAATTGACTAAGTGTTTGATTTGTCTAACTATCGTTGATGAATATAGAAATCTCTGTTATTGTTTTACAGCTTTCTTTGTGATTCAGCAAAATATCATCCGGAGGTAAATACCTAAACCCATTATTTTTTGGTGCAAGCCTTAAATTCCATTAGTTTATTGCACGGGCGCTAATTTCTTCTCTCCATCACTTCGCTCCTAATTCATGCGAGGGTTGATCTCTTCCACAGATTTTTAATTTACCTCACTGTGTTTTAATTTTTCATGCGAGGATTAATCTCTCTGCAGCGGAAGTGATTTCAGGGCTATTTTTTTTTATCTTTATCCATTTTGTTTTGATTTAGGTTTTTTTTTTCCTTCGGTTACAACCTAACTAAGAGAAACCTAATTTCTCTGTTCTCTTATTATAATCTCTTTGCTCTTGCGATTTCTTCAAAAGGACGCTTAATTGAGTTGTTGCATCATTCTTAACAGGACCATGCCTTCAACTGATTTTTGATTTATCTGCATTATTTGTACCAGCATGGGATTAGACCAGTAAGTATTTTTAAGCATATTATTATCTTTGATTCCTCTACTCAATTGAATATCTTAACTTGAATGTTGTCATAATGTTAGTTCACCCAAATTCATTTATGTAAAACACTCAAAAGAATAACATGCTGTAGATGCATCTAAAATAATATGGGTGGCTTTTGTTTGCATCATCTTTGCATGTTCATACTCACATTTTTTGATTCCTTCTTTTCCATCTTAAATTGCTTTCTTCATTTCTCTTTAAATATTGAATTTGTAATCTTTGTTAAATTGCGGAACTATTATGAATAAAAATAACTGTACTGTTGAAAAATTTAATTGCAGTACATTAGCAGACACTCGGAACAATTCGCTTTACTTGAAACAAGCAGCCGACTCTTGCGATAGTAAAATCACCCTATTTGAGGCAATTAAGATGCTGCGGGACGAGGATAGCCAATGTAAGCGTCATATTTCCTTCTTTTTTTTTATTCGAAAGTGAGTGTACATCAACCTATGGTATATTTTACGATTGGTATCAGAAATTAATTCAAGCAGTGGACTAAGAGGAGGATGAGGTTTTAATGGAGATAATGTGACTGGGAAGGATGCAAGCAAGTCTTCTTAACTAATTACTATAACTGGTATGTTTAAGAATTTTACATTAATCTTAAATTTATTTTTCTTTCAGTTCTTTAAAGAATTTTGATCTTTGACTAGATAATGACCTACGGGTCAAATGACTCAAATCTTTGATAGAAAATACTTGATTATCATTAATAGATTTAAATAATAAGTCGAGGAAAATACTTGATACGTTTAGCAGCATTGGAAGCCTAGGTATAAATGGGGCAGTGCAAAAGTGCAAGACCTCCGTGCTACGAATTCCAACTTTATGACACCGGTGAAAGTTGGATTTGAACTGCCCCTTGATTGCGTGAAGTGTAGAGATAACGAAACAGAGTGAATAAGGGATCTGTGAACTGTCCCTTAACTGTGTGAAATGCAGGGGTAACAAAAAGAGTTAATAAGAGATCTTTGAATTGCCCCTTGACTGCGTGAAATGCAAGTATATACCAACAACAAAAAAATACAGCAAAACAGATAGATTTAATGCTACTATTAAGTTAGTATTTACTACTGAGATATTAGTGTTTTAGCTGAATGCAGCACGAGCGCATTGGGATTTATGAAGAGTGAGCTATACTTTTGTTGGGTATTTTCCGAATCACTGCATTGAGAATTAAGTATTTATCGGTGGGCTATTAGGTTGTTTTCGTGACTCTTACTACTTTAGTTATGTATTTGTATCCTACTTAGCTTTTGGTTATATAACACTAACTGATTATTTTTTTTTGAATTTAAGATCCTTAAAAAAAAAAAAAAAAAAAAATTGAAAAAAGGTAGTGGTTATATGATCCTTAAATTTTTATTTACTCAATTATTGTGTCTGTAATTTACAAGAAACCTAATCTTTTGACAGAAATAGGCAGTATGTGGGATTTTTAATGTGTTTGGAGCTCTTCCTTTATAAGATTGCGTCTTATTTGCAGTTTATTAATATTCAAAAGCATACAGAATCGTGTCCCGAATGATAACATCTTTTGAACTTTGACAAATCAAACATTTATAACAAGGGAAGAAAAGTATAAGAAGAATAAGAAGGAGCATAAATGTTAAGGATTATCCCTGAAAGAATAAGGCTTTCAATTTTTTACTTTATTTATAAATTAGGGTTCATGGTTTGGGGGAGAAATTTGTTATTTCCTTAATATGATCGCACTCTATGTTTTTTGTTTTGTTTTTGTGATTGATTATGACAAGTGATGGATATATATTCTATGAAGTAAGATCAGTCTGAGCTTGCCAGAGATGCTAGAGAAATAAAGTAGCATCTTGATAGGAGCTAAAATGAATGAGGTCAGTGAGAATTGTTGATTACAGTTTGCTTCTGAGGGGGGGTCTGTTTCCATTGTAGTATTATCCATAACACTAAACTTGGATTTAGATTATAATAATACGGATTGTATGGTGCCACTTTCACATACTACTCTAAAACTAAAGTGTATCCAAAGAAATTTCCACTACATACCAGTTTTCCCTTATCTGGAATTAATCTCATCTTTTAGTTTGCTATAAACATTTTATTATTTTTTAAAGCACTTTGGTTTTCCCTTAATCCCGACTTTTAAAGCAGTTGGAATATTGGTCGCACTTATCATTTAACCGATTTTTTTTTTTTACAGAGAAAAGGACCATTAATGACGGTTAAGTATTTCCGTTCATCAATTTTGTAACTACATGAGAGTGGGAAGTCTATTCTTGAGGTACAACTTTGAGTTGGTATGTATCTGATTAGGAATTGCTTAGGCATTTGTCTGTAACCGTCGTAGCTTTTCATTTTGAACATCACATCTCAAACTAGCTCAGGTAACTATTTTTTCTTTAAATCTTTTTCTCCTATATTGAGTATTTGCTATCTTAGCTCAAATGGAAGAGCACATGGTTTTCAACCATGTAGGTACTCTTATTTGAGTAGGTTAAAACTATACATGATTCCGATAACAAGATAGAAAGCTAAAGGCATCAATCCACATCAAGCATAGGGATTCTATCAAATCTGACACCTTTAGCTTCGTCGACTTAATTGTAGGACAAAAACTTGGCGATACCAAATAAAAAATGTATTGGTACGGGGGCGAGACGAAGCCGAGCCACACCAAATATAAAGTGCATCAGAACGGGGAAGGAAAAGCTGAACCACACCAAATAAGAAATCTTACACGACGGGAGAGGCGAAGCAGAGCCATACCAAATCATAAATACATCGCGACGGGGGCGACGCGAAGACGAGCCACACCAAATCAAAAATGCATCGGGACGGGGGCGAGGCAAAGCCGAGCCACACCAAATCAAAAATCTTAAGCGACGGGCGAGGCGAAGCCAAGACACATCAAATAAAAAATATGGTTAAAAAAAATATGAATTGGCGAAGCAAGTTTGCGGAACGCCCGGGCACAAAATCTAGTATTGTTTAACAATGTCAAGCCCTTTACTAATGCCCATCCAAATCCAACTACGTTGTTTCTTAACTTTAAAATGAATAGGAGAATGTTTTAGAAAATATTAGATTTTAATACCTTAATACAAAGGTCATTTGGATTATTCGCTAATTTCCATGGCATTTTATCGATGAGTGCTAAATTAAATTTCCTTAAGTTCTTAAATCCTAAACCTCCATACCTCTTAAAGAGACATAAACTTCTCCAAATTTTGGGGTTAAGGCCCTTCTAGAAGGGTTGAAAACAAATTTAGATCTATTGATAAAGTATAAGAAATATGTATAATTTAATAGTCATGTTTATACTCGTTATATATACTCTTTTATCTGTAGTGTTTACCAAACATTGATAAATAAAAGAATTTTTTAATGGAGTATTTATTGGTAAGCTTCATAAGTTTCATTTGAAAAAAAAAAAAATAGGTATTTCAGATTGCCTATGCCTAGTTATTATCTTCTTATTAAAAGATATTACACTTTTAACATGGTTTATGACTTGCCCTGAAGCACAACTATATATGTTCAAAACATCTTGAACATATTTCGATTCAGAAATTTTAGCTTTAATAAAAAAGAATTACATCAGCAACAAAAAAAAAAAGAAAAAAAAAATTACTGCAAGACTGTTTCTAGCTGGCTTGACTCCATGGATTTTTTTTTCCCGAGATTCAAATATATGTAATAGACAAGCCAAAGCATCCATACAGATTATAAAAAGATAGGAAATAAGATATCACCTTGTCGTAAGCCTCTTGGGAAAATAAATTGACGACAAGGTGAACTATTTAACAATAGAGATATGAAAAAAGTAGAAATGCAATGATAAATCATGCTACACCATCCCGATTTGTTGGGAGCAAAAAAATTATGGTTCGTCACAATTATTTAATAATTTTTTTATTATAGCGGTCTTAATAATTGATGAATTATAATATAATCAACAAACTAAAAACTCAATACCATCCCTCATTCCAGAATAAAAGTAGCACTGGCGGAGCTTACCCTTTCTTCTATTGGTTGGTGAGCGTAACCTCGCGCTTTCATTGGCTAATTGAGAAACCATTCGTATTTGTCGGATGAATTTTCGTTAGATATGGTGCGTTGATCTGACAACGTGCGGTGTAGATTGTGTGGATTGTTGGGACACACGCGACGGACGACCCTCATTATTTAGAAAAATTGATATATTAATTTCGTGTATTTATTGTGAAAATCCAGAAAATAAAGAAAACTACTATATTAATTTTGGACATTTATGATTAAAATAAAAAAAAATCAATTCAGCATATTTATAGAATAAAATAATTTTTTATAATTTCATGTAATTATTGTAAAAGATCCTGAAAATAGAAAAAATAATATATTAATTCCATACATTTATGACTAAAATAAAAAAATCATGTATTTATTATAAAAAATCTAGAATTTAGAGAAAACTACTATATTAATTTCTATCATTTATGACTGAAATAAAAAAAAATCAATTATAAAAAAACAAAATCAACGTATTTATGGAATAAAAAAAGATATATATTTTTTGAATCTTTTACTATATTAATTTTTAGTATTGATGATAAATATCTAAAAAAGGAAAAAACTAACAATATATAAAAATTACTATATTACTTGATATTTAAAATTAATATTTATATTAACAAGTTCCATTAATATCTAAAAAAAAATCTAATACTAATTTCGACCATTTATGACTGAAATAAAGAAAATCAATTGTAAAATCTGAAAGGCCGAGTAGAGGCTTGCATCTCAATATCAAGAAAACTGAGGTCTTTTGGCCTACTCTTGATCCTCGCAGCCTTGAGGTAGGTGTTTTCCCGAAAGACATTGGGAGGCCTAGCAAAGGTGTTAAACTTTTGGGGGGACCTGTGAGTTTGGACATGGATTTTATGGGCGATATGGTTTTGGGTAGGCTGAACAAGACTATTCAACTAATGTCGGCTATCAAAAAACTCAAGGACCCTCAAAGTGAGATGTTGTTGTTGCGTAACTGTGTCGGTGTCTCCAGATTATATTTTGCTATGCGTACCACAAATCTTGCTGCTATACAGCAAGCCACCGACCTCTTCGACGATCACTTACTCAAGTATTTGAGGCTTCTGATTACGGGAGATGGAGATGGTTTTGGTCCTTTGCAACAGAGATTGGCTACACTACCTATCAAGGATGGTGGTCTTGGTATCTACACTATGACAGACACTCGTACCTACTGCTATCTTGCCTCCCAGAGTCAAATGGCCTCGGTGCGGAAGGTGATTCTTGGTAGTTTATTCCCAACCGACAACGGTGCTGCTTACAAGTTAGTTCTTCAGAAATTTACTCAGGTATGTGATTTGCCTTCTACCTTTTGCGTCGATGATACTGCCCCCCCCCCCTCTATGCACTCCCTGGCAGTTACTTATTTTGACGCAGTAAAGAAGCAAATCCCTGTCCGGTTTACTTTATCTGCGAGGGACTCAATGTTATGGCAGTGTAACCAAATCAAGCATGCTCAGGATTATATTTTGGCTGTCCCAATTAATGGACTTGGTCAATGTCTTGGCCCCCGGCAGTTCAGGGCTGTAGTGTGTTATCATCTTGGTATTCCTTTGTTCGTCGAAGGTGGGTTTTGCTCTTGTTGCAATAAACCTATGGATATTTTCGGCGACCATGCGCTTCATTGTGCTAAAGACGTAGGGATTAAGTTTCTCCATGACTTAGTCCGTGATCTAGGTATCAACACATGCTACAAAGCACGTGTTCCTGCACGCAAGGAAGCAGATCTGGGTATTGTATCAGATGATAACAAGGATTTACGCCCAGCTGATATCCTTGTGCTCAACTGGGAGAACGGCCAAGATGTGTGTATGGAGGTTACCGGTGTCTCACCCTTCACAGGTGACGGTGTTCGTGCTTTTGTCCCGGGCCAGGCTATTTTGAGAGCAATTTCACGTAAGCGTACTAAATATTTGTCTGATTGTACTGTTCATGGTTACGGTTTGGGTATTTTAGCTTTTACTACTTTAAGAGAGCTTAGTGAGGACTTTATTTGTTTTTTTCAAGCGTCTGAAGAATTGTTTAGTTAGCAATGACGCTAGTAGTGGTTTAGGCAATTTTATTTTTCATAGATTGGGTGTGTTTATTCAGAAAGGGGTTGGTGCTCAGCTTGTTGCTCGACTACCAACCAAAAGCTTCGTAGAGTAAATTATTAAACTTAAAATAAAAAAAATTGTAAAAAAAAAATCAACGTAGTTATGGAATAAGAAAAGAAGTATATTTTTTGAATCTTTTAAAAGGAAAAAATATAGAAATGACTATATTAATTTTTGTATTGATGATAAATATCTAAAAAAGAAAAAACTAACAATATATAAAAATTACTATATTAATTGATATTTTAAATTAATATTTATATTTATGTTTACAAGTTCCATTAATATCTAAAAAATATATAATTATTTACCTAAACACAATCTAACAAGTTCCATTAATATGGTTAATTTACTAATATAAACAAAACCAATGGTTAATAAAGGATGCAAATTATTCTTCATCCCTATAAAAGTGGATATTTAGATAACCTTGACTTTTTGAAATAATTATAAAAGAGGAAATCCAAGTACCATGGGTTTCTTAGCTATCAAACTCAGTAGAAATTCCTTTAATATTGTTAAGTACAAAAATATTGCAACAATTAAACACGGAGGGATTATAAAGATATTATTGATTATTGAAAATAATATTGTTTCCTAAACACGGTCTTTGTTTATGGAATCTGTGGGTTTGGTGTATGTATATAAAGCATCGAAATTTGAAGGTTTATTCACGTGTTTAGAGCTCTGTTGAGTTTTTTTCTTCTTCTGTATACCTTGCAATTTACGTTTTCATTGTCTCATTTAATTAATTTTTGATGTTTGTTTTGCAAGTACATTCAAATATTTTTTCTTCTGTATACCTTACGATTTACGTTTTCGTCGTCTCATTTAATTAATTTTTGATGTTTGTTTTGCAAGTACATTCAAATGTGTAATCAATTCGGCGCTAATGGTTACGGGATTGCGGTAGTAGGAGACCATGAGTACTGAATCTGAGGAGAAGATTCCATCTTTTGAAAATAATACGCTCACATATGGTTAAACCAGATACACCTCATATATTACTTTCGTCCATGTTTTATTATAATTAATTTGGTAGTAGGAAAATTATTCATTCCCATGATATTTTTATTTTTCACCTATATAATTCAGTGGTAGTGATATTTTTTTTTAGTATTAATGTGTGATATTGGGTACGATATAATTAACTCTTACTCTAAATAAATTGGCATGCAATTGTCATATGCAATTGGGAAATCTAAGAAATTTTGATCTTCACTATAAAGAATAGTTTCGGTCGAATTTCTGAAACACAAGTATATGAGGTGTTCATTCGGTGTATTTCCTTGATTACATAATCTTGGACAGGTTGCGCTTCATATGCTTTGCACCATTCAAAGAATTGGCAACATATTTCTATGTTCATATAATTTTTTCTAGGGTCTTGAATATCGCATATTGATATAATATATGGTGAGTATGATTTTTTCATTTAACTACATGAAGTTAGAGCCCGGAGGAGCAATTAAATTGGCCGCTAGGATTTTTTCTTTGCACTATTTAAAGTTTGCTATCTATTTTCTATTAATAATATTTTTGTTAGTGTCTTTAATATCGAAATATTTATAAACAGTATATAATGAATGTGAATATTTATTTAACTACCAGGAATTGGATCATGGGGATGGTTCACGTTGTGCATTTCCTTGATTGCGTCATCTTCGACGGGAAGCACTTCGGATACTTTGCACTACTTAGAATTAGAGTTAGAAATCTATTTTATTTGAATATCATATATTTTTTTAGTGTCTCTAAATATAATATATTGATAAATAAAGAGTGAATATGATTTTTCATTTAATTTCATAGAGTTGGAGCCTGAAGGAGAAGTTGAGGCGACTATTGAATTTTTAACACAAATATATGTTTTGGTATGTAAGGAAGGTCGGGAGTGTACAATGGGTGAAGTACAGACATGACTTGGCCTACTTGGAAGACATTATCGGAGTTTCGAAAGTAGGATATTAATGATACTTTGTTCCTTTATTTTTAAGTTTTAAAAGTTGGTTAACTAATGAATGTCGCATAGGTATTATAAAATCCAACAAGACTAAGGGTAATCGTGGTGTTACTTTGATCGATAGCCCTAAAATCTAGCCATATTCATTTTCATTAGAGTTTTAATGTTGGCAATACCATGAATTACTTACTGATTTCAAAAGTTGATATAATTTTCCAAAAGTAATTTTCTTTAAGAAATTTCCCCAACATTTTAAGCTATACATGACAGGTGGCTTCGGTTATTAATTAACTAATGATGGTAATGGATGTTTCCATTGTCCACTTCAGTTATTAATTAGGACCCTTTTCTGAGACGGGTGAGGGGGAAGCTCCGTCTCACCAAATGAAGGACGATTCCCGTCATACCCGGTGAGTAGGGTTAAATACTAGCTACATTGAAATGGAATGAATACGAAAACCAATGTATCTTATGGAATTCATAATCAATATGAAATACGAAATTGCATTGACATAAAATTGAATTAATCCATAAAACCAAACTTTATTTAGGGAACAATATGATTAGCATCTTTAAAAATAAAGAATCTTTTTGGAATATCCAACATATCTTATATTTTTGGAATCACGGTGGTATCTTTAAGAATGTGCATGCCACTTTTTGGTCCTAATTGTTAATTGGGACCCTTTCTAGCTAGGACGGGTGCGGGGCAAAGCCCCGCCTCACCAAATATAGGCTGATTCCAATCATACCCGGTGCATAGCACTGGTGGAGCTTACCCTCCCTTCTATTGGATGGTGAGTGTAACTGCGCGCTCTAATTGGCTTGGAGAAAAACCATTTGTATTCGTCAAATGAAATTTCGTGAAATATAGGGCGTTGATCCGACACCATGCAGTGTAGATTGGGTAGGTGGTTGATACACACCCGGCGGACGACCCTCATTATTCGATATGTCTAACCGGTAGATGGTCAAGATCTTTGATTAGACGACCTAAAATTATTGCGCATAATTACACCGAGTTTACTTGATCTTTTAAAAATTATGATCGTCGAGTTTTTCTTTAAAAAGTTAATATATTAACTTCACGTCTTTATTACTAAAATCCAAAAGAAGAAAAAAAATACTATATTAATTTTGGATATTTATGGTTAAAATCCAAAAAATTGAATAATTCAAGTCTTTATTTCCAAAAAAATAAAGAAAAACTACTATATTAATTTCGTTTTATGATTAAAAGCCAAAAATTGAGTAAACATATTTATAGGGTAAAGAAAGTAGGTGCTTCAAAATGTTTTTAAACTATGTAAAGCTTACACATATTTATGGTATAGTTTTAGAAAAATGGTCATTTCTTATCCATAAGGTTATAATTGAAAAATACCGAAAAATCCCTCTCTTCACATTACCTTAAGAATTGTGCAAACTTGAAATATGTCAACTTTTAAGACAGAGAGATTTTAATGACACACATGATATTTCATTGGATCTTCATCAATATGCTATTATTACCTAAATCCATGTATGGATTTACATTTTGTAGGAACTCACGGATCGTCTCAAATGCAATGGAAAATTGAATTGTAAAATGATTCCTCTAAATCTGGAGGTATTCAAAATATAATATAAATTTCAGTAAATTTTGGACTCAGAGAAGAATGAATTTTTTCAGAAAAATAATTGGTGTTCTATCTTTTGAATATATCCTATGACTTGGTAGCAGAGAATATTCCAATTTATTCAACAACATTTCAAGATACAGCTGTATATTTTCACAAGAAAATGATTTGCAATCCGTACTCAAGTATACGCGTTCTTGACCGAATATTTACGGATTTCTTGCATTTTTTTTTTACTTTTGTTTATTTTAATTCATTGTTTAAGATGTCTCTTGAAGCGAGGAACTCAAGAAAGGCCTCACACTGGTAGCCAGAAAACATATTTGATTTTTAAAGAAAGATATATCAGTGCATTCCCTTGATTACATCTTCTTTGACGGGAAGCGCTTCATATGCTTTGTACTATTTAGAGTTGACAATCTATTTTATATTAATATTGTATTTTTTTTTATAGTGTCTCTATTATCATATATTGATACAACTATATGAGTGAGATTTTTCATTTAATTACAGGGATTTGGAGTCTGGAAAAGAAGTTAAGTTGGCCACTTGAATCTTAACGTAAGTACATGATTTCTAAAGAAAGATATATCAGTGTGTTCCCGTAATTACATCATCTTCGACGGGAAGCACTTCATATGCTTTTCATTATAAATAATTCACAATATATTTTTATTATTATCATTTTTTAGGTATTTCTAATATCACATATTGATACAATTATATAATGAGTGCGATTTTTCATTTAACTACAGGGAGTTGGATCATGGAGGAGCATTTGAATTGGCTGATTGATTCTTAATGCAAGTACATGATTATGGAAAATAAATACTTTCACTTTTTGATTTCAACCTAAAAATGAACGTAGTATATATCAATGCATTTCCTTGATTACATCATCTTCGACGAGAATCACTTCATATGCTTCGCACTATTAGAGCTATCTAGATATTTAAGTTAATATCATTTCTTTAGTGTCGACTATATTAAAATCAAATTGTTAACTGGAACCCCTTCTGGTACGGGTGCGGGGAAAAGCCCCGCCTGACCAAATGGGAACCGATTCCCATCATACCCGGTGCGTAGCACGGGTTTCACCCTAGTACTAATAATAACAACATATTTCCAACGATTTTTTGACGTTACTATATATGTCATACACGAAATATCATTCAAGTCGATTAAATGCTTTCGACATATCAAGTTTTATAGCAATATCCCATACTCTATCTTCTTTTTTTCCTTCATGGCTTCAAGTAACTCATAAGCTATTACAATGGTATTTTGTATACATCTTCCTGTCACAAAAGTTGCTTGATATGGAGATATTATTTTTGACATGATAGGTTTCATCCTAATGACCACGCAAGTTATAAATTATTTTATATGTAGCATTACACAAACTAATTGATTAAAAATCACTAGGTAAGGAAGGTGAAAACGCGGGGGTATAACAACCACACCCAATATTTTGTTCGGAAATTTGTATGAATTAAGCTCCAATATAATTCCGAGAGCACCAACTTAAAAGTGAGACTCAAGCAAGAAAGATATCAAAGAGCTTTATCTCTTTCTCAATACAATCAGTAAATTAACTAGATAGAAATGCGTGAGATTGATTGATATGAGAATAGCTCGAATGGTACCAAAGACCAATGTCCGAGTGTCAATCAAGTCATATCCAACAAACAAGGTAGGATTTATCAACTTTGATTGAATTACGCACAACCTGTGATATTTCAATTATATAAACAAATATAATGCGAAAAAGAAATAACACAGGCACCAGAATTTTTGTTAACGAGAAAACTGCAAATACAGAAAAATCCCGGGACCTAGTCCAGATTTTAACATCATACTGTATTAAGTGGCTACAAACTCTAGACTACTACAAATTAACTTCAGTCTGGAATGTAGTTGAGCCCTAACCGAGCCTCACACCGATTAAGGTACAGTCGCGTTCCTTACGCCTCTTGAATTCCAGCAAAACTCTACGCATGTGATTCCTGTTAGAGCATTGCTCAGTCGAACTCGCATGCGTTGGTATCTCAAGCATGTTTGTCAATGTTAGTGATCAAAACTATAAATTCTTGATTTCTAGTCTACTATAGCTAAGGTCTCGGACTAGGATAGAAAGTGTAGTTAATCTCAATAACTCCATGGAAATCATCATACAAGATGAAGGACTACTCAAGGAACTGGTGGATCTTCATCGACTAAAAGGTATGTGGAGACTTGAACTTATCAATCAGTCAAAATTCTATTTATATCCTATCTTGAGACAAAAGTCGTTTTGCTGTATAGACTAAGATTATACATACTTGGTATTTCGAGCCGAGTTTACCTCGCCTATCTATTTCTAGAAATATGTGTTGGTAAATCTTACGCTTTAGCCAAGTTCATCTTTACCTAGTGACGAAAGTTATGTTAAGTTTCAATCACTTTGAAAATTGCTCTGACGAAAAATAGTTTGTGAATAACAACTATATAACGTCCTCTGAGATGTTTCAATGATTAAAATGAAAGTTTAGACAATATAACCAATGGAGGATATAAGCATTGTTGTGGAAACACATATGTGTATAAGTCCTTATTCCTTGAACCAAAGTTTGCGAACTTTGTTGATCAAGAGGACCAGATAAGTGTGTGAGCTTCAGTCCGCGAACTGGCGAAGTTCTCAAACCCGAGAATTTTTCCTGGAGTTTGTGAACTCCATCCGGGAACTTAAGTCCGCGAACCCAGTCCGCGAACTTGAGTAGGTTATGTATAAAAATGATGTTTGTGAACTCATCTCTATAAACTAAGGAATGCTATTGCAAACCGTGGCTATATAGTTCATGAACCGATTCGAGTGAATCAAATCGTTTTTGCTTCAATTGTGTCTTATGTAGTACATAAATATCTAAGCAATTGAATGACTCTCTAACTAGTTCATTTGAGTCATTTGAACTAGTTATGGTGAATAATAATATGGCTGATATGAAAGTTATCATATGGATAACCATTTAGATAACTATTGTTGAACCAACTAATGTACAAGTTTGGGTATGGTTTTCACAAGCCTACAAACATGCATTTCATGTGTGTATAACAAGCTATGTTTTCGATCTAATGGTTGATAAATATTTGCTTGAATCTAATCAGGTTTTCATCTAACATTGAATATTGAATGCTTTGTTACTAAGCTAACATTGATTGCAAACTATGATTTGAAAGACTATATAAGGGAGAACTCTAGAAACTGGGAAACTTAATCCCCACACCTTACGTGTGATACTAGTTGCATAGCTAAAGTCAATTCTCCTTTAACCTTTGGTTTCTTCTTCTAAACCAGGTTAACGACTTAAAGGCTTCACTAGGATTGTGAAGCCAGACCGATACTACTTTTATCGTAGTTGTGTGATTTGATCTTTCTGTTTCTATCGTACGAGTACAATTGTAATAATTGGCTTGATATTTCTATCCCAGATGGGCAAGATATAAAAGTAGTAACAAACATCTTCGTCTCATCGTTTGTGATTCCAAAATATATTTTTTCTCTGCGTCGATTAAGACTATTGTGAGTTGATTGATAAAGCTGAGCTGTTCTTCGGGAATATAAGTCTGGTTTTATCAATTGGTTCATGTTCACCTTGATTTATCAAAAGACGGAACAAAACTCGTAGGTATATTCGTGGGAGGCGGATTTATCTATTACCGTATACTTTTCTATGTGATACAGATTGGTTTATTAAAGTCTTCGACTTTGGGTCGTAGCAACTTTTAGTTGTGCGTGAGATCAGCTAAGGGAATCAAGTACATAGTATCCTTCTGGGATCATAGGTGTAGGAGTATAATTGTACCTTAGATCAATGTGAGATTGATTGGGGTTCAAATATAGTCCAGGCCGAAGTTAGCTTGGAGTAGGATAGTGTCTGTAGAGGCTTAATACATTGTATGTTTAATCTAGACTAGGTCCCGGGGTTTTTCTGCATTTGCGGTTTCCTCGTTAACAAAATTCTGGTGTCTGTGTTATTTCATTTTCCACATTATATTGTTTATCTTTATAATTGAAATAATACAGGTTGTGCGTTGAAGATCAATCAATTAGAATATCCAACCTTTGGTTGTTGATTTACATTAATTGACACTTGGATATTGGTCTTTGGTACCATCTAAGTTATTCCTTGTATTTGATTAAAGACTCGCTGATTTCTATTAGCTTGAGTAAATCAAAACAAGAAAGAGATAATAACTCCTTGAGATATTTCCATCTAGATTGAGTCTGACTGTCTAATTGATTATCTAGAAAGAAACTTGGAGTTTGTCCATACAGATTGCTAATTCGAAATATTGGGTGTGGTTGTTAGACCCCCGTTTTTTCAATTGGTATCAGAGAAGGCAAACACGCTTAAGACCTTACAAGTCTGTGTTTGTGGCAATCTGAGTCTGAGGACGAAATCTCATATACGCCTACCAAAATATCTTCTTGTAGATGGGGAAAAATGATTTGCTGGTTTTTACGGAATTGAGGAGATGACTGTGCAGAGGAGACTCCTTGAACTGAGTGAAATTCTTAACCTCACACAGATGCACTGCAAGAAGGGAGTGCTTTGAATTCGAGAGATCAATCTATAGTACTCCGGCCTAAACCAAGACAATGGACGTTCCAGAGTAAATTCGGTCACAAGATAGGATGGGTCGATCTATAGGAGGAAAGCTAAGAAATATGTGAGATCAATGGTGATCGAAGATTGTAGGTATGTTGTGTATTCTGAAAATAAGATAAGTTCTGAATGATTGAATTTGCTCTGTTGAGAGTTGGATTGTTAATCTCGTGTTGTCTGTTTGACGTGAGATTGTCCTTATTTCAATCATGATTCAGAGACTTATTTATATTGCTAGAATTGTAAACACCATGATCCCATGAAGTGTGACAGTTGATGGAATCAAAGAGTGGAGAAATGGAAATCGTGTTAAAACCAGTTGCTCAACATACAGAGACTTGGTTTATTTTCCATCCACTACTTTGTTAACTCCTCTAATTGATTGCACGACTTGCTCACATTCTCATCGTGTGTATGAACACACGTGTCGTAAACCGCCAGACCAAAACCCTAGTTAATATCCCCCATGTGACACGATTGATGTCTCGTATGATTGTGGAGTCTGCAAGGCAGACGTGTATTTAGTTAGTCAGTTGCTCACTTCATGACTTCATGGGACGATGAGTCCTTATATTGTTGAGTCGAACATGATTTAGAATGTTCTGAGACTTGGACGTGTCCATTGTTGAGATAGAGGTATAATATATGAATAAACTTTGATATTTAACGTGAGCAAACATTGCTAGTTCGATGAATTGTTGAATATTGATAGTTGAACCAATATTCCTTGATTTTAGCAAATATTGCTCATTTGAGCAAATGTTGCTCGTTTGATGAATTATTGGTAGCATTTACCAAATAAATATCAAATTAGAATACTGGCAACTGGTCCGAGTATAATAAATAAAATTTTGATCATGAGATCAATGTAAAATTATTAGCATTTGAATCTGGAATTATGAACCTTGGACTCAAAACCCTAATTTGATCAATTGATGATTTACTGATGGTTTATTGGAAATTAACCATGAAGTGAAGAGGGACCGGCTACATGGGATGGGTCAACCATGTAACGCCCAGATGCTCACGTGGGCAAATATCAGGATCTCCTGAAGACCAGTTGGTTTGTTGATGAAAGGATGATTAAATGCTAGTTTAATCAATAGTCTAAGAAAAGATGGTGTGTATGTATGTGGTCTAAAGAGTGGTCGAGATTATTTGGAAATTTGGACGGTAGTGATTATAGCCGGCCCCTACAAATTTTGGCTTTTCCGGTTTGCCATGTCCCTAGGGAACCTTATTATATCTGGCTCGATCAAAGCTAACCGTTCTTCTACAATTCTACTATTTCGTCGCTTTTCTTCTTCCTTCCTTCTAAACCAGGTGACTCCGCTACTACCGGAGTATGATGAAATAGTAAACTTCACGTTACAATTCCATTACAAATTCACATAATTAATCAATATCAAGGTTGGGATTTTTAAATTTTATTGGTTCAGTGTATTTTCAAATACTATATTATTGGTGTTGGACGTGGTGGTTTTCATATGCTTATAAATTGAACGATTGATTCTAACGAGTTTTTAAGCCATGAGGAGTGAGGACGTCATATAACACCTATGGTTCCACAGAACCGACGGAAAATTAATGTGGAGATAACAAGGGGGCTTGCTGCTGGTGGGAATCCTGATAAAGGAGGCGGTCTATAGTATAATGTTGACATGATTTTTGCTACTATAAGTTGGGCGTGTATTCTTAAACTCTAATTTCAATTCATACGCCGAGATGTTGTATATATTCATTGTCAACCAAATTCGTGGACGACACCGAAACACTAATAATCAAAACTTACTATGCCTGCCTATGACATAAAATTTCACAAAACTCGATCGGATGAAAAATTCAATTCGTACATATAAACAAACTATAGAGATTGTTACAGCGGTGTAGTTTTAGTTTATTAAAAATAATATCAGTCTCTCGATCCACAAACAACGATGTTGTTTCAAAGCTTCGATGGGAAAAACCCAAAACTTTATCACCATACAAAATAATGATTTAAGTTGGTTCTCAATTGAAAAATGGCCAACTATAGACAAATCTTAATTAGTTTTAGATTCTCTTTACTTTATGTATTAAACCACCAAATCATGTGACATTACAAACAGAAGGTTCAAGTTCTTTTGATTTTCACAGTCACGTCAGTAACAAATTCTGCTTAAAAAATGGGACAATATGGTATTATCCTAAACCAAGTATACTTGGTGAAGCTAGCTAGCCTGTGAGTATATTGTGAAAGACCACGCTAAGATTCATCTTTTGAAATCCTGTTGGAGCTGTATTTTTATTTAACTTGGTAGATGTTGCCGCATCCTCTGCTAGGTATTAAGGAGACATCAATTTGACATCAGCTTTGGACTGAAATTGCATGTTTATAATTTTTGTTACCATGTACATGACAAGAGGAACTAACGCACGGTCCATGGTGAACTGAATACATTGCATACAAGTCTTAGAGCGCAACAGAATCCTCGATACCAATGTCTTCGTCATACACTGCTTGGAAAGTTTTGGAAATGGTGAATCTTCACAAACAGAAAGTTAACGAATGGTTCACAAACGAAAAGTTAATGTTTGTAATTAATACTACAACGATGGTAATATGGGTATTAACCTGTCTCACTCCAAAAAAGGAATTTCTAATGTGATATGGGTATTCACCCGTGTCCTACTATATCAACTTATGAAAGGGATACTCACTGTCTGGCCAAAGGGAAAAAAATATATTTATTTATCTACAAATAGGTTTCAACGAAATAACAAAAATTCTTAATGCTTAGCGGCTCAGCAGGATCTGCCTATGGATTTTGTACACTTTACCTTAATTGTTACTACGAGTTATATAGTATATGTTTCATTGCCATTTTACATTGTTGATGTCAATTGGATCGATTTCTTTGTAAATATAATATTTGATTTTTTGTCAATTTCCAATTAATTAAAATAATTTTTATTTTTACATCACCTAGCATAACCCAAATCCACCATGATTGACCTAGGCCTGGTTGGATCGGTTAATGTAAGGATGAAATTACCCCGAGGTAGCAAAATGCTCAACAGAAATGAAAATAAAATGGGGAAAGAGAAGAACAAAAACTGAACTAAACAGAAATGAAAATAAAATGGGGAAAGAGAATAACAAAAACTAAACTAAACTAAACTTAGCTTCTTAACTTAAGGTAATCGGTTGATCCGGTCAACAACAAAAAAGGTTGAGCCCGGCCGTAGGCCGGGTGATACCTAGTCATTTATTAAGATAATGCTCGTATGAACCTTAGGTGATAAACCTAATTAATTATGAAGAGATGAGAGACCGACCAAGGGGTCATGAAACTGTCCCTAGGTGGTCACGGGATCGAATGACGATCGTTTCATGAAGTTCCATGTTGTTTGGAAGAGTTCAGGACCTAATACGAGCAATTGCGCAAATTAGGTCAAATTGTGAAAATACGTGGGACTGGATTCTTGCAAGCCAAATAGCCAACCTTGGTCGATCAAGGTAACATGATCACATAACCAAGGTGTTCGTATCTCAGTTCTGAGAAATTTAATATTTTCTGGTATGCGTTTGAGCAATCATTTGAGAAAATATGAAGAAATCAAGGATTTTTGCTGAAACCGTCAAAAACCTTCATGAGATGAAGGAAAATAATAAAAAAATGAGAGAATCATGAAGTGTGGGACTGGATATGGCCAAGGCATGTCCGTCCGGCCTAGGATCCCGGTCCCACGTCATTTTCTTATTTTTATAATATTTTTTCATGATTTTAGGGAAATATCATAAAACCAAGAAGTTTTATTGAAATCAAAGAGTTTTATTGAAATCAAGGAGTTTCCATGAGATGAGGAAAACATAAAAAATAATAATAATAAAATAAGGGACGAGTGGGACCGGCTTGGGCATGGTTGGCCGGCTAGGGCCCGGTCCCGTGAATTTTCCCTAATTTTATGTATTATTTCATGGTTTGAAGGAATTTTCATAATTTGAAGGAAATATCATGAAATCAAGGAATTTCATGGGATTATGGAAACATAAAAAATATAATAATAATAAAATGGGACGTGTGGGGCCAGCTAGGGCATGACCGGCCATCTAGGGCCCGGTCACACGGGTTTCCCTAATTTTATATTATTTTTCATGGGATCAAGGAAATATCATGAGATTAAGGAGTTTTCATAAAATCAGGGAAATAATAATAAAATATTAAGGAATTATGAGGTGTGGGACCGGACGTGACTAGGGCATAGCCGGACGGCTAGCAGACACGGTCATGTGACACCTTTCCCAATTTTATATTATTTCCTTGATGCGAAGGAAACACCATGAAACTGAGGAGTTTCTTTAAAACAAAGGATATTTGTTCAGATGAAAGGATTTTTATGAGATCAAAGAAAATAAAGAAAATATGATAAAATATAGGAATAGCATGGGACTGGCCACGGCGTGACTGGCCGGTCAGTGGGTCCAGTCCCCTAGCGCCCTGATTAATATTTTATTTTTATCATTTTCTTTCTATTTTGCATAGGTTCATCATCTTGTCGTATTTTGAAATACTCATTCGTGCGTTCAGGTGCTCGTTAATGCATCATTGTCGAGTACATCTGCACTATTTTGGTTGGGGCTTACTCGAAGGTACCTCAGATGCTCGTGTGTTGAATATTTATTACTAACCCATGGAATTCTGCTGGGAAGAACCATAAATTGAAGTAACAAAATATTATAAAAAATATTGAATATTTTTCAGAGATTCAGTTAATGAATCTATTGATTTTAAGAATAATTAATTAATGGCTTTATACTAGTATAATCGTCTAGGAGCGTTAATTATTCATGAATTATGTGATATGAGCTTGTTGAAGCATCATATTTCCTTTATATAGTCAGGGAAAACATCGTCCTGAAGACGTTATTGCTCTATACTAGCAGGAAAGTTGTCTAGGAACCGTCTAATCTTTCGATTCTATATAAAAGTAGTTACTGAAATTTTTCATTATTCATAAGATATGTCGTTGCCTCAGCTGAGAGATTACACATCTACATGTGCTCTGAGAGACAGTATCCTCAGTCATAGACTCTTGTGGTATGAGCTTTCATGCTTTCAATAAGAGACATGAGCCTCAATATTCATCTGATTGCTGGATCAGGAATACATATAATTATGGGTTTACGATTTTAGCATGTGTCAAAAATCCACCATCTACACTCCTAAAGCTTTTAATTACGCCGAGTGTCTTGAAAACACCTCAAAGGATTGCTCCTTAGTTGATTCTTCCGAATCCCGAGGTAGAAATATTGTTCAATCTGATATTGACATATCTTCCTCCCATGAGGCATGTGACACCCTGGAAAAAGGAGCTCACCAGGATTTCAAAAAAATTCGCTGAGATCATTGATTTTTAGGATTATGATCAGCTTATTGATGAATTTGAAAAGTCTCTTGATCGAGAACGTGATCTCTATCACATCATTGAGTCATTCTCTAAGAATATTGAGAAACTCCTCCAAGAAACTACTCTCTAACATGAAAATATTAGTGCTCTTGAGGATATTTTTAAGGAAGGCTCAAGTAGATAAAAATGTATGATTGAGACTCATTCATCAGATCTTAACAGAATTCGTGTCGAAAAAGAGAAACTAAGTGCATCTCTTACTCTAGCCCATGAACAGTGCAAATCCTTAGAAAAGGAAAACTTCGTCTTAAGGAGAAATTCTTCTGTACAAACTAATTCTCATGAATTACAGCACATGAAGAAGTATCCTCCAGTAGAAGGTTGTGTCAAGAAATGTTTACATAACTTGCAATCTTCTCAGATGGCTTTGAAGTTAAAACATGTTCCAATTATTGCTTCTCCTTCACGAACCTGTACCTTCTGTGGGAAAAGGAATCACTGTGCTATCCATTGTTTTTCCAGAAGGAAACAAATTTTTAAACTTCATAATTTGCTTCTCTTCACTGTCAATGGAATAAATAGTCAGTCGACTACTACAGTGAATCACATGCCCACAGAAAATCAGAAACCTTATAAAAATGTCTCTATTCTAGAAATCATCACAGGGCTCAAGTGCATTCTGGCATAAATTCTTGTGTTGCTAAAGAAATCATTCCCTGTATTTATAAGAATGTTTCTGATAAATCTAAGTCTAGAAAATGGATTCCTATCTATTCTGATCCTCTTGAAACAATTGCAAGAGGTCTTAGATTTAGTCCTTCTGACAAATATGCTAATCAAGCAGTGTCTCACATCTCTGAAATGAGCACATGTCAAAGACATAAGGATAAAAAAGAACAACGTTCATTTAATGATCTAAAGGCTCATAGTTGTGTAAATTAATCACAAGGTTTAATATCTCACATACAAAAAACCTAGTTGTGAGAGAATTGAATAGGTATACTCCATGACAAAGTGACTCTAATTATCTAGCTAATCTCTTATCGTTTTTAGATGGATAATTGGTCAAACACTTTTTCGCGAGTATTGTCTTTAGTTTTATATTCCTTGCCTAAATTTTCTTGTGAAAAGTGAAAGCATGGACTTTTTCCGTGCACAACTTTGTGAATCCTCCTATTATGGGTACACGTACAGTTCCAAGGTTCTTTAAACCTGTCTGGTAAACCCTAAGTCTCTCGAATTTTATTTATATACCATCCTATTGAGTTAATCTTCTTACTTTAGGTTTCATATTATCAATGGATTCTTCTTCCTGCTAATGGGATTTACCTAAAGATTTCGTTGTAACGCGGTATATTTCGAATTCGATAAAGAGAAGGGAACTTTTGATGAAGTCGAAGGAGTTTTTACTCAATCTCCTGATTCATCTTCGGATATAGAGTAGGTTGAATAGATCTCGTCAGATGTAGTCCTAGACTTCCTAAAGAAATTTGAGGAGGCAAAGAAATAGCTTGTTGATACAATGAAGTGTCTTGATGTGGTAAGAACTGAGTTGAAAAGGGTAAAGTCTGACCTTGTTTTCATGAACACCTGAGTTGAAAAACTTCCCAATAAGGATATCCTCTCCAAAGGTGCAGAGGATGTTGTTGCTCACAAGCTCCAGGACCTCAAGACTCAAGAAGGTCCCGAACTGTCTATACGACTTTAGTTCGCTTTAGCATGGAAGCGTTTTTGGTCTAGTCTGTTTTATTTTGTTTGCCTAGTAAATCTTCAATTTTTCTTGTTTTTTTTTTTTGGAAGAATAACTAGAGTTTGGAATAGCCATTATTGTGATTACCCATATCTATGTCCAACGTTTTCATCTTCATGTTTTTAGATTTATTGGTTTAAATTCTAAATTTGTTTGGAAGATTTTTGCAGTATTAATCTTTATGGTTTTATATATTGCAATATTTTTATGGGATATGTGTGTTTATTTCTGTGAACTTGATTTTCCCATACTTTATCAAAAGTAAAGTCGTTCATGAGCTGATATGCAAGTATTGATGAAAGAATGAATGGACTTTTGACAAATACCAAAGTTAAGCCTATTATGTCAATTTTTGATGGAAGATAGGTTAAAATATTTTGTAATTCAAGGATTATGTCTAGTATGTCATTATGCAAATGGTGATGGAAACATAGAATGAATCCTTGTATATTCTGCAATAATTGATCTTCCATGATCCATGTATTACTGTGAGGCTCCGTATTGTGTCTTATGTCGAGCACTAGACAACCAAGTTGATTATTGTGATTAGCTTAGTTGTGTTCCGTAAGGTACTTTATGTCGAGCATATTGAACTAAATTAATCATCTTGTGTGGTTATCTAGTTATGTCTCTGTAAGTTTTTCTTATGTTTGAGAGTTTTTGATTGGGTTGATTATTATCATGATTAACTTAGTCATTGCTCCATAGATTTTCTTATGTGAGTATAATAAACGATTAAATTGATTACTTTTGTGATTAGTTTAATTGTGTATTCTGATTAGATTAATTATGGGTTCTCTTGTGATTAATCTAATTGAGTTTTTAAGTCTCCATAAGTTTACTTGTGTTGAGCATATTCGGTTGCTTTTGTAATTGAATATTTTTGGAATTCAAATTCATACTTGCATGTGATTTGTGTCCCAAGAATCCTTCTTTTATTTTGAAATTAAGGTTGCTCTTGTTGTTCCTTAGGGAATGACATATTATGGGGGAGAGTTCTTAATTGAACTTGTGCTTAATTGCCAAATATTTGTGGGGAGTGCGGATGTGGAATATTATAGGGGTCATCTTGTATCTTCATAGACTCCTTGATGAATGCATTTAGCTTCGGCTTTATGATTGCATCTAAATAGGATGATATATACATTTACCTTTGGTCATGAAACGTCTCTTACGAAAATTTCATTAAGATCTCGTTCTTGTACCTTTGCCAATTTTATTGACAAAA
This sequence comes from Papaver bracteatum, assembly GCA_023529315.1. Classification (NCBI taxonomy): domain Eukaryota; kingdom Viridiplantae; phylum Streptophyta; class Magnoliopsida; order Ranunculales; family Papaveraceae; genus Papaver; species Papaver bracteatum. The sequence goes on from JAJJWX010003671.1 coordinate 1,568,331, forward strand.
AGGGGGAGAATTAATATGTAGTTCACACTACAAATACATATGGTTTTCGGATCATTATGAAAGGGGAAGTGGTTTCCATGTGAGTTGGAGTATTGACTAAGGGGGGGTGACATATCACCATAGTATTATTGTTTAAGTTGTGATGTAATTGGACTTCGACGTTGTTGTTGATGGTGGATTTTAGTTCAGGGCTAAAATTGTAAAAGCCAAATTTTATACGCTGACATCCTGCAGAGGATATGTCTATTGATAAGTGATGAATACTTCTTCGCTTTATTAATTCACCTAGAATGGAGCATGTGGCAACAATCCCCAAGTATTATGTGAATTTTAGCATCATTAATTAATGCATAAAATCGCCTCGTATTTCCTGTGTTGTTCTCAGCAGAACTCTAATTATTGATGCTGCATGATGAATGATTGGTAATCTCAGTAGAGGAACATGAATATCTAAGTATCAACAGTGAGGCATGCACAAAATACCCGTACATGCTACACCATTCTCTAACAAAGAGAATCATCTCTCGGTGTGTTATACTAACCCGATCGAGCATATTTGAATCTAGACTGTCCACATCAGTCTCAGAAATGATCACGACCATCCAAATTCACCAGCATGATTGGACGGCTTAGATCGGATCCATAACCCTCAGGCAGGTATTGGAATATTCACCACCGGCCCAATACGGACCCCGCATGGTCGGACTCCCCAAAAGGGTAGAAAAGGTTTTCCAATTCGTCCAGCCAAAGCAACGCGGATGTGAAACCCTAAATTAGGGTTATGGCACATTACATGTGTCGCAAATCTGTCTCAACCATCCATCTTCGCAAGCATAGATGAAGGGTGTAGATGTAGATTCAAAAGGCCCAGAACATGTCAACACAAACATCGTGGGCACGCCTACATACATGACCGATCGGTCAAGACCAACTATGGTTGGTCGTCACAACTCGTGTGCCCAAACAAGGTGTGAGGCACGGCCGGAAAAACCCTAATTAGGGTTTGTGTTGTAATCACGAGCGTTCATCTTCTCCCGTTCGGATGGAGGGTCTTGGAATAGGCTAAGCAGGTTCGGTGAGTATCAACATGATCACTGTGGGATCACCTATCTCCACACCCGATCGGCCAAGGCATACCGTGGCTTGTTACCTCGATTCACACGCCCAAACTAGGCGTGGTCACACTTCCCAACCACAAACTGATCTCGACCACTCAACTTTGCCGGGAAAATTGAGTGGCTTAGATCACGTTTCTATGGGACAATGAAGTACATGCGTGTATAAAAGCCATCTGTCTGCACGCCGGACTGATCGGCCAAGACAGACCAGGCTTGATCGTCTCGAAACGCATGCCCAAAGTTGGCATAATGCGCGGCCTTTGTGGCACTGGATTTCTGTCGTAATTTGATCTTAACCACTCATCTTCACCGTACAACTTAAGTGGCCTAGATCACACTTTCACGAGACAATGATGTATGGACATGTACACCGGCATGCATGCCCAATTGGCCCTGCCAAAAAAGTGTTCCCAAGCTTGGTTTCGACCAAGCTGAAGAGTGATGCTTGCGCACCTCTTCAAAAACCTTAATTCCACTAATGGTCGCAGATGAGTGTTTCAAAGATCATCTCGTCCGTTCAACTTCACCTGCTTGGTTATACAGCCCTAGTCAGGAGTTAACTGGTGAATGAGGTGTCGTGGTGATTACCATCCGCCACTCTACCACACCATGTGGTCGGCCAAGGGAGGACTTGCTTGTGCAGCCTCCAAACCATCACATGAAGCAGGCTGGAAATGATGCTCAACAACGATGCTTCATACATGCTTCATACATTCGATGCATTACCTGCATAGAATACACACGATATTTCATAAATGTCGACTTCCTAAATAACTTAGTTATTTAATCTAGCATTACACGCTACTTTATGTGGGTCCCATGATCTACACACTCGAGACATCAATCATGTCACAAACTGGGGGATATATACTGGGGTATTGGTCTGCAGTTTACAGTGTGCAGCGCGCCATCACAAGAACGTGTCAGGAAGTCATGGACGGTTAGTGATGACGGGAGAAGTGGGAAAAACTGATCATGTGGAACTAACACGCGCCTCCAATACTCCATCACTCCACTTCCCACGAGATACAGGGTTAGGCTTAATGACTTGTATAAATAGGTTCTCCTCCCTATTTCCAACAGGATAAGACAGACAGAAACCAAGTGTTGATACAACGTATTCAAACACCCAGAGCTGATTGCTTACATTATTGCAAGCCATTTTGGTATTCTGATACAAGTCATAAATATACTACACCTTCACAATCTCAACACCTTCTTCGCTTCCCTCTCTAAGATCAACCCCCATCTCCTTCACTTTGTGACCGAAGTAAGTCTGGAAATGGCCATTTCTTGGTTTAGTCCAGAATTGTATAGATTGATCTCTCGAATCAAAAGCACTCTTGTGCAGTGCATTTGTTTAGGGTTTAGATTCATTTCTCATCCACACACCCAAAATTACCAAAACCAGCAGAAATAGTTTTCACCCATAAACAATTGGCGACCACAATGGGAGATTAATCTCTCGGTTGTAAAGTCAATTCCTTCAATACCAAATCCCATTTAGATGATTTCAAAAGGGTTAGTCTTAGGACTCCCCCAACAATTTCAAATTCCGGTCGAAGCTCCTCCAATGAAGATACCCCTCTTCCCAACGGTGTATCTGATGACGTAACTGGAAGAATCCTAACGTTGATCGAGTTAGCACGGGTAAAGGAGATTCACACGAATAATATGGACCTGATCAAGGAGACAATAAGAAATATACTCAATCTCCTCATCAAGATGACATCAGATATGAGCGGTTCTCATGTTACAGAGATTCATGCACTGGGGACTGATCCTCGCAACGATCCTCCTCAAGTCAACAGTTTCACCACGAACCAGAGACCGGTGGTTCAGGTGGCGGCTTTTCTAGTGGAAAGTTTATGCAAACTCTTGCACCTCTCGAAGAGTCAGCGGGTAGAGACGTTTGCTGCAATCAACCAGATAGCCCTGGACGTGCATTTAGCTCATTTGCGTCCAGAAGCCTCAAAAACATCAGAGATATCTGTGAATGATGTTATATTTACAGAAGAAGACATGATGGCGGAAGAAGGTCACAACCAATCCCTACACGTCACTGCACGCATCAAGGATTCAGAGTTCAAGAGGGCCCTCATCGATACGGGAGCGTTTTCGAATAGGATTACTCTTAATACACTCAGGACGACTAAGGTTCTCCCAAGCAAGATCATGCGACAGACTACCACGATAACATACTTTGAAGGAAACCAAACCAACACGTACGGGTGGTAGATCTCAGGTCCGGGAAGCAACAAACCCTGATGCCGACGGCGCTGAAAACGCCCTTGATGTCAACTTTCCTTCCAGTAACATCAATGTACCACATGTCAGCATGATCAACATAAACAACATAGGAAGCGTTCCCTCAGGAGTTACACCTTTGATCACCAGATCCAGAGCCGCTGCCGCCACACTCCTTCCCGTCGATGATCATGATCCCAGTCATCCAAGTTGCTGCCAAGAACCGATGCTGCTTGTTTTGTTGATACCAGCAAGAGCTTCACCATAGCAACAAACACTACAAAGAATATTTCGTCCATGTGATGTTTCAAGCATCCCAGCATCACATCCAGGAGAGTACAATAATATTGTATTAAATTACAGAGGCGTGGATTCAAGGATGAAAATTGGGGGGGGGGGGGTCTAACAACCTCACCCAATATTTCGATTAGCAATCTGTATGGACAACTTTGAGTTGTTTTCTAGAGAATAAACAAGACTCAATCAATAGAAAATATCTCAAGGAGTTATTATCTCAATCTACCGATTTGATTTACTCAAGCAATTAAGATTCGAGAGTCTAACCAAAGAGAGATAACTTGGATGGTAGTTTTTCTAATGGCTAGAGTTCTCCTTATATAGTCTTTCAAATCAGGGTTTGCAATCAGTGTTAGCTTGCTAACAAAGCATTCAATATTCACCGTTAGATGAAAACCTGATTAGATACAAGCTAATATCTCTCAACCGTTAGATCGAAAACTTAGCTTGTCATACACACATGTACTTGACGTTTGAGTTCGTGTAACCGTACCCAAACGTGTACAATGGTTGGTTCAATATTAGTCAACCAAATGGTTAGCCAAATGATAACTTTCATATCAACCATATTCTTCTTCACCATAACTAGTCCAAATGACTCAAATGAACTAGTTAGAGAGTTGTTCAATTGTTATGAGATCTCAAGTACTACAAGAGACACAATTGAATCAAAAAAGATGTGATTCACTCGAATCATTAATCATGAACTATAAATCCACGGTTTGCAAAAGCATTCCTTAGTAATTTATAATAAGTTAACGAATCAACGTTTTCAGACATAACCTCTTGAGTTCGCGGACTCAAGCTAACCGGTTGAAGTTAATAAACTCCAGCAGAATATCTCGGGATGAGAACTTCCGTCAGTTCGCGGACTACACCTGACCTTCAACTTCAGCAGATATTCTCGGGTTTGAGAACTTACGCCAGTTCGCGGACTGAGTTGATGCTCACGTTCCGGTTCCACTTGATCAACAAAGTTCGCAAACTTCAGTTCAAGTGTTAAGGACTTATACATATATGTGTTACCACAACAATGTTTATATCCTATAATGGTTATATAGTCTAAACTCTCATTCCAATTATTGAAACATTCTCAGAGGACGTCATATAGTTGTTATTCACAAACTTGTTTTCGTCAGAGCAATTTCCAAAGTGATTGAAACATAACATGACTTTCGTCACTAGGCAAAGATGAACTTGGCTAAAGCGAAAGCTTTACCAACACCCATTTCGAGATAAGCGAGATATACTCATTTCGAAATGTCACATGTGCATATTCTTTGTCTCAAGATAGGAGATAGAGTAGATAGACTTTTGAGTGATAGATAAATTCAAGTCTCCACATACTTTTTAGTCGATGAAGATCCACTGGTTCCTTGAGTAGTCCTTCGTCTTGTATGATGATCTCCATGGAGTTCTTGAGCTCAACTACACTTTCTATCCTAGTCTGAGACCTTAGCTATAGTAGACTAGAAATCAAGACTATATAGTTTTGATCACTAAGATTGACAAACATGCTTGAGATAGCAACGCATGCGATTTTGACCGAGCAGTGCTCTAACAATCTCCCCCTTTTTCAATTTTAGTGGCAAAACTATTAATACATATGGAATACAAAAATTATATAAATAAACTTTGTAGCTCCTATTCCACATGTCTAATCTTCAACAATACTCGAAATCTTCGTCACTTCCAAGTAGTCCAATGGTCCCAAAGGTTGTAAGTTTAGTATCATCACTGTTAAAAATCCAGAGCTATAACAATGAGAAAAGCATTGGTTCTCAATCATTGTTATACAGTGTCATAGTATTATTACACATCGTCAAAGTCCAATTGCATCACAACTTCAACAACATTACTATGGTGATACTTCACTCCCCCTTAGTTAATACTCCATCTCACATGGAAACCACTCCCCCTTACATAATGATCCGAAAACCATATGTATTTGTAGTGTAAACTACAATTAATTTTCCACCTTTTTGTCAATAAAATTGGCAAAGGTACAAGAACGGGATCCTAATGAAATTTCCGTAAGAGACATTTCATGACCAAAGGTAAATGTTCTATCATCTTGTTTAGATGCAATCATAAAGCCGAGGCTGAATGCATTCAACAAGGAGTTTATAAATATACAAGATAACCCCTAAAAATTCCACAGCCGCACTCCCCACAAAGATTTGGAAATTAAGCGCAAGTTCAAAAGAACTCTCCCCCATAAGATGTCATTCCCTAAGGAACAACAAGAGCGACCTTAATTTCAAGAGAAAAGAAGGATTTCTTTAGACTCAATAAATTGCATACAAGTATGAATTTGGAATCCAAAATATTCAATCATATTAACCAAAGCGAACCAAGATTAATTTGACTATATATGCTCAACACAAGTAAACTTATGGAGACTTAATTCATCGATTAGATTATTCACAAGAGAACCCATAAATACTCTAACTGGATTACACAATTAAACTAATCACAAGGTAATCAATTCAATTGTCCACACTCAACATGAGAAAAATCTATGGAGTGCTAACTAAATAATCACACAAGATGATTGATTTAGTTCATTTGGGCTCAACATAAGAGATTATGGAATCCCGACTAAGATTATCATAGGAAATGACAACCTTAACCGTACATGCACTCAACATGAGAGAACTCATGGAATACAAGCTAAATAACCATACAAGTTGATTAATTTAGTTCTTAATGCTCAACATATAGCATCTCATGGAACAACCAACCATGCCAATAAGAAATCGACTTAGTTGTATCGTGCTCAACATGAGATACACAATGGAACCTTCACTGTAATACATAATAATATGGAACAATTAAGCTCTATACCGTGGATAACAAACAAGGACCTATTCTATTTTTCCATCACAAAATGACATAATAGACTTTATCCTTGAATCACAAAAGATTTTAACCTATCTTACATCAATAATTGACAATATAGGCTTAACTTTTGTGTTTTGCCAAAAGTCAATTCATTCCTTTATCAATATTTGCATACCAATACGTGAACGACTTTACTTTTGACAAAATATGGGATAAGAAAGTTCACGGACGTAAACATACAAATCCCATCAAAAAATTGCAATATATAATACCACAAAGATTAATACTGCAACCATCATCTTCCAAACAACTTTAGAATTTAAACAGTAAATCTAAAAACAAGAAGATGAAATCATTGGATATAGCTATGTGTAATCACAATCATTTCTATTCCAAAACACTAGTTATTCTTCTAAATAAAACAGAAATCATAGAAGATTTACTAGACATTAAGAACCAAACATAAAAACTTCCATGTCATAACGAACTAGGTTCAAATAGACAGTTCGGGACCTTCTTGAGCCTTAAGATATTGAAGCTTGTGAATAGCAACATCTTCTGTACTTGTGATATCCTTATTGGGAAGCTCTTTAACATGGTTTTTCATGAGAACAAGATCAATCTTAACCTTTTTCAACTCAGTTCTTACCATATCAAGACACTTCATTGTATCAACAAGTAGTTGCTTAGCCTTCTCAAATTCCATTAGGAAGTCAAGAACTACATCCGATGAAATCTCTTCAATCTCTTCTATATCCGAGAGTGAATTAGAGGATTGAGGAAGGGAACCTTCAATTTCAATAAGTGATTCCTTTTCTTTATCGAGTTCGCAATATACCGCCTTATCAATGACATCATTATTCAAGTCCGAAGTGCACGAAGAAGAAGCCATTGATAACATAAAACCTAGAGTAAAAGAGTAACTCAATAGGATAGGTATATAAAGAAAAACTCGAGAGATTTAGGGATACGAAATAGGTTTAAGGGAAAACTTGAACCATACGTGAACCCGTAGGATGGTTTTTCACAAATCTATACATGGAAAAAGGAAACACTTTTATTTTTCAAAGGTGTTTTAGAAAATGAACAATTAAAAAGAAAAATACTCACAAACCAGTGTCTGAACAATTATCTTTCTAAAAACGATAAGAGATTAGCTAGATAATTAGAAACACATAGTTATGGAGTATACCTATCCAATTCTCTCACAACTAGGTTTTTTTGTATGTGAGATATTGAACCTTGTGATTAATTCACACAAGTATGAGCCTTTAGCTCATCAAATGAATGTTGTTCATCTCTATCCTTCTGTCTCTGATATGTGCTCTTTCTAGTGAGATAAGACACTGATTGATTATCTTTCTTATCTAGGGCCTCTTGCAATAGGATCAAGAGAGTCAGAATGGATATGAATCCATTTTTTAGATTTAGATTTATCAGAAACATCCTTATAAGTACATGAAATGTTCTTATTAATACTGCAAAAGGAATTGCCATAAAGAACTGTATCCCTGTGATGATGTCTAGAGTAGAGATCATTCTCATAAGGTTTCTGATTTCTTGTGGGCCTACGATTCACTGCTTTAGCCGACTGACTATATGTTCCATTGACAGTGAATAAAAGCAATTTCAATTAATTTAAATCAACAACCAAAATGGTCGGATATTCTAATTGATTGAACAACGTACAACCGGTATTATTTCAATAATATAAAAATATAATGCGGAAAAGAAATAACACAGACATCAGAATTTGGTTAACGAGGAAACCTCAAATGCAGAAAAACCTTGGGACCTAGTCCAGATTAAACATACGATGTATTAAGAAGCTACAGACACTAGCCTACTCCAAATTAACTTCGGTCTGGACTGTAGTCGAACCCAAACCAATCTCACACTGATCCAAGGTACAGTTATGCTCCTACGTCTCTGATCCCAGCAGGATACTGCGCACTTGATTCACTTAGATGATCTCACCCATAAACAAGAGTTCATACGACCCAAAGTCGAAGACTTTAGAAAACAAATCTGTCTCACACAGAAAAGTCTACATGTAATAGATAAATTCGTCTCCCATGAATAAACCTATGAGTTTTGTTCCGTCTTTTGATAAATCAAGGTGAACAGGAACCAATTGATAAAACCAGACTTATATTCTCGAAGAACAACTCAGTTTCATCAATCACCTCACAATAAACTTGATCGACCTAGCGAAGAAGATTATTGAGGAATCACAAACAATGAGACGAAGATGTTTGTGACTACTTTTATCTTGCCTATCGGAGATAGAAATCTCAAGCCAATTATTACAATTGTACTTGTACGATAGAAATAGAAATATCAGATCACACAACTACAAGAAAAGTAGTATCGGTCTGGCTTCACAATCCCAATGAAGTCTTTAAGTCGTTAACCCGAATTTAGAAAGAAAACTCAAGGGTTAATGGAGATCGACTCTAGCTTAGAGAAAACTAGTATCACACAAGAAAGGAGTGTGGGGATTAGTTTTTCCAATAGATAGAGTTCTCCTTATATAGTCTTTCAAATCAGGGTTTGCAATCAATGTTATCTTGCTAACAAAGCATTCAATATTCACCGTTAGATGAAAACCTGATTAGATACAAGCTAATATCTCTCAACCGTTAGATCGAAAACTTAGCTTGTCATACACACATGTACTTGACGTTTGAGTTCATGTAACCTTACCCAAATGTGTACAATGGTTGGTTAAATATTAGTTAACCAAATGGTTAGCCAAATGATAACTTTCATATCAACCATATTCTTCTTCACCATAACTAGTCCAAATGACTCAAATGAACTAGTTAGAGAGTTGTTCAATTGCTATGAGATCTCAAGTACTACAAGAGACACAATTGAATAAAAAACGATGTGATTCACTCGAATCATTAAGCATGAACTATAAATCCACGGTTTGCAAAAGCATTCCTTAGTAATTTATAATAAGTTAACGAATCAACGTTTTCAGACATAACCTCTTGAGTTCGCGGACTCAAGCTAACCGGTTGAAGTTAATAAACTCCAGCAGAATATCTCGGGATGAGAACTTCCGTCAGTTCATGGATCGCACTCGACCTTCAACTTCAGCAGATATTCTCGGGTTCGAGAACTTACGCTTGATGGATCGGGTTCAGTTGTGGTGAGTTGATGCTCACGTTCCGGTTCCACTTGATCAACAAAGTTCGCAAACTTCGGTTCAAGTGTTAAGGACTTATACATATATTTGTTACCACAACAATGTTTATATCCTATAATGGTTATATAGTCTAAACTCTCATTCCAATTATTGAAACATTCTCAGAGGACGTCATATAGTTGTTATTCACGAACTTGTTTGCGTCAAAGCAATTTCCAAAGTGATTGAAACATAACATGACTTTCGTCACTAGGCAAATATGAACTTGGTTAAAGCGAAAGCTTTACCAACACCCATTTCGAGATAAGCGAGATATACTCAACTCGAAATGTCACATGTGCATATTCTTAGTCTATATAGTAAAACAACTTTTGTCTCAAGATAGGAGATAGAGTAGATAGACTTTTGAGTGATAGATAAATTCAAGTCTCCACATACCTTTTAGTCAATGAAGATCCACTGGTTCCTTGAGTAGTCCTTCGTCTTGTATGATGATCGCCATGGAGTTCTTACACTTTCTATCCTAGTCCGAGACCTTAGCTATAATAGACTAGAAATCAAGACTATATAGTTTTTATCACTAAGATTGAAAAACATGATTGAGATAGAAACTCATGCGAGTTTGACCGAGCAGTGCTCTAACAAAGGTGGTACAACCAAAGTAAGCTACACTTGGGGACTGAATCCTCCTTCAGGTTTAGAAGCTTAAACGGAGTCACCGCTTTACCAGAGAATACAATGGGAGCACATCTTCCACGAGAAAATAAGCTCAAGATAATTACACATGGGGAATTTTGTCAAACTGCTTACTCGCGGGAGAGCCTGATAAACTCAAAGCCCAATCATGTGCGAAGGACATGCCTAACGGAGACATAGCTAATTAACTATCCTTAAACTAAATATTTTATATCTATTAGGTATATCAAGTAAATTTAAAGTTTAAACCTCCTGGTGTTGAGATGTGTAAATTCCTCAACACCACTACTGTGTTTTCAGGCATACTGCCTCAACACATTTTCTTCTTGGTGTTGAGACGTGAAAATTCCTCAACACCACTACCGTGTTTTCAGGCATACTGCCTCAACACTGTGTTGTCAGGCATACTGCCTCAACACATTTTCCTCTTGGTGTTGAGACATGAAAATTCCTCAACACCACTACTGTGTTGTCAGGCATACTGCCTCAACACACTTTCCTCTTGGTGTTGAGATGTGAAAATTTCTCAACGCCACTACTGCGTTGTCAGGCATACTGCCTCAATACTGTATTGTCAGGCATACTGCCTCAACACTGTGTTGTCAGGCATACTTCCTCAACACGTTTTCCTCTTGGTGTTGAGACGTGAAAATTCCTCAACACCACTACTATGTTATCCGGCATACTCCCTCAACATTGTGTTGTCATGCATACTGCCTCAACATGTTTTCCTCTTGGTGTTGAGACGTGAAAATTCCTCAACACCACTACTATGTTGTCAGGCATACTACATCAACACTGTGTTGTCAGGCATACTGCCTCAACACATTTTCCTCTTAGTGTTAAGACGTGAAAATTCCTCAACACTACTATTGTGTTATCAGGCATACTGCCTCAACACTGTGTTGTCAGGCATACTTCCTCAACACTGTGTTGTCAGGCATACTGCCTCAACACTATGTTGTCAGGCATACTGCCTCAACACGTTTTCCTCTTGGTGTTGAGACGTAAAAATTGCCCAACACTACTACTGTCTTGTCAGGCGTACTGCCTCAACATGTTTTCCTCTTGGTGTTGAGACGTGAAAATTCCTCAACACCACTACTGTGTTGTCAGGCATACTGCCTCAACATGTTTTCCTCTTGGTGTTGAGACGTGAAAATTTCTTAACACCACTACTGTGTTGTCAGGCATACTGCGTCAACACTGTGTTGTCAGGCATACTGCCTCAACACGTTTTCCTCTTGGTATTGAGACGTGAAAATTCCTCAACACAACTACTGTGTTGTCAGGCATACTGCCTCAACACGTTTTCCTCTTGGTGTTGAGTAGTAAAAATTCCTCAACACCACTATTGTGTTGTCAGGCATACTGCCTCAACACATTTTCCTCTTGGTGTTGAGATGTGAAATTCCTTAACAATACTACTGTGTTGTCAGGCATACTGCCTCAACATGTTTTCATCTTGGTGTTGAGATGTGAAAATTCCTCAACACCACTACTGTGTTGTCAGGCATACTGCCTCAACACTGTGTTATCATGCATACCACCTCAACACTGTGTTATCAGGCATACTGCCTCAACACATTTTCCTCTTGGTGTTGATACGTGAAAATTCCTCAACACCACTAATGTGTTGTCAGGCATACTGCCTCAACACGTTTTCCTCTTGGTGTTGATACGTGAAAATTCCTCAACACCACTACTGTGTTGTCAGGCATACTGCCTCAAAACTGTGTTGTCAGGCATACTGCCTTAACACGTTTCCTCTTGGTGTTGAGACGTGAAAATTTCTCAACACCACTACTGTGTTGAAAATCATACTGCCTCAACACTATGTTGTCAGGCATATTGTTCATATTCCTCCTTTAGAAGAGTCCCTCAGGAAGTTAGCAGAGTCGACACGTAAGTTGGCTGGGATGAATAGTATAGTTATGGACGAAAGAACTATAATAATGAGTGAACCTTCTTTATAAGATACCCTCGAGCAGATAGCTGAGACGAACGAAATAATCTGAATTTCCAACACAGTGGTCCCAGTTTCACCCTTGAAAATGAGGATAATATTAATGAAGAATCTTACATACGTAGGCATAGTGTTAAGGAAATTGTAACTCCGATTGAGCTTTAAATGATAGTACTATTTCTGGTTTAAATCCAAATAATTTTAATAATTATTCACTTATTAAAAAGGACGAGGATTTGACAAGAAATACCCCCGTTTTATACGATGTAGTATTTCCTTTCTACGAAGCCAGTGATGGTTTAGAGGAACGAGTTTATTTTGATTCTGGCGATTTAAAAACAATAGTCTTGGACAAAGAAAATGAACTCGTAGAGATGAGTGAGGATGAACCTGACTTAGAAGAATAAATTGACCATTTTCAGGAATCTGATGACCTTAAAATTAGGGAAGTTGTGACTAGTCTTTCTAGAGACACTGAAAACTCCAAGTTTGGGGGTGATTATCATTCTCCATGTGCTTTAACTCTTAGAAAGGTCCATCACTTGGGACTTGATATATTTGCCTCAACCATTGTGCCAGATTACCCTCATACTAGTTCTGCCGAACCTAATAATATCCCGGAAGAAGTTCAATTGTTAGAAACCCATCCTCTGGTTGATGTGGTCTACCCAGGCGATAATACCCAAATTGACTTTGTTTTCCCACCAATTGCGGGAACGTATAAGTTTCAGATGTGTCAATTATTAAGTTTTGAGACTAAACCTAATTACTTTAGAAGATTAGGGTCGACACATTTGCTAAAGAATGACCACTATTGTGGTCAACTCTGTGAGTCAAATATGATTGACTTAAAGGATCCCTAATTATTCAGGTTATTGTTATGTGCTTCTAAGTTTTTAGTTAAGATTTTCCAGACTATTCAACCTGACCTTCAGGATCTTACCTTTGAGGAAATTCGGCCCTTGAAAACATTTTATGTAGACCCTTTTACAGAACCTGAACCTGAACCACAACTAGATATAGTTGTCTTAATTAAAAAAATAGATAAAGGGTATGTTCGGTATCTTCATGGTTTGTTGTAATTTCCTTTTCCTTTGGGTAACACTTTTTTATTCAGATGACCCGCGGTTGTTCAGGTTACTTCTTTATGATTCTATGAGGTGACTAAGCCTTTCTTAGTCTGGATGAAGACTTTAAACTTAGCATTTGCTGGGAGGTAACCCATGTTTTCGATACTCTGGTAATATCCTTACTCACTTCCATTAGATAGTAACAATTTCTCCTTGTTCATGTTTTTAATTTCATCTTTAGAACATTGAGGACAATGTTAGATTTAAGCGTGGGGGAGTGGTTATTAACTTTTTATTTTTATTTTTTAGGAATTTTCTTACATATTATGACCAGCTGTGTAGCGGGTCTTCTTGTATATTATGACCAGCTGTGTAGCGGGTCTTCTTGCATATTATGACCAGCTATGTAGCGGGTCTTAAAAAAATGATTGTTAGGGTTATGATCAGCTGTGTAGCGGGTCTTTTTTTTTTCTTGCATGTTATGACCAGCTGTGTAGCGGTTTTAAAAAAAAAAAAAAAATTGTGTCACGAGTCTTGTGTATGGCATTTTCCATGACCAGTTGTGTAGCGGGTCTAACTCTCTCTTATGATATGACCAGTTGTGTAGCAGGTCTTCTTCTGTTTTCCTCGAGGACTAGCAAAATGTAAGTGTGGGGGAATTTGATAAGCACGTAGCGCGACACATTTTCACCCATAACTACATTAGATAGGACTTATTTTATCACTAATAAACTTGTTTGTAGGTGTTTTGGGCAATAAACATTTTTGGAAAAATCAGCTCGAAAAGTCGTTAAAGGCACCCCAAGGATGACTGCTAAGCGGACCCCTACTATGGTTAAGGGGCACCTCAATTACTAAGGGACACCCACTTGGTATTCACACCCCAGTTGTTGGATAAGGGGAAACCCTTTCATCTTTGTTTGAATTCGTTTTGGGCGGGAAATGGTTCTTGAAAACCCGAGAGCTTACAATGAAGATTTCGACGAGTTTGAAGGAGATTAAATAGCTGGAAATGGCATCAAATATCCTGTTTTGACTAAACATGGTAGGTAATGATGTCAGAATCTGTTAAATTTCGCTACAATCATACGTGAGAGAAAACAGGGAGTACGTGTACGGGAGGATTTTCTTCATTAAAGTCGAGAAGATTTGGGGAAATTTTCTCGTTCCAATTAGTTAAGACCAGCCTGTTTAATCAAAACAAAGATGGTAAGAGATTTAATTTAGAGAAAATAGGAGTGTGGTGTGATGTGGAATAAAACAAGGCACATTTGTTCTTCGAGATATTCTCGAGATTTTTACTTCATCCATTGAAGTTTTGCATGAGTTTGAAGCATGCTAAAATTCTTATGGAGCGTGTTTGAGGATGATGAGAGTGCGCAGAGTACCTACAGACGTGTGAAGAAGTTAATTCACAAAATTATTCTCGATGACTACATGGAATTATTACCGAGATTTGGCAAGTTATTACGGGATATTCTTGATACAGTTGGGTATATAAAGAATGTTCAAGACTCATAGAGGGTGATGGAGAGTTTGGGAGAGAATTGGGAGAAGTTTAGAGAATCACAGAGTCGGAAAAATTAGTTGCAGGAAAATTGTTTTCTGCTGGTGTAGTGAAGAACATGAAGAACATAAGACTCCACAAAACAGTCACAGGGCTACAGTGTCTGTGACACTTTCTTTTTATCGTTCCTGTAACAGTTGTTTTGTAACAACTATAAGGGTTACAAAACCCGGTTTTAATTATTTTCCTCCCTTTTCATCATTTGTGAACACCATTTGAGCAATGAATAAATACTTTGAGTGTGTTTTCACCATGCGGAGCTAGAACCCATCATTGGGACGACGGAGGAAGCTGTTTTTCACCCATGTGGTAATTAAATTAATTCTTTTATAACTATTCACATAGAATTTGATTTTTTTATGATTTCTATTCTTTATTTGTTATTTTGTCTGATGTCGCATGCTTAGTTTTAATTACTTTCGATGCGTCATGCTCACAACTTACAACTAATGTTTTATGAAATCTACTTTGGCAAAGAATAGAGTTAATATTTCTTTTATTTTGAGCTATAATTGGCTTCCATCAAAAAAAAAAATATTAATTTCTGAACCACTTGAATATGAAAAACAGTGAAATCCTGAGTCCCTGTAAATTCTTCATCCTGTGACATATTTTGTATATATTTTATTTATTTCTGTAAGTACTGAATATCGCAAGATAATAGTTCATGAGTATCTTAATAAATAAAGGAAAAAAGAATTATAAAATGTTACGATGATAGAAGAAGCGCGGAGAAATATGAAGTTTTGCGAGGATGGAGTAATTTTGCGAGTATGAGTTGCGATACTTCGTAACTCATGTACAGCTGTATAAGTTTTACTATAAATAGGAGTTCAAATGTAAAATTTGAGAGGTTCTTTTAGTGAGTGTTAAAAAATATCTTAGGAAAGAGAATAGAGAAAATTGTAACTATTCTAATTCCATTTAGATACTTCTTTGTAATCAATTAAGGACATTAATAAGAAAATTGTCATTCATCATCAAGAACTTCTTGAGTTTTTACTAATTCTATTGAGGGTGTAGTTGTAGGTTATTCTGCAACTACATAATTGGCGCTAGAAACAGGGATTGAAAGAATTCTTGTACCAGAAAAATGGAAAGAAGAAGAAACACATCAGAACCATTAACTGAAGTAAGAAGAAGTGTAAGATTAGCAGGAGGAGAAGCAAATATAACAGGAGAAACTAGTAGGAGAAGGAATAATCGAAGAAATCAAGCTCAACAAGTAGGAGATCATGATCAAGTGAGTATACACACTTGGAGAACTAATACACCAGAAGAAGAAGATAGAGAACCACAAATTAGAGAAAATGGGAGGTTGATGGGAGGAACAATTCTTGAAAGAGAAAGGGAGATGCTAGAAACATTGATACAAGGAATCCAAAAAGAACGAATGATCGAAGCTGAAGAACATGCCAAATTAACAAGACAAAATCAAGAATTGAGGATGGAAAATGAGATGTTACAAAGGAGGAAATCTCAAAGTGTTGCAAGATCAAATGTTAGAATAGAAATAGAAGGAAAAAATTCACCGATAATCAATAATGAAAATGATATGCAAGAACAAGCGCAGAATCAAGGTGATAGAAATCAAGAAAATCGTTTCATTTTAATACCAAACCGCGAACAAAATATGGAGAATTTACGAACAAGACCAAATCATAAAGAAAACAATCAGAATCGAGAGGAAGAACAGCAACTTATGGAAGAAACTGAGAGACAACAAGCAATACATCAAAACAATCACGAGAATGGAGTAAGAAGGCATGAAGAAGTTCGTAACAAACAAAATGTTGAGTATGAAAGAATTAAGAGAAGAATTGTAAATCAACAAACAGAAGTGGAAAGGAATTAACCAAATTCTCGAATCAGAGTACAAGTAAATCAAGAAGAAATAAGTCACAGAAGAAGGAGAAATGAAGAAGAAGAAATTCCTGATATTCGCATGAGAAGAATGAGAAGAATCGAAAGGGAAGAACAAGAATTCCAAGATGCTTTACAACTGAACAATTATGATAATTTAGAAAGAAGATATTTTCAAAATTATGCAAATGAAAACATTAATGAAGAATATGATAGAATGCGAAGGATCGCAAGGGAGGAAGCGCAAGAACGTAGAAGAAGAGAAGCTGCGTTAAAAAGACCAATGGATGAGAATTCTGAGGCAAATGCACGAATCTTTCGAGAATTAGCAGAAATGAGAGGGATGATAAACAATAGAAGAGGAGGAGATAGGAGGCAATTAGATGAAGCAATAGAAGAAGCTGCGAGGACTCCATTTGCTAGAGAAGTACAGTTGGGAGGAATTCCACCAAAATGTAATTTACCCACACTTACCAGTATTTTTGATGGGACTTCATGTGCTATTCAGCACATTAAGGCGTACATAAGATGCATGTTACAATGGGAGAATCATGATGCTGTGTTATGCATGTACTTCGCATCAAGTTTAACAGGGGAAGCTCTAAAGTGGTTCGAAGGACTCCCTAAGAACACTATTACGTCATTCAATCATTTGCAAGCAGTTTTCCTTGGAGCATATATCACAAATCATTCTTCACGGCTTGGTATTGAAGATGTATTTGGTTTAAAACAAAGAGTTGGTGAAAGTCTGAAGCATTTGGTAAGATGATGGAAGACTATGTGCAGTGATATGGCAGGGCGTGTAGATGAGAGATACTTGATTCTGTCCTTCATAAATGCGATGTTCCCAACTGAACAATTATATGTTCAAATCTTCAGAAGAAAGAATTCCATAATGATGACAGAATTACGAGAATTGCAAGAAGAATACATTACACTAGAAGAAAAGCAAAACAATATGGAGTCATATCCAATAACAAACACTAACAATCAAGAGGGAGGAGCAAATTTACTTCCCAAAATAATCAATGTAGTAGCAGGTACTTAGCAAACATCCTCACAAACTTCTTCGCAAATTTCAGAAGAGAAGAAAATCAATGATAGCCAGCCAAAGATGGTAGCAATGGGCAGTAGAGATCAAGAAGAGTATGATAGAGAGAAGAATTTCTATAATCGAATAGGAAATAACCAAATTCCAAGACTAGATCAACAACAATAAAATTATGGGGGACAAAGGCCAAATTATTTTGGACAAGGAAACCAGAGACAAAATTATAACAACGGTCAAGGAGGTCAAAGAATGGTAAGGGAAGAGATAAAATTGCCACCTTTGAATACAAGCGTAGAAAAGATATGGCAAGCAATTATCCTGGTAGAGAATATACCAACTCCATGGAATATGGGAAAGGAACCACCAATGGGTCCAAGAAGTCATGAATTTTGTTCATATCATCATTTTCATGGACATTCTACAAATAATTGCCATAATATCAAGAGGATAATCTTGCGAATGATTGATCAAGGAAAACTAAATCAATTTTTACTTAAGCAGACACAGTCGCAACAATTACCACAGGCTCCAGCCATAACTCGCAGGGAGAACACAACAAAAGAAAAGGGAGAAGAAATCCTACATATAGAAGTAGGGTCAAAAGCAAGGAATGTTTTCTGTAATTCCATTGTTCATTCATATAAAACCATAGAGGATTTTCATGATAATGTGTTAAGCAGGGTATATGCGAGGGATGGTGAAGGAAAGGAAGTAATGAACATCGCAAAGATTTCACGACTTGAAGATTGGCAGAAACGTGAAATTTCTTTTGAAGCCACTGAAATTCCAGAAGGTTGTGAAGCGCATGATAATCCATTGGTGGTAAAACTGGCAATATACATGAATATGGAGGAGAACGAAGATGATATGGAGGAAGAGTCAATTGGTCTTAATAGGATTTTGATTGATACGGGAAGTTCTGTCAATATCCTCTTCTATTCTGCTTACAAAACTATGGGGGGAAAAGATGCAGATTTAATACCTTCTACTTACAGAATTTATGGTTTTAATGGAACTGCCAACAAGCCCAAAGGAGAAGTGAGCATGCGAATTCCATTAAGTAGAATGCGAACTGAAATTCTATTCTGCGTTGTTGATGTTGAATCACCATATAATGCTTTGATAGGAAGACCATGGCTTCATGGAATTCTAGGCGTAGCTTCCACTTTACATCAGTGCATAAAGTTTCCCCATATGAAGGGTATTGGAATTATCAAAGGTGATTGGGCTGAGGGAAAGAAATGTTACGATACAGAAGTAGAAGTTTGCGAAGGAAAAACTGCTGAAAAGGAAAATTGGAGAAAAAGAGCAAAGGTTGTGAAAAGAAGTGAAAATTTAATGGCAGAGGATTAAGGGAAAAGAGAATAAAGTTACGATGATATTCATACAAGAAATTTACGATGATAATAAGGGATTGTGATTTGCGAGGAAAAAAGAAGAAAACAAGAAGGTTATCAGTATGTTTGCTCGTGAAAATAAGGTATGTGGCAAAACAAAATTTTTATTTCGTGATAAAATTTTACGAATATTGTTTGCTCGCAGGAAATTGGGAAAAGGTTACAAATTTTCAGAATTTATATTCCGATTGAAATTTCATTAATTTGCGAATAAAAGACCACAATCTGTGATCAGCCTCCAAAAAAGAAAGAGAGCCGCAGAAAATTTTATACATGCAAACCTTTGTGGCGTACACCCTAGTTCGCGAAGCTATAATTCGTAAGAGGAAAAGTCCTAAAGTACGTCATTTAAGGGGGTACCTATAACGTGGCTAAGGGTAACCGGAACACCACCAAGGGCCCTTAGTACATGGTAAAATTTTTGGGGTACAACCCAATAATGGGGTACCTATTCGGGTTAGACACCTTGGATTCTCACCTAATCTAACGACATTACGCAATATAAAATGCGGTGTAAGAAGATTTAGGTTGGGCGACTAAGGCATACTGTCTTTCCCAAGAAGTGCAGAAAACGATCAAGGCGCCGAGGTACACGGTTGAGTCAAGAGTGTCGGGTGAGGTTGAACCACATCTGCCATTTTTGACAAGTCTTGGCAAATGATGCACTTGGCCCAAAGATACCCTATAGGGTGCAACCTCGTAACTATAAGCCCTATAGGCAAAAAGGATAAGAGGTTGCGATCAAAAGATGGTTGTTGGCGAACCAGGATGGGAAGAGCTAACCTTGTATGGTCGATGTACGCTTCCTTGAAGGGGCAATCAGGGGGAAGATAAAGGGCAGCACCCTCCATTAGGGAGCTGATAAGTGCTATAAGACGCAAATGTCACGAGGCTTCTTTTTTTGCGAAAACATAAAGGCTTGTCATATTTGTGCAACAAATGAAGTTCTGCGAGCCTTCTAAAAAAAAAAAAAAAAAAAAAAGGGGGGAGAAAGAAAGAAAGAAAAGAATAAAGAACTCGCAGAACATAATAAAGTTAAGATGAGATCAATGGGTCGCTACATGAAAGTGTAGAGACGTCCTGCGATTTCATCGCAAGACGGCAATGTCATGGGGCTTTATGTTCGCAAGAATATTTAGGCCTGTCATATTGTCGCAACAATTCCTGAAGAGGCTAAAATACTATACAAAGAAGTTAAGATGAGATCAATGGGTTTTTGCATGAAAGTGTAAGAACGTCCTGCGATGTCATCGCAAGACGATAATGTCACGAGGTTGTATGTTCACAAGAATGTTCAGACTTGTCATATTATCGCAAATAATTAATACAAAAGAGGTGTCAAAATAAGACCTTTACTTAGGAAGGCATGATAAGACCACAGAAATTAATGAAATTTATTGCATCAATATCATTGAAGAAATTATACAAGAATATACATTATGAAGATCTGAAAAGAAGACAACTTCGTCAATATCATTGAAGAAATTTTACAAGAATATACATCAAGAAATTTTGAAGAGAAGACAGCTCTGTCAATATCATTGAAGAATTTTTACAAGAAGTCCTATCAAGGAAAACAACATCAATGAAGAATTTTAATGAAGACTTAACAAAAGATGCGATTTTGATAGCAATCAAATACAGTTAAGTTCATATTCGTAAAAATTTACGAGAATTACATACTTCTTATACTTCTCCATATATTGAATACTTCCCTAAAAAGTTGAATACTTCTTATAATTCTTCAAGAATATCTCATATTTATTATACTTCTTCAACGGATATTTAATTTTGCGAAGGTTAAGTACTTATTATACTTCTTCATACAATGAGTAATAATTTTTATACTTCTTCATATATTGGGCAATTCTTCATAAATTGAATGCTTCTAATACTTCTTATATTTCTTATACTTCTTAAGGGTATTTCATATTTTGTGTACTTCATACTTTCTATACTTCAAGGGGAGATTTATTATTTACTTTGCAACATTCCGTAAAAATCAAAAGGCTTATATTTCTTATACTTCGAAGGGAGGATTTTTTATTCATAATCACAATAAGAAGAAAATTCGTAAGATAAATTTGAAGGATATTCTAATACTTCCAGCGATAGTTGATCATTTGAAGAGAAATAATAAGGGGAAATGGAATACTAAGCTAAGTCTTTAAGATATATTATTTCTCTCCATATGATCAAGTTATGCGAATAAGGGAAATAAACATCAAAGAAAGATTAATTCAAATTAGGCTTTGAAAAATAAATTGTTGGATTGATTAAAAGCATAATCAAGAAGAAAGTGTTATATTGAAAAGTTACAGAACAGATATACAAAAAAAAAATAAAAAAAAATGAAGTTATTCTTCAGGCGATCTGTTCCCATCAAAATGATCTTCTTCTTCAACTTCACTATCATCTTCAACTTCACTTTCAGAGATTTCCAGATATGGAGTATCTTCAGGAATTTCTTCAGAAAGGAGCGTATGGTACTTCTTGAGAGGAATTTCATTATCTTCGCAAATCTTGCGAGTCATCCTAGCTCGAAAACGCTTGACATATAAATTATGGTTATGCTGGGAAATTAGAAGCTGAGATCTCAAGTCAGAAATTTTCTTATTACGATTATCAAGGAGAGTTTCCAGATCATTATTTATCTTCGCAAGATTTTCTAGAAACAAGGAAAGAAATTAAGGAATTGGTTAGCAAATTACGAAGGAAAAGTAACCAAAATAATTACCATCGCAAAGAATTTACCTTCTAGTTGCTTCTTATCATTACGAAGAGAAGAATTTTCAAGCTTTAATTGATTATTCTCCTCAAGAAGAGAAGAATTATCAATTGCGATGCTCGCAGATTGTGAATTATGTTCGTGACAGGATATTAATTCTGCGTTATCAATATTTAAATCTTCTACTTTCTGACGGAGACTTGAATTTTCAACCTCTAACTTCGCACAACGATTCAAAGTTTTCTTCTCTGCAAGAGAATGACGTCTTTCCCAATCAGAAGCAGCTGCACAACTAACTCTTCCAACCTAAACAAGAAAAAGAGGGTTAGAAATCAATAAAATAAGGAAATAAACAAGGAATAGAGAAGAAACTTACCATGCTGCCTAAAGCATATAATGAAGCAGGAGAAACGAATCTTGAAATTCCTTTGAGGGAGTTATTATCAATAACAGTAGGAACTTTACAAGCCTTCGCAATAAATTTGCGAGCATTCGCTGTAGGAGAATTTCCTAATCCACGAGAAGAATGGAGGAAAGCCTCAGAGATGCTAACCATTCTTTGAGGCAAAAGTTTCGGGATACTATAATCTTCATTCCCACCTTCATCAACATCATTATCATCATCTCCTTTGTCAGAAAGGGTATCAGAATTAGAACTAAAGTCCTTCTCAGGAAATTTATCATCTTCATCACCAAGATGTTCCTCAATGTCCTTATTAGAAGAAATTACATTTGAATGGGATTTGGTTGAGAGTATCTTCTTTTTCCTTCTCTCGTAAACAACATCTTGAAGTTTTCTTTTTCCTTTGCGAAGAACATCATCTTGACTATCAGAAGCTTGAGAGACCTTCGCAGAACGAAGAGTTTGTTGCCTCATAGTAAGCCTTTTAGAAGAAGTAGAACTTTTATTTTCACTCGCAAACAATCTCGGAAGAAGTGGAACTGTAAATTCAAATAAGGATAAGAAACAGAGGCAACAATATATTGTTTAGAAAAATACAAGAGTGTTTCTTACCTCATTTGAAATTAAAGGGTAACAAAAAGATAAGGAAGTGGAAATACATACATTTCTAAAAACCCAAGGTTGATAATAGCGGTTACGAAGATTCGCAGGAAGTTCTACTATCCCGATAATATAAGAACTTTGATAACATTAAAGGGTATTTATACCAATCTTCATCATTAGAACGACGAGGTGTCTTATTATTTCCTGAAGCATAATCAATATCGTGCATGAGAAGATCATCTGCTGCGATATTAGCTTTACGATGAAGACGAACACCCCAACGATTATCTTCTTTCCTCGCAGGAATTAGTGTGTAATTTTTGAAGAAACCCTCAACTGTATAATTTGCAGCAACAATTTCTATATTCTCAAATCCAGGTTTCCTAAGATCAGTTGAATATAAATATTTCCCAAAAGCGGCACGATTTGTGAATTCAACTAAGAGGCGAATGCAATCACCAGTCAATTGATAAATGGAACAAGAAAAATTGGGGTGGGAAATAATTTCGTAGAATAAAGGAAAGTTAACATCATAAAGAGGAAGAGGAAGACCTGCGAGGATTTGACCTCGTGAGATTAAAACTTTCTGATCATCCCAAACATAGTTGGTAAAGAGCTTCACACAGAGAGAAGACTTATTATCATAACCTTCAATCTCAGAAAGAATAAGGTCTTTATCAGCAAGTTCCACATTAATTTGTTCAATAGTTTTCTTCTTTGGTGCCATTGAATATAAGAGGGAAAATAGAAAAAATAGAAGAGGTTGCAGAGGCAGAAGCGGTGAAGAAGATGAATAAGGGAATAAAAAGCAAAAACAAAGGATAATATTTATAAGAGAGTTTGATGAAGATAAAAATTCATTAATACGAGTAAGTGTGAACGGTTGAAAAGAACGGTTCTGAAGAAACGTGTCAGAAAGATAAGGGAAAAGTAAAAAGACGTGTTGCGAATCTGAAGGGTGGTAATAACTACACTAAATTTACGAGAATAGGAATTCTCATGACATTTCTTCTTCAAAGAATTGACATGAGAAGAGGCAAGATGTAAGTACTGAATATCGCAAGATAATAGTTCACGAGTATCGTAATAAATAAAGGAGAAAAGAATTATAAAATGTTACGATGATATAAGAAGCGCGGAGAAATATGAAGTTTTGCGAGGATGGAGTAATTTTGCGAGTATGAGTTGCGATACTTCGTAACTCATGTACAGCTGTATAAGTTTTACTATAAATAGGAGTTCAAATGTAAAATTTGAGAGGTTCTTTTAGTGAGTGTTAAAAAATACCTTAGGAAAGAGAATATAGAAAATTGTAACTATTCTAATTCCATTTAGATACTTCTTTGTAATCAATTAAGGACATTAATAAGAAAATTGTCATTCATCATCAAGAATTTCTTGAGTTTTTACTAATTCTATTGAGGGTGTAGTTGTAGGTTATTCTGCAACTACAATTTCTAGTATTTTCGTTATTTAAATATGAAATCAATCTCATCAAGTCCTAGTGAACGACAACCTTTCTTACCACTATATAAGAATCTGATCAATTTTTGGTGCCGCTGACGCGGACTTGTGTATAGATTTGTTTTTAGGTTTTATTTTTATTTTGTTCTTTTTTATGCATTTTGGTGTTTCTGTCTGCTTTCATACTTGGGGCTGAGCTAAAGAAAAAGAGAAGAAGTGATGAAAAGGAAAGCAAAGCCAAAAAAGGAAAGAAGGAAAGAAAAGAGAAATCCAAAAGGAGTGAAGACGAATATTTTTGTATATAGTTATTTCTTTTTTTTATTAGGTTTTATTTCTTTTTATTTTTAGAAACTATAATTAGGATTTTATTTTTATTTTTCGACGCTTTTTGGACTTTTGGACATTTTTTTAAACCCTAAGGAAGGGTTAATTTAAATGAAACTGCTCATAGGAGTCGGTGGCCTGAGTCGACTTCAACGGTTCATCGCCTGTCTGGTACGGGAGGTAAGACTCTATCCACCCACGAATCCCCTGTCAGTGGGTTTTATTTTGTGTTGAGAATGTCGAACTGGTATTTTAATAGCCAATACAACGAATATCCGACTGATCAACATGGACATTATTCTTTTTATGACCATAGTGTGCATAGTGGCAAGGAACGACAATCTTTTGAAGGTTATGGGTCATACCATGGTGAGCACAATTATTATCCACATGAGCATCAGTCATTCGAGCAAGAAGATTATAATGCTAGTTTTTCGTCTTTGGAAGATACAATCAAATTATTGAAAAGTAGTCCTTTTTATGATCCCTCTGTTCCTATTCCTCCTTTAGAAGAGTCCCTCGGGAAGTTAGCTGATTCGACACGTAAGTTGGCTGAGATGAATAGTATAGTTATGGATGAAAGAACTACAATAATGAGTAAACCTTCTTTAGAAGATACCCTCAAGTGGATAGCTGAGACGAACGAAAGAATTGCTCGAAATAATCTGAATTTCCAACACAGTGTTCCCAGTTTCACCCTTGAAAATGAGGATAATATTAATGAAGAATCTTACATACGTAGGCATAGTGTAACTCCGATTGAGCTTTATAATGATAGTACTATTTCTGGTTTAAATCCAAATAATTTTAATAATTATTCACCTATTAAAAATGACGAAGATTTGACTAGAAATACCCATGTTTTATACGATGTAGTATTTCCTTTTTACGAAGCCAATGATGGTTTAGAGGAACGAGTTTATTTTGATTCTGGCGATTTAGAAACAATAGTCTTGGACAAAGAAAATAAACTCGTAGAGATGAGTGAGGATGATCCTGACTTAGAAGAATCAATTGACCATTTTCAGGAATCTGATGACCTTAAAATTAGAGAAGTTGTGACCAGTCTTTCTAGAGACACTGAAAACTCCAAGTTTGGGGGTGATTATCATTCTCCATGTGCTAAAACTCTTAGAAAGGTAACTCACTTTGGAGTTGATATATTTGCCTCAACCATTGTGCCAGATTACCCTCATACTAGCTCTGCCGAACTTAATAATATCCCGGAAGAAGTTCAGTTGTTAGAAACCCATCCTCTGGTTGATGTGGTTTACCCAGACGATAATACCCAAATTGACTTTGTTTTCCCACCAAATATTTTTTAACCAATTATGGGAACGTTGTAGATGGGGAAAAACGATTTGCTGGTTTTTACGGAATTGAGGAGACGACCGTACGGAGGAGACTCCTTGAACCGAGTGAAATTTTTCACCTCACAAAGATGCACTGCAAGAAGGGTGTGCTTTGAATTTGAGAGATCAATCTGTAGTACTCCAGCCTAAACCAAGACAATGGCCGTTCCAGAGTAAATTCAGTCACAAGAGAGGATGGGTCAATCTGTAGGAGGGAAGCTGAGAAATGTGTGGAATCAATGGTAATCAAAGATTGTAGGTGTGTTGTGAATTTTGAATATGATAAGTTCTGAATGATTGAAATTGCTCAGTTGAGAGTAATTGCTCAATTGATGAGTTATTGATCTCGTGTTGTCTATGAGACGTGAGATCGTTGTTGTTCTTGTCGTTGTTATTTCAATCATGACTCAGAGACTTATTTATATTACTGTAATTGTAGACACCATAATCCCATGAAGTGTGGCAGTTTATGGAATCAAAGAGTGGGGAAGTGAAAATCGTGTTTGAAACCAGTTGCTCATCGTGCGGAGACTTGGTTGATTTTCCATCCACTACTTTGTTAAATCCTTCAACTGATTGCATGACTTGCTCACATTCCATTGTGTGTTTGACCACACATACCGTAGACCGCAAGACCAAAACCCTAGTTAATATCCCCCCAAGTGACGCGATTGATGTCTCGTGGTTAGTTTAGTCAGTTGTTGAATTCATGATTTAATGGGACAATGAGTCCATGTATTTACTGAGTTGAACATGATTTTGTAAAATGTTCTGAAACTCATGAATTGAACGTGGACATGATTCTCACGTTGATAGTTGAGGCGAGCAAGTATTACTCTGACTTGTTGGATATTGATAGCTGGACCAATATTCCTGGATTTGAGCAAGTATTGCTCATCTAATGAATCATTGGTGTCGTGACCAAAATAAAGCATTAATTAAAATACTAGTAGTTGAACTGAGCATAATTAATAAAAATTATGATCATGAGATCGTCGTAAAATTATTAGTGTTCGAATCTGGAATTATGATCCTTGGACTCAGAAACCCTAATTCGATCAATTGATGACCAATTCATGGTTAATTGAAAATTAACTATGGAATGAAGGAGAACCGGCTTCACGGGACCGTGGGTTGACCATTCAGCTCCCACATGCTCGTGTGAGCAAACTCCAAGGCCTCTTGAAGAGTTGGTGATTTTTTGATGAAAGAATGATTAAATGCTGGTTCAATCATTTATCCGAAAATGCTCGTCTGAACCTTAGGTGATAAAACCTAATTAATTATGAAGAGGTGAAACACCGACCAAGGGGTCATGAAACCGGCCCTGGATGGTCATGGGATCCAATATTGATCGTTCCATGAAAATCCCAAAATTATTTGGAAGAGTTTTGGACCTAATACGTGCAATTGCGCAAATTAAGTTAAACCGTGAAAATACACGGGACCGGATCATTGCGAGCCAAGGATCCAACCCTGGTCAGTCAAGGTAACATGCTCATGTCATCAAAGTGTTCGTATCTCAGTTCTGAGAATTTTGATATTTTTTGGCGTGCAGTTGAGCATCCATTTGAGAAAATATGAAGAAATCAGGGATTTTTTGATAAAACCGTCAAAACTTCATGAGATGAAGGAAAAAAAAAAGGGAATCATGAAGTGTGGGACCGATCATGGCCAATGCATGGCCGACCTACCAAGGGGCCCAATCCCACACGTTTTCCCAATTTTTTAAAAATATTTTCATGATTTTAGGGAAATATGATAAAACCAAGGAATTTGTTAAAACTAAGGAGTTTTGTTAAAATCAAAGAGTTTTATTAAAATCAAAGAATTTCCATGAGATGAAGGAAACATGAAAAATAATAATACTCCCTCTGTTTCTGAAAGACCGTCCTCTATTCCTTTTTCGTCAGTTTCAAAATTGTGTCCGGCTTCTGTTTATAGTCATACTTTTTCAACAAACTCTCTAATATACCCTTGAATTCTTTATATTCATAAATCTATTTTTAACATGACTCAAACTAAAATATTAAATAAATTAGTATAATTGAGGAAACAAATATATCCTTTATTCTTTTTTAAGGAAATATACATTTAACACTAAAAATTAGATTCCTTATAAAGTTTATACTTCTTAAATTCAATATCTTTTATATTTCGTATTTATAATTCACAAACCAATTTTGGATAGTCTTTATTGCTAGCATTTTTATTAAAATAAAATAGGTAAGTAACTAAGGGTAGTCAAGTAAAATAGTATGGTCTCCTTAATAAAGGGCGCGTGGGACCGACTTTAGCATGGTTGGCCGGCTAGGGCCCGATCCAGTGCGTTTTTCCTAATTTTATGTATTATTTCATGATTTTAGGAATTTTCATAATTTGAAGGAAATATCATGAAATCAAGGAATTCCATGGGACCAAGGAAACATAAAAAGTATAATAATAATAAAATGGGACATGTGGGGCCATCTAGGGCTTGACCGGCCGGCTAGGGCCCGGTCACACGGGTTTCCCTAATTTTATATTGTTTTTTTCACGGGATCAAGGAAATATCATGAGATTAATGAATTTTCATGAAAATAGGGAAATAATAATAAAATAATGAGAAACCATGAGGTGTGTGGCCGGTTGGGATCAAGACATGGCCGGTTGGCCAATGATCACGGCTCTACCATATTTCCTTAATTTTATATTATTTATTTGGTATGAGGGAAACACCATGAAACTGAGGAGTTTCCTCAAAACGAAAGATATTTGTTCATGTGAAAGGATTTTCATGAACTCAAGGAAAATAACAAAAAATATGATAAAAATATGGAACTGGCATGGGATTGACCACGTCACGTCCGGCCGGTCAGTGGGCCCATGCTCCCAGCGCCTTGGTCAATTTTTAATTATTTATTATTTTCCTTCCTACTTTGCATAGGTTCATCGTCTCGTCGTATTTTTAAATACTTGTTCGTTCGGTGATTTTTAGTGCATCGTCGAGTACACTTGCACCATTTGAGTCGGGGCTTACTCAGAGGTAGCTTAGATTCCCGTGTGTTGAATATTTATTACTAACCCATGGAATTCTGCTGGGAAGAACCATGGATTGAAGTAACGAAATATTATAAAAGCATTTGAATACTTTCAGAAAATATTTGAATATTTTCAGAAATTCAGTGGATGAATCCAAGAATTTAAGAATAATTAATTAATGGCTCTATACTAGTAGAGCAAGCTGTTTGGGAGCATTAATTATTCTGACATGAGCTTGCAGGAGCTTTATATCCTTTATATAGTCAGGGAAAACTGTTGTTTGTATCCTGAAGACGTTATCGCTCTATACTAGCAGAGCAAGCTGTCTAGGAGACGTCAATCTCGTGATTCTATATAGAAATAATTACTGAAGTGTTCAGTATTCATGAGATATGCCGTTGTCCAGCCGAGAGACTACATATCTGCATGTACTCTGAAAGATAGTATTCTCATATAGAGATTTGATGAGAGACTTGTGTCTCAATACTCACATCTGATTGCTGGATCAGAAGTTCGTATAATTATGGGTTTACGATTTTAGACTTTGTCGAAAATCCACCATCTACATTAAGTCCCCTGCTTAGTGAGGAAAGTCGTGTTCCTCAGTCAGTATTGAATGGTGATTTTCCGGTCATAAACAATATCAGTAATTGAACTTAGTCGTAAGTTAAGATATTACCGGATTATTTCGATAGTACGAGCATACCATGAATTGAATGAAGATCCCAGTGGCATGATAGAGTGTCGTTTGGTGAACATAAATTGGTGTTGAACCGCTGATTCGGAAGACGGGACCTTGGTCGTTTAGGAATCGCGGGCCGGACCCAATAAGGAAATCCTTAGAAAATTAGGTTTTGGAAATAAAATTTTGATATAAAAGGAATTGTCCCCCCCCCCCCACTTTTTTTTTCCCATGACCAGCACCTTCATCACCTCTCCATCACCTTCATGGCAGCAACAGGAGGAGAGGAAAAAAAATTTGCCGGAGCGCCACCGCCTGTTGTCGTTGTACGATCTCCGTCCGGTCAGTTTCCGGTCGGCGCCGACCAGGTTCGTTTTTTTTTTATTTTGATGTTTGCTGATGTTCATGAGTTCTATGAGTTGTTCATATCTTGATCATGATAAAGTTATACACATGTGCATATATGAGCGTGGGTTTCGTCGAAAACCCTCGTGTTTTGAAAACGTATGTATGTTTGATCGTTAGTTTTTGAAAACTAATAATAATCCCTGATTTAAGAGAGATTTTTTTTTTGTATATTAAGATTTAGGTCCAGTGATAAAACTAAGTTTATGAGCTTTCATGTGCGTCAGAGTTTTATCATGAAAAGATGAATTTTCACAAAACCGAAATAAACCTTCGTTTTAAAGCATGACGATGATACGAAGAAAGAGTTTTATCTTCTTCATATATATATATATATATGAACTTGAGTCCAGTGATAAAATTGTGTTTATGAGCTTTCATGTAAACCAAAATTTTATCTTATAATGTGTATATTTTCACAAAATTGGAATAAACCTTCGTTTCGAAGACGTATGAAGATACGAAGGAAAAGATTTTTTTTTTATAAAACCATGGTCTATTCATGGATATTTTTTTTAATGAAACCGTGGAGTGTCCACAAATTTTATTTTCGGGAGTCTTTCTCACGTAATTGTTTTTTTATTTACGTGATTAAATCACGTTTTCTTTATGCAAATATATATTATTTTCTTTAAAATCAAAACTTGAGTTTTGTGTAATATTACTTAGAAGTAAACAATTATTTATGATGAAATAATGTTTTAGTTTTGTAATTCCATGGTGAATGTTCACACAATAGAAATATTCATGATTTTATGAAAAATTTGAGTTTTTGAACGTCTTTTTGTAGGTTCGAAGAGACGAGCAAGTTTCGAAGTGTTAACCCTTACGTTGCATTCACTACTGTTAGTGGAATCGTAAAAAGGTAAGAGTTGAGAATTACCATTTTTTCTAATGAATCAATTTGCACGTTGGTAACTTTTGTGCTTCTGATCCCAGAAAATGTCAACTACCAACAACGGAGATTACGATTATTGGTATTCCTCTTCCTCTTCTAGCTCTTCTGATGAGGATTCCAAAGCTCCTGTAGCAAAATCAAAATCCATAGCTACTCAGGATGAGGGAGCGAAGCCTAGCGTACCCTTGAACGAGCGGATGGTTACTTTTGCTGAACTTAGGAAAAGAAAAGCTAAGGACGATGAAAAGGAGGCTCGTCAGCGTGAAAAGGATTGAATCCGGCGCATAATACAAAGGACCGAGGAGAGACGTCAATTCTTGGACGGGAGGCCTTCTGACTCTAATGCTGATGCTTCTGAAGAAGAAGATATATGGGAGGTACCAGAGCGCAAGATTAGACCTGATCGATATGAAAGAGAGTTCCAGAAGACCATGAGGCAAATTGAAGCTGAAGCTGAAGCAGAAGAGGACTTGGACTCGGATGATGATCTTGAAGCATATCCGAACTCCATTGCCGCTGATTCTGACGAAGAGGAAGATAGTGATGACAACTCTGATGACTCAGATTATGAGAGGGATAGTGATGAAGAGTCTGACAATTCGAATGAGTCTCACGAGTATCTTTATTTCATCTTCTTTTCTTTTTTAAACATTTGAATGTTCTTTAGGTCTCTTAGTAGACATTTCTTCGATGATTTAAACGACTTCTGCTTCAGATTTAAGGTTTTCTTATGCATAAACACTTTACTAATGGTGATTCCTTCTGATCAAATGAAATGAACCAATGTTCATGCTTCAAAATCCATCATAATATTTTCCGATGATTTTCGTCCTATGAGAAGTAGCATAGCACGGTTAAGAGACATATGACACGTGCAAATCCGCGTGGCTTTCCTTTGACTATGTCATTGTCAGTCCCCAGTGTGTTATTTTCCTCTGCATCTTCAGTATCACCCTTTGAAACTTAGGGTTTCACTGAAACTCGTAGCTGAATTGACTATTTTCAGAAGCGAAACCTTTCGAGACTTTGAGTTTATCCTCTACGCGAATATTTCTCCCAATCCTGAGTCAGTTCCATCGTGCAGAGAATTCTTGATCATACCTTGTTGTTGCTATGTCAAGCAGTAGTATTTATTCTCAAGATGATCCTCAGACAAAGCGTGAAATAGCAGCGTCCACCTCAGTAAGTTGTATCTCTTTTCATCTTTGTCTTATCAAGATTATTGATCATAAGAAAACAATTAATTGCAGGATAATCAGAAGAATAATGTTTCTTCTCATATTTCGAGGCCTAAGCGAACTGTTAGATCTCCTGTACGGTATAAATCGGCTGCTGGATCATCTGTAAGTAATCTTATAACTCTTAAGATCCCACTGCGCTCCAGTGAATTTAAATACTCCTTTGTTTCGTCGTAGGCGGATGCCCGTGTCGTGGTCGATGCCATACGGAGAAGGAGAGGAAAGTCTGTGACTGTAGATGAGGTTGAAGATACCAATGACCGGGTTGGTGAAGATTCTGTAAAATCCGCGGAGATAAGAGACAGTGTTCATGCTCGTGAATATACCACAACTGGACTCTCGTTTGAATCCCCTTTGATCAATACTTTCCAGGACAATGAAGTGTTTAGCGAATTCATCATTCCCAAGTGTCACGCGCCTCTGTATAATAAGATCTGGAAGAAGTATGGACATATTGCTACTACAGAAGTATGGAAAGGCTTTCTTCCAACCCTTTTAACCACATTAGCTTGGTTGTTGCCGATCATTGAGGAAATGAACCAGATGCACTTGTGAGATGTCAAGAACCATGAGTTGCATAAATGGGATGAGATGATCTCAAATTATGAGACATTACGATTTAATGTGAGCTGTCTTCATCGTCGACTCGAGATAATTAAGATTCATAAGGCGGTGGAGGATGCTGATGCAATTTCCATTACCACTGCTTTACTGAAGGATGAGAAGATAATGGCTCTGGAATCATCCAGGGTCGAGAAGGAAGTTGAGGATTTGAAGGTAAAGACTAGGATATTTCAGAAGAAACTTGACAAAGCTTCTTATAGGGATTATCCGTTGTTGGATGGTTTGCTCTGAATGAGCATTTATGATTGTTGTTTTTGAATAGGTTTAGGCTTTTCTTAGGTAGGATGATTGAAGATGACATGAGGAATTTTTTTGTTCATTTATGGGATGTTTTAATGAACAAAGGAGCATTTTGCACGCTCTTTAGAATAAAATAATTACATTATGAAAATGCTTGAAATGATGAATTGATGAAAAGGTAGTTGTCTTCTATGGATTAGGCGTAATATGCTTTGAGCCATTTGTCGTTGATTATATTTCCTTCTACCCCTCCATCAATCTTTAAGATTTTGTAATACCTGCTGGATACTGCCTTGATAACTACGTATGGTCCTTCCCATTTCGGAGAGAACTTGTGAGCAGACATATCTTGTTGAATGTGCTTTGCTGTCTTTAATATCAGATCCCCTACTTGAAATGTTCGAGGTCTTACCATTTTGTTGTAGGCTCTGGAGATTCTTTGTTTGTAGGTTTCTACATATTTCCCCACATTAGCCTGCTTCGAATCGAGCATGTCCAGTTCAGCAATTCTTGAGTTGGGCACTTCAGTTTCGTCCTATTGTACGCCACTGGATGTTGCAATCTGTGCTGAAGGAATTTTGATTTCCGCTGGTAGTATGGTGTCAGCTCCATAGACGAGGGAATATGGTGAAGTTCCAATCGAGCTTCTTGGTGCGGTTTGATAATCCCATAAAGCCATAGGCAACTGTTCATTCCAGGTTCGAGGATTATCATGAACTGTTCGGCTGAGAATCCGGGCCAAAGTTTTGTTAGTGCTCTCTGCTTTCCCGTTTCCTTGGGGATAGTACGATGTGGATATAATTTGTTTGATGTCGTATTCCTTGAGCAATTCTGTCACGTTCTTGTTGGAAAAAGGAGTTCCATTATCAGTGACAATGTGTTTGGGAACACCGAATCTGCATATTATATATTCTTTGATGAAGCCTGCAATCGTGACTCCAGTGCCGCTTCGAAGAGGAACAACTGCAACCCATTTGGTAAAATACTCAATTGCAGTGATGATGTATTCATCTTTGCTTGAAGATCTTTGGATTGATTTTCCGATGATATCCCGTCCCCAGCTATAGAAAGGCCACGGACTATTCACAGAATTCAATGGAAGACAGGGAGTGTGAATGAGGTTACCATGGACTTGGCATTGATGACACCTTTGAACGTGTGCAGCTGCATCGTCTTCCATGGTCGGCCAATAATATTTCTCATGAATCTGGAGAAATAATTTCCTTTTTCCTTGATGTTCTCCATCATGCATCTCCTTTAAAATCATTGGGATTTCATGCTCAGCTAAGCATCTCAACAAGTTTCCACCAAAGCTTTTGCGGTATAAGATTCCATCAAGAAAGACAAATCTCTTATCCCTCTGAATGAGTTTCATTGTTTCTTTCTTTTTAGACGGCAGTTCATTGTCCCGAAGATATTTTATGTAGGGTTCCCTCCAGTCCCCAGTGTGATGGGATGTCATAGCTTCTAAGTGATGAGGGGGCATCTGACAATTGGGGCATGACTTTTGCAGAGTTCTTGATTGAGCCTCCATAGAAGGCCAATAATATCCCATTATTTGAAGCTTTCTGTAGAGTGTTACTACTAGCGTTTGTCCACACGCTTCTTCATGTTTGCGCTTGAGTCGTTCGTCCGCTTAATCATTTCCAAGGCATCGTGATAATAACCCATCAGAGTTTCGATAGTATAAAGCTCCATGAAGTAAAAAATAATTCTTTAATTCCTTGAGGCTGACTTTCCCTTCTAAAAGAGAACTTTTCAATTCATGAATGATATGTGCCCTCCAATCGTCTGCTTGAACGTCTTCAGTTTGAGAAAGCCATATGGATGAAACAGTACGCCTTTGTACAGTGATTGTTTTCTCTGCTCCTTCAAATTACATCTTAGAAGCAAGAGTTGCCAGGCAGTTGGCATGCCTATTGTTGGTTTGTCCAGTATGGATAATCATTGCATCAGCGAAGTAAGTTAACAGCTGTTGAGCTTCAGTTCTGAATAAAGCAAGTGTGATTTCTTTAAGGGAGTATGTCCCATTCATTTGATTGACTAGTAGCTTTGAATCTCCCCTTATCTCGATGTGTGTTGCTCCTGCTTGCTTGGCCAGAGACAATCCCAGTAAGAAAGCTTTATATTCTGCTGAATTGTTGGTGCAATGAAAATCCAGCTTAAATGAATGTGAGAAAACCTCGCCAGATGGAGATACAATCACTATGCCTGCTCCTCCAGTGTTGTTGCTAGGGGTGGCGGAACCGTCAAAGTATATAATCCATGTATCTTCTTTGATGATTAAGACGTCTGGAAATTCACCAGGTACGTCTTCATGTAACACTGTTGCATCGTCTCCTGGAAAAGCAGCGAGTAAGTCATCCACTTCTTGGCCTTTGATTGCTTTGGGTGGTGTACATGCTATGTCAAATTCTGACATCTGGAGTAGCCACTTTGCTGATCTTCCTATCAAAGCTGGATTTGATAGCAAAAACTTTATAGGGTCAGCCTTTGAAACGAGCACGACTATGTTGGATAGTAAGTAGTATTTGATTTTGTGAATTGCATGTACTAACGCCAGGCATGCTCTCTCAGCCTTTGGGTATCAGAGTTGAGCATCTTGTATTGTACGACTGAAGTAGTAGATCGGTCGTTCGATGCCTTCATCGTCTTTTTGAGCAATGAGTGCTTCGATAGCAATATCACTAGAGGCCGTGTACAGTATCAGCGCCCGTCCTTGCACTGGATATTTCATGACAGCAGGTGATAATATTATCTGCTGTATTTTCTGGAATGCTTCTTGTTGAATGGTTGTCCATGTAAAGCTTGCTCCTTTCTTCAGTAGAGGGGTGAACGAAGAAATGAGTTGAGCTAACCCAGGAATGAAGCGTCGAATATAATTTACCTTGCCCATGAAACTTTGGAGTTCTTTCACAGTGCGTGGAGGAGGCATGGTGGTGATAGCTTTCGTCTTGTCTGGATCGACTTTGATTCTTTCTGCTATGACTAGGAATCCCAAAAACTTTCTGGAGGAAACACCAAAAGCACACTTCAGAGGGTTCATCTTTAGTTTGTATTCTCGGCATCTCTCAAAAACATGTCTTAGAACTTGAAAGTGAGATACTCGAGTCTTTGACTTCACCACTACATCATCAACATAGTCTTCCACTTTCTTGTGCATCATGTCGTGGAATATGGCAGTCATGGCTCGTTGATAAGTAGCACCGGCATTCTTTAATCCGAAGGGAATCACAGTGTAGTGGAAGTTACCAATAGGAGTACGAAATGTGGTCTTGTTGGCATCATGTTCATACATTTTGATATGGTTGTATCCACTGTAGCCATCCATAAATGAGAACATACCGTGACCGCTGGTTGCATATACGAGCATATCGATGTTGGGTAAAGGAAAGTCATTTTTCGGGCAGCATTTGTTCAGATTCCTGAAATCAACCTAACATCTGATTTGACCATTTTTCTTTTTGACAGGAACAATGTTCGCCAGCCATGTTGGATGTTGAATAGGTTTGATGAACCCTGCTGCTAATAATTTCTGAATCTCAAATGAGTAACCAATTTATCGTCTTTGGAGCCATGGGTGATGTGAAGATGATGAGTAACCAATTTATCATCTAGACCAGGCATTTCTTCGTACGTCCAGGCGAAGACATCTTGATACTCTTTCAGTAGTGCTATTAATTCTGTCCGTTCCTCTGGTGATAGTATTGATCTAATTAGAATCGTCCTTGGATCATCATCTGTTCCGATGTTGATTGTTTCGAGATCATCAGTAGTGGAGTCAGTGCCGTCTTGTAATTTTCGAGGAGCATCTTGAACCTCTTCTTCAAGTGATGATTCACTCTGACATGATTCTTCGGGGCGGAGAGACTCTTCATCGTTCTCCCATTCTAATTGCTAATCTTTGTGTCGGTAAATGATTCTCCCCTCCGCATCGTGACTGGTGATGAAATTAGATTCCCGAGTTGAAATATGATCCTTGCGACGCTTAATTGGTGTAGCAGGTGACTTAGCCGACTTGATGCCTGAATATGATGGTTTGTCTGCATCCTTTTCGATGGACTCCAAGCTTAGGAGTGGAGCACTGTAAATCTTGTTTGGAGATTCAGGGATGTTCTTCTGAGACTCAAAGAATTCAGCGTCATAGGGATGATGAAGCCGCAATACGAACAATTTTGTTATTAATTATAGCTTTCATGCATTGATGGTATGTTGAAGGAACCACCTTGTTATCATTGAGCCACGGTCGTCCGAGTATCATGTGATAGTCAGGTTCTTGTTCGATCACGTGGAATTTGACTTTTGATTGAATAGGCCCCACCTTTAGATCTATGTACGCATATCCATATGTATGGATCTAGCTTCCCTCAAAACCTGTCATCAAGATGGGATGACGAACGATCTTGTTTTGTGGGAACTTGGCTTCCTTGAGAGTCTTCATGGTGACAATATTTGTAGAATCCCCTGTATCAACAAGAGACCTCTTGAATTCAGAGTCTTTGATAAAACTGGTTACAAATAGGGCTCGGTTATGTCCTTTATCTTCCATACGGTCCTCTTCCCCAAATGTGATGTTGTGGATCGAATGCTCAGACATCGTAAACATCTCTTATGTTGGAGATAAGGAAGTTAATGGTACCTCAGATGATATCTGGTTGAGTGCAACGAACATGTCTGTTTGCTGCTTCCTGGAAAAGTGTAAGAGTTCACACAAGTTTTTAACTAACTGTGTAATCTCCTGGTCCACCGACTTCTCATAAGTAGTGAAATTGTTGCTTTGAGGGTCACCGTGTGGCGAGTCAATCCCCGGTGCTGGGACTTCTGGAACGGAGATTCTGCCTAACTCGGATTTCAGTTTGATGAGAAAATCGAGTATGTGATTCATTGTATCTTTCATCAGATCCATGTTCCTCGTGTGGATCTCTAAGACTCGTGTCAACTCAGTTAGAGTTGGGACTTTTCCGTCTTTCGTGTTGTCAGACGTAGCGTTAGAAGGAGGGATATCGCCGTTTGAAAGATTTTGGATTCGGTTTGGAGTAGTTTAATTAGCCCTAAGACCAACCATCCTGTGAAAATTTGATGTTGCAACAGAGAGATTAATCTCCCACTGTGGTCACCAATCTGTAGATGGGGAAAAATGATTTGCTGGTTTTTACGGAATTGAGGAAAAGACCGTACGGAGGAGACTCCTTGAACCGAGCGAAATGTTCAACCTCACACAGATGCACTGCAAGAAGGGAGTGATTTGAATTCGAAAGATCAATCTGTAGTACTCCGGCATAAACCAAGACAATGGCCGTTCCAGAGTAAATTCGGTCACAAGAGAGGATGAGTCGATCTGTAGGAGGTAAACTGAGAAATGTGTGGAATCAATGGTAATCAAAGATTGTAGGTGTGTTGTGAATTCTGAATATGATAAGTTCTGAATGATTGAAATTGCTCAATTGAGAGTAATTGCTCAATTGATGAGTTATTAATCTCGTGTTGTCTGTGAGACGTGAGATCGTTGTTGTTGTTGTTATTTTTATTTCAATCATGACTCAGAGACTTATTTATATTGCTGTAATTGTAGACACCATGATCCCATGAAGTGTGACCGTTTATGGAATCAAAGAGTGGGGAAGTAGAAATCGAGTTTGAAACCAGTTGCTCATCGTGCATAGACTTGGTTGATTTTCCATCCACTACTTTGTTAACTCCTTCAACTTATTACACGACTTGCTCACATTCTATCATGTGTTTGAACACACGTGCCGTACACCGCCAGACCAAAACCCTAGTTGATATCCCCCCAAGTGACACGATTGACATCTCGTGGTTAGTTTAGTCAGTTATTGACTTCATGATTTAATGGGAAAATGAGTCCATGTATTTACTGAGTTGAACATGATTTTGTAAAATGTTCTGAAACTCATGAATTGAACGTGGACATGATTCTCACGTTGATAGTTGAGGCGAGCAAGTATTACTTTGATTTGTTGGATATTGATAGCTGGACCAATATTCCTGGATTTGAGCAAGTATTGCTCATCTAATGAATCATTAGTGACGTGACCAAACTAAAACATTAATTAAAATACTGGTAGTTGGACCGAGCATAATTAATAAAAATTCTGATCATGATATCGTCATAAAATTATTAGTGTTCGAATTTGGAATTATGATCCTTGGACTCAAAAAACCTAATTTGATCAATTGATGACCAATTCATGGTTAATTTAAAATTAACTATAGAATGAAGGAGAACTAGCTTCACGGGACCGTGGGTCGACCATTTAGCTCCCACATGCTCGTGCGAGCAAACTCCAAGGCCTCTTGAAGAGTTGGTGATTTGTTGATGAAAGAATGATTAAATGCTGGTTCAATCATTTATTCGAAAATGCTCGTCTGAACCTTAGGTGATAAAACCTAATTAATTATGAAGAGGTGAAGGACCGACCAAGGGGTCATGAAACCGGCCCTGGATGGTCACGGGATCCAATATTGATCGTTCCATGAAAATCCCAAAATTATTTGGAAGAGTTTTGGACCTAATACGTGCAATTGCGCAAATTAAGTCAAACCTTGAAAATACACGGGACCGGATCATTGCGAGCCAAGGAGCCAACCCTAGTCGGTCAAGGTAACATTCTCACATCTTCAAAGTGTTCGTATCTCAGTTCTGAGAATTTTGATATTTTCTGGCGTGCAGTTGAGCATCCATTTGAGAAAATATGAAGAAATCAGGGATTTTTTGATAAAACCGTCAAAACTCATGAGATGAAGGAAAATAATAAAAAAATGAGGGAATCATGAAGTGTAGGCATGACCTTCCAGCCAAAGGGCCCAATCCCACACGTTTTCCCGATTTTTTTAAAATATTTTCATGATTTTAGGGAAATATGATAAAACTAAGAAGTTTTGTTAAAATCAAAGAGTTTTGTTGAAATAAAAGAGTTTCCATGAGATAAGGAAAACATGAAAAATAATAATAATAAAATAAGGGGCGCGTGGGACCGGCTTGAGCATGGTTGGCCGGCTAGGGCCCGGTCCCCTGTGTTTTTCCTAATTTTATGTATTATTTCATGATTTTAGGAATTTTCATAATTTCAAGGAAATATCATGAAATCAAGGAATCCCATGGGACAAAGGAAACATGAAAAATATTATAATAATAAAATGGGACGTGCGGGGCCAGCTAGGGCTTGACCGGCCGGCTAGGTCCCGGTCACACGGGTTTCCCTAATTTTATATTATTTTTTCATGGGATCAAGGAAATATCATGAGATTAAGGAGTTTTCATGAAATTAGGGAAATAATAATAAAATAATGAGGAACCATGAGGTGTGGGGCCGGTTGGGATCAATACATGGCCGGTTGGCCAATGATCATGGCTCTACCATATTTCCTTAGTTTTATATTATTTCTTTGGTGTGAGGGAAACACCATGAAACTGGGGAGTTTCCTCAAAACGAAAGATATTTGTTCAAGTGAAAGGATTTTCATGATCTCAAGGAAAATAAAAAAAAATATGATAAAAATATAAAACTACCGTGAGATTGACCACGACACGTCCGTCCGGTCAATGGGCCCATGATCCCAGCGCCTTGGTCAATTTTTAATTATTTATTATTTTCCTTCCTACTTTGCATAGGTTCATCGTCTCGTCGTATTTTAAAATACTTGTTCGTACGGTGATTGTTAGTGCATCATCGTCGAGTACACTTGCACCATTTGAGTCAGGGCTTACTTAGAGGTAGCTTAGATGCCCGTATGTTGAATATTTATTACTAACCCATGGAATTCTGCTAGGAAGAACCATGGATTGAAGTAACGAAATATTATAAAAGCATTTGAATACTTTCAGAAAATATTTGAATATTTTCAGAAATTCAGTGGATGAATCCAAGAATTTAAGAATAATTAATTGATGGCTCTATACTAGCAGAGAAAGCTGTCTAGGAGCATTAATTATTCTGACATGAGCTTGCTGGAGCTTCATATCCTTTATATAGTTAGGGAAAACTGTTGTTTGTATCCTGAAGATGTTATCGCTCTATACTAGCAGAGAAAGCTGTCTAGGAGCCGTCAATCTCGTGATTTTATATAAAAATAATTACTGAAGTGTTCAGTATTCATGAGATATGCCATTATCCAGCCGAGAGACTACATATCTGCATGTACTCTGAGAGACAGTATTCTCAGTCAGAGATTTTATGAGAGACCCGTGTCTCAATACTCACATATGATGGATGGATCAGAAGTTCGTATAATTATGGGTTTATGATTTTAGCCTTTGTCGAAAATCCACCATCTACAAACGTATAAGTTTCAGATGTGTCAATTATTAAGTTTTGAGACTAAACCTAATTACTTTAGGAGATTAGGGTCGACACATTTGCTTAAGAATGACCGCTACTGTGGTCAACTCTGTGAGTCAAATATGATTGACTTAGAGGATCCCCAATTATTCAGGTTGTTGTTATGTGCTTCTAAGTTTTTAGTTAAGTATTTCCAGACTCTTCAACCTGACCTTCAGGATCTTACCTTTGAGGAAATTCGGCCTTGAAAACATTTTATCTAGACCCTTTTACAGAACCTGAACCTAAACCACAACTAGATATAGTTGTCTTAAAAAAAAAATAGATAAGGGTATGTTCGGTATCTTCATGGTTTGTTGTAATTTCCTTTTCCTTTGGGTAACACTTTTTAATTCAGATGACCCGCGTTTGTTCAGGTTACTTTTTTATGATTCTATGAGGTGACTAAGACTTTCTTAGTCTGGATGAAGACTTTAAACTTAGCATTTGCTGGGAGGTAAGCCATGTTTTCGATACTCTGGTAATATCCTTCCTCACTTCCTTTAGACAGTAACAATTTCTCATTGTTCATGTTTTTAATTTCATCTTTAGAACATTGAGGACAATTTTATATTTAAGTGTGGGGGAGTGGTTATTAACTTTTTATTTTT
Organism: Papaver bracteatum; assembly: GCA_023529315.1. Taxonomy (NCBI): domain Eukaryota; kingdom Viridiplantae; phylum Streptophyta; class Magnoliopsida; order Ranunculales; family Papaveraceae; genus Papaver; species Papaver bracteatum. The sequence continues at coordinate 1,610,536 of JAJJWX010003671.1, forward strand.
ATTTTTCAGGAATTTTCTTACATATTATGACCAGCTGTGTAGCGGGTCTAAAAAAAAAACAACAAATGATAGGTTATGACCAGCTGTGTAGCGGGTCTTTTCTTTTTTTTCTTGCATGTTATGACCAGCTGTGTAGCGGGTCTAAAAAGAAAAAAAAATTGTGTCACGGGTCTTATGTATGCCATTTTCCATGACCAGCTGTGTAGCGGGTCTAACTCCCTCTTATGATATGACCAGCTGTGTAGCGGGTCTTCTTCTGTTTTGCTCGAGGACTAGAAAAATGTAAGTGAGGGGGGATTTGATAAGCACGTAAGTGCGACATATTTTCACCCATAACTACATTAGATAGAACTTATTTTATCACTAATAAACTTGTTTGTAGGTGTTTTGGGCAATAATGTTTTTGGAAAAATCAGCTCGAAAAGTCGTTAAAGGCACCCCAAGGATGACTGCTAAGCGGACCCCTACTATGGTTAAGGGGCACCTCAATTTACTAAGGACACCCATTTGGTATTCACACCCCAGCTGTTGGATAAGGGGAAACCCTTTCATCTTTGTTTGAATTCGTTTTGGGCGGGAGATGGTTCTTGAAAACCCGAGAGATTACAATGAAGATTTCGACGAGTTTGAAGGAGATTAAATAGCTGGAATTGGCATCAAATATCCTGTTTTGACTAAATAGGGTAGGTAATGTTTTCATAATCGGTTAACTTTCGCTACAATCATGCATGAGAGAAAATAGGGAGTATGTGTACGAGAGGATTTTCTTCATTAAAGTCGAGAAGATTTTGGGAAATTTTCTCGTTCTAATTAGTTGAGACCAGCCTCTTTAATCGAAACAGAGATGGTAAGAGCTTTCATTTAGAGAAAATAGGAGTGTGGTGTGATGTGGAAGAAAACATGGCACATTTGTTCTTCGAGAAATTCTTGAGATTTTTACTTTATCCATTGAAGGTTTGCATGAGTTTGAAGCATGCTAAACTTCTTATGGAGCATGTTTGAGGATGCTGAGAGTGCGTAGAGTACCTGCAGACGTGTGAAGAAGTTAATTCATGAAATTATTCCCGATGACTGCATGGAATTATTACATAGATTTTGGCAAGTTATTATGGGATATTCTTGATACATTTGGGTATATAAAGAGTGTTCAAGACTCATAGAGGGCGATGAAGAGTTTGGGAGAGAATTGGGAGAAGTTTAGAGAATCACAGAGCCAGAAAAATTAGTTGCAGGAAAATTGTTTTCTGCTGGTGTAGTGAAGAATACGAAGAACATAAGACTCCACAAAACAGTCGCAGGGCTACAGTGTTTGTGACACTTTCTTTGTATCGTTCCTGTAACAGGTGTTTTGTAACAACTATAAGGGTTACAAAACCCTGTTTTAATTATTTTTCCTCCCTTTTCATCATTTGTGAACACCATTTGAGCAATGAATAAATACTTTGAGTGTGTTTTAACCATGCAGAGCTAGAACCCATCATTGGGACGATGGAGGAAGCTGTTTTTCACCCATGTGGTAATTAAATTAATTCTTTTATAACTATTTGCATAGAATTTAATTGTTTTATGATTTCTATTCTTTATTTGTTATTTTGTCTGATGTAGCATGCTTAGTTTTAATTACTTTCGATGCGTCATGCTCACAATTTACAACTAATGTTTTATGAAATCTACTTTGGCAAAGAATAGAGTTAATATTTCTTTTATTTTGAGCTATAATTGCCTTCCATTAAAAAAAAAAAATACTATAATTGCCTAAGATTAATTTCTGAACCACATGAATATGAAAAACAGTGAAATCCTAAGTCCCTGTAAATTCTTCATCACGTGACATATTTTGTATATATTTTATTTATTTCTAGTATTTTCGTTATTTAAATATGAAATCAATCTCATCAAGTCCGAGTGAATGACAACCTTTCTTACCACTATATAAAAATTCCATCAGTCCTAAAGTTAGAAAAATACACATTTACCCTTTACTTTACTTTAAATTAAAACTAACTTAATAACTATATAAATCAAATCATATATATGAATCATTAATCAAAATCAAAATCTAAAACAGAGATAGGAGGGGCACCGAAATTTTTTAGTATTCAATTTTTTTTTAATTATCTTCTTCTTCTCTCTTTCCTTTTCCTTGTTCGATTGAAAAAGCCATCACTTTTAATTCGTTTTTAATTGAGAAATTGAGCAAAAATCATCAATATATGGTTTAAATGGAAGTTACAGTGGCATGTTGGCATGTTCAGTTAGGAATTTAAAAAAAAAAACTAGTTTGCTAGCTAACCGAACATTCTGAAACCAGGAACACGAAGAACACTTCGGTTATCACTAATTTATTTTTTTGGAACCGAACTTTGAGTTCGTCTGGTTAGTAAAAAAATAAAAGAAATTCTAACCGAACTCCTCTTTGAGAACCAATATGTTGTATTCGGTTGGTTATGCTAATTGGAAAATTTTGTCCTTTAACCGAACATTGTATTAGAACAACAAATGCTGAGTTTGGCTAGTTCGGGAAGTTTTATTTTGCTAACCGAACCCTTCTCTAAAAATTAATATATTGAGTTTGGTTTGTTCGCAAAAAAAAATTTGCTAACCAAACTCTACTATGCAAACACATATGTTGAGTTCGGTTTATTTGAGAATTTTTTCTCCTAACCGAACTTCACTTTTAGAAATCTTATATTGAGTTCGGTTTAGTCGAAAATTAATGTTGGAAACCGAATATTACTCTGTATATTCTAGAATAAAAGTTCGGCTATCAGTCCCGGAACCTGTTAGCCGAACAAAGCAAAAACTCCATTAAAGAAAATTTTGGCTACCTGCGTCTTCAAAAACGTTAGCTGAACGATATTTCCAGATAAGTTCGGCTTCCTGTTCTTAAGATATTGTAGCCGATCCTGTTTGACCTAGCCGAAATCTACCTAAAAAATTTTCATTTTTGGAAATTTTTTGACAGTTCAAGCAACACTAACGAATACTCTAGGAGATGAAGGTTCTGATTTGGAGGAGCCATTGTCTCTCCGTTCATATTCACCCATCTCAAAAAAAAAATCTCATCTTCTTCTTCTTCTTTTAATTTACCCTTTCAACAATCATTCTTCCTATAAAAACCAATTTATTAATTTAACCTCACTAATCACTAATTAACTTCTTCTTTTTTTTTTTTGGTCAATCAACAAATTTCAATTCATTCAAATACAAAATAGTGATTACATGTTCGCTTACAAGATTAACAAAAATATCAAAATACATACAAAATATCAAGATAATCAAAACCCTAATACAAATAAGGATATCAACTACAAGTAGGTCGCGAAGAGATAGAGCAATAAACCACAGAGATACCCAATTTTTTGATTATGTATAAGAGAGAGATGATGGTATATTATAGAAATAATTCCGACCATTTGATTTGATTGTATTCATCCTTGAAAATAGATGCTCCTGGAAGGAAGGAGTATTTTTCCCATAAACTTGTAGATCGAATTATTGATATTTTTGAATCAAGAGTAGCAAGCCACGAATCAACCATCAAAGATCGAAGAACTCGCCCCACAACGACGAAGGAAAATCTCCCCGAAACGACGAAGAAACATGTCAAAAGACACAAAAAATCATGTAGAAACATCTTATTCAATAAACTATTACATAAAACTAGAAAAGAAAAATAAATCCTTGCTCAGATCTGGTCCTTTTGGACCAAATCTGAGCAAAAAATATGAAAAGACTCTTGGGTTTTTTTAGAAGGGAAGAGAAAAGAAAGAAGAAAGAGAAATTAGACTAATTAACTTAACTTAATCATTCAATTAATTGGTTTTCTTCTTATAAACCATCAAATCTTTATTTTCAGTTTATTATTTCCTATGTCTATTACAATTTTTAAACTGGTGCTGCTTCTCAAATGCTTGTAGAAGGTTTTTAGAAGCTTGTTCTTATGAGTTATGTACTAGGTAAACTTCTATATATCTTTTAAAATTGTTTATTCTAATTCAATGTTGTTTTAATCTATTTTGCAGGTTTCCGTAGTCGATTCTTGTGTAGTTCCCAGTAGTGGTAATCAGTAGTGATTATAACTAAGTACATATAATCTGTAGTTTGTCAAAGTAGTGTATGCTCAAAGGTAACCTTAGTGTTATTGTGTTATCATCAACCTAATAGAGTTTACAAAAGTCATTTGTTAAACTAGTATTCCATACATCAGTAAACCATTACCAGAGATCCCAACACAAACTCCTCGATCATCACTCACCATGTTTTTCTTTAGATCTACAAGGTTCATCAAGTTTGCTCAGGAAATCAACTCTATCGAATCAGTCATAACTGCATGCCATGATTATAGGTTTCTCAGAGGGAAAGTTTCAAGTTATTTTGAATTAAAAAATAGAGTCAAAACAGTCAATCCGAGCACCATACCAACTATCCAACAAATATGGAAACTAAAATATCCTCATAACTTACAGGATTTTCACAATCCAATCCGATACCCAGCATATAAATCAAACCCTAATTCTCATATTCCCATAAGTGAAGTTTACCATCGTTTTCACAAAAAATAGTGTGAACCTATTGCTGCTCAAAATAATAATCAAATGGAGAACCTCAACACAAGACTACAATAAACTATCATTGGTCATACCGAGACCAATAAAAAGAATTATTGTTTCGGTCCTAGAAGCTTATGGATATGCTGATAGTTTTGCTTACGGTTTGCTGGGGAAAATCATGTTCAAGAAACCTCTAGATCATGAAGATATCAAAAACGAAATTAATGATAGATGGAAAAGCTATAGAAGGTATGCGATGATCACAAAAGGAACAAACCTCTTTCTATTCAGATTCCAACAAAAGGGTTCGTATGATGGGGTTAAATAAAAAAACTTGGGATATCATGGGTCATTTGCTGGCCCTGACTCCATATAATCCTTATATAGCTATCAAGGAACACAAATTTGAACATCACACTTGGTGTATCAAACTGAGAAACTTAGGGAATGTTATTCTCACTGAGAACTTACAACATGAGATCTGCAAGGATATTGGAAAAAAAGTAGAACCAGAGGGGAGAAGAAGACAACCTAGAGGAAGTGTAACAAGCACTGTTTATGTTGAAGTAAAGCGCACAGATCCATTAAGAAGATGGGGGTGGTTTGACAAACCAAACGGCCAGAGACAATAGGTTATTTACCATTTTGAAATGTAGCCTTACAAAATCTGTAAGGACTGTTGGGTAGTTGATCATGTTGAAGCAAACTGTAAAATACTTGCTCTAGAACAGCAAGTTGAAGCTAAAACAAATGAGGAGTTTGTTGTTTGGAATCAGACTGAGGAATAAAAAAGTTTCTTGGCTGCCTATATAACTAAGTCGGGTGCCAATATCATAGAAGATGGGGCGGAAACATCAAGGGGTGCATTGAATAACCTTACCACAAACTCTCTCTCGTCTTATTCTCAAGAGAGTGAGATCATGGATCGAGAACTAGAAGACTTTGAAATGAGGAAAAATAAGATAACTAGAGATGATGATTCAGTGAACAACACAATACCCCTCAATCTCACCCAATCCAATACCCACAATAACCCAATTTCCCAAACTGATGTTTATGGAATTGATGAATCAATGAATGATGGAGATCCGCTGGTAGAAAACAAGATAAAATACCTTCACAATCAAGGTGATGATAACCAACAAATGGCATTTGATAGCACATGATCTGTACTCAATGGAATGCTTGCACAAAATCGCTATGGAAATCCTGCGAATCTTCACCAGGTTGTTATCCTAATCCCTAATTTTAAATCCCCTTATTCTCAGTCCAAAATTAGCATTTGTATTTGGTTTATTAGTGATTTAGATCTCTTAATTAGGCTCATTCTAATTCCTGGTAATTGCTTTATTTATGCTGAGTTTGCTTTACATCTTGAAAAGTACATCCCTTATTACCCTAGATTTCTGACTAAGACTCATTTGAACTTTCCCTACCCACAAGCTCTATATTTGGTGTTAGCTAGTGTTCTTCTTCGCAGTGTTTGGAATTTCATTGTTTGGCTGTAATTTTTCATTGCTAATACATGTGGCTTGTTTTGGTATGTTTTCACTTACTATCTTACTTGTTCTGCAATTCTTACTTGCCTGCATTACACTAGTGGTTTGAAACTAGTATTATGTGTCCTATTTTTTCACAATTGGATCAATCGTGTAGTGTTTAATTATCCTCATATGATGAGTATCTTGTCGTGGAATTGCCAAGGTTTCGGAAACCCAAGCACTAGGACCTCTTTATCTAATCTAGTAAAGTCTCAAACCCATACATTATCCTTATTTGCGAAACAAAAAACAATCTTCAAAAAATGAACCAATACCTGAGAAGATTCAACTACCCTAACAATTGGGTTTGTCCCTCAGTGGGTCTCTCAGGTGGCATTGCACTTTTATGGAAGTCTGGGTTTAACTTTTAAATTTTGCAAAATACTGATAAAATGGTAAATATAATGGTTTCTGTTGATCCAAGCAAGCCAGTGTTATTTCTTTATGGTTCCACATACCATGATGAAAGGTTATCCCAATGAAACTATATTAAGGTTGTTGGAAAAAGGGTAAATACTCCATGGTTAATCATTGGAGATCTTAATATCACCATGCACAACCATGAAAGGTCTACCTTTTCCAATCCAACTACAACTGATTTTCCAGTAATTCAACAAATTATTGATTTTTCAGATCTCCTTGATCTTGGATTTGTAGGCAATAAATTTACTTGGTCTAATAAACAGTCGAAGATGATCTCATAATGGATAGACTAGACAGAGTATTGGTTAATGGCTTGTGGCTTCAACACTACAAGAACTCCAAACTTTGTCACATAAATACCATAGGTTCAAACCATATCCATATTATCTTGATTAATGAATCAAATAGTCATCAAGGTAAAAGGCCTTATAAGTATTATATCGTGAGTCCCGTGACCCTTCAAGAAGTCAGAGACACAATTAATCAGATGAAACCTTGGGCTTCCCCGGGACCCGATGGGTTTCCTCCGGATTTTTATAAACAAAACATTGAGCTGCTTGAAATGGATGTTTGGAATGTGATTAGATCTTTCTTTGATTCCAGACATCTTCTAAAATAAATGAATCACACCTTTTTTACTCTTATACCAAAGATGAGTAATTCGTCTTCTCCTATTGACTTTAGACTAATCAGTCTTTGTAACACCAGTTACAAAGTCATTTCTAAAATTTTAGTCAATAGGATGAAGCTTCTCTTAAGCAAAATAATATCTCCTTTTCAAGTAGCGTATGTCCCTGGCAGGAACATACAAGATAATGATATTATTGCTCATGAGTAAGTACATTCCATGAAGAAAAAGTCTAAAAGGGATAAGAGTGGTATCATCGGCCTTAATATGGATATGTCTAAGGCCTTTGATAGAATTGAATGGCCATTTCTTGTTAATATTTTGAAGAAATTTGGGTTTTCAAATCATTGGTGTGCTTTAATTTCTCAATGTATTAGTACCACCTCCATCTCTATACTTTTGAATGGTTCACCTTGTAGATCTTACAAACCAACTAGGGGTATGAGGCAAGGAGATCCCCTATCTCCTTACTTCTTTATCATTTGCATGAAGGCCTTTTCTATGTACCTTATTCAAGCAGAATAAAATCACTTGATCCATGGTTTCCGTGTCACTAAAGATGCTCCTTCTCTTTCTCACCTTTTGTTTTATGATGACTGCCTTGTTTTCAAAAATGATGGTCATCAATAAGTAAACAATCTTATATCCCTTAGTAAAGATTTTGGTAGCATCTCTGGTCAATTCATAAATTTTCAAAAATCGGGTTGTTTTTTCAGTAAAAATATCCACCATGATATTTGTGTCTATTTGATTCGAACTCTTAATGTCAAGAAAATTGCTCTGGATGATAAGTACTTAGGGATACCTTTGTTCATTGGTAAATCGAAATCAGAGGCTTTTACTAATTTAACTGAGAATTTAGATAGGTATATCCCTAATTGGAAAGGAAAACACCTTAACCAAGCCGGTATATCAGTTATGGTCAAGAATGTTTTAAAGTCTTCCCCCATTTATCACATGAACTCCTTTCGCTTGCCTGATAACTTAATTTATAAAATGGAAGCTAAACAACGGGATTTTTGGTGGAGAAAGAATACTGCTGGTGGCATCTATCCTAAACAATGGGCCAATGTTTGCATGCATAAATCTCGTGGTGGTTTAGGTTTTAAAAACCTTAAGAATTTCAATGTTGCTCTATTAACCAAGACTGCATGGAGAATGATTCATACCCCTGATGCTCTCTGGGTCAGAATATTGAAGTGTAAATATTTGAAGAACTGTCACCCTTTACAGTATGTTAAACCTAAGATCTGCTCTTGGGTCTGGACTAGTATTTGTGTTGGTATTGAAATTCTTAAGAAACACTCAATGTGGGAAGTTAGTCTAAATATTCATGCTTTTAGAGATAACTGGATCAATGATATGTTTGTGCCTATGTGTTATAATCAACCTAATCCTGACTATATGGTTAGTGATTTGTCTGACCACTGAATCTTGGAATCGTGATTTGGTTGAAGCTTTTTTCACCACTGATAACTGTAATAAAATTCTTAATACTAGAATCCCAATTTCAGGATCTGATAGACATGTCCTGCCTCATACCAAATCTGGCACTTTTTCAGTAAAATCATGTGATCACATCATATCTAGAACAGCTGATACTAGTACTAGTTTGTCAATTAATGATCCAATTTATAAGACCAATTGGGGTTCAGTTATTCTGGTGAAAATGTTATGAAAATATCATTCCCTCTAAATATAGAGTTGGTAGATATAATGCTAATCACAATCTTATATGTAGCATGTGCCAGTCTAATGTAACTGAAACAGCTGAACATATTATTCTGCGTTGTGATTTCGCTGTTTCTGTGTGGAACTCAGTTCCATGGGGTACCCATATTATGCAATAGTGTAATACCAGTATCACTACTAAGGATTTGGTTAAAGAACTTCCGAATAATACATTATCAACGAATCATAAATGTGTTATTATTACTACTGCCTGGTGCATTTGGAGAGATAGATGTATGCATGTCTTTCAAAACCAATGCCTGAACAAAGATGCCACTGCCAGGTATGCTATTAGACTAACTAATGACATGTAACAAAATACTAGTGCTCTCTCGAGTATGCAACCTGGTATTACAATCACTAATCCAGTAAGACATCCTAGGACTGGAAACCTACCTCAGAACGACACGTTAATCTTTTGTGATGCTTATTATGATATAAATACTAATAGTGCAGAAATTGGCATTGTGATTATTGATGTAACAGGCACCTACAGGGGTTGCAAAATTCAACCAGCAATAACCAGAGATGCTGAGGAAGCAGAAAGCTTAGCAATCTGGGAAGCGATTAATTGGGCTAAAGGACGAAGGCTGCACAACATATGCATTCTCAGTGACTCAAAGAATGTTATTTCTTATCTGTTAAATAAACAAGGCCAAACTAGTTGGTACATCAGTTTCATTCTAGATGACTGCTCAGTAGTAATAAAGTCTTTTCAATTTTTTGAATTCCAAAACATTCATAGGAACTTCAATTTGCTGGCTGATAAAGCAGCCAAGCATTGTAGACTGAACAACGTATCAGGTGAATGGCAACTTTAACAGCTTCACTTCATTACTCAAAGCTCTGTTATTTGATTTATTAATCAATTAAATTTCTTTTTCTAGCAAAAAAATAATCATTCAATTAATTACTACACTAGCTAATTAATCATCTTACAAATATAATTAGGAAGAGTAATTTTGGGATTAATATAAATATTTGGATGAGGGGTGACTTAAATTTACTTCAAAAATATCTTACCCAAAATAAAACCATGATCCCAAAAAAGCCACGACCCTCAAAAATGGTTCTTACGTATGGGTAAGCATTGTAAGGACATCCACTCGCAACAAGCCCGTCCGGTCGATGGGCACCAATTATTCAGGCCTAACTACATTTCTGGGCCCAAATCCGAATATTAAGAGAATGTACAAGTTTCCCCAATTAGTATTAGGGTTCGTTTATAATCTGTGAAGTTTCCCCAATCTGAATTTGGCTGAAATTTCTTTTCTTTTTTCTTTTCTCTAAGTTATGGCGGGGGCAAAGAGGCAGCACAAATCCATCTTCGTTGATGATCATGAAGAAGACTACAAGAAGAAGAAGAAGATGCAAACTCTATATAGAAATTTCAATTATTTATTAGATGCTGCTCTTGACGAGATGAAGACTGCTCCAGGTAAAACAAATCCTGTTCCCGAGGAGTTAATAATCGATAACGTTTTGACGAGATTACCAGCTTCAGCTCTTGCCAAATGCATCTTTGTAAGTAAGTTATGGTGCAATTCAATTCTCAATGATACCAGATTTGCTGCACGACATTTGGCTCTTCAGCAAAATAAAAATCTCTTCTTTAATCTCCTTAATGTTGATATTGATGGTGGGAAAGGTGTTTGTATTTTCAATTTACAAGACGATCACAAGGGTAAGGAGGATTATGATGATAATGTGTTTATGGATATTAGATTATCAATGGGGGTAACTTTCCCAATAGCAACAGAACTATTGGGTTACTGTAATGGATTAGCTTGTTTTAAAACTGGTGGAGATAGTGGATTTGCTGCAGTAAATGTCTTCAACCCAGTTAGGTGTGAAACGCTTGTTCTCAATTATATCATTCCTCGTACTGGTACTGAATATCTGTGTCATGGTTTTGGTTTTGATTCATTGTCTAAGGAATATAAGATTGTACTTATCTATACTATGAGTACTACTATTACAAGGGTGAACATTCAGGAAGAGGAGGAGGAGCAGGTGTTTGTTTGCATGATTATTACATTGGGAACTAATTCATGGAGAAAGATAGTTACTAAAACTTCTGATATCTCATCACCACCTGGTTCTCCTCCTTTCCCGAGGCGAATGGTAACAAAAGCTTGGAAAAAAGATCAAAGATCAGCCACCCTCTGTGGGGGTGATTTATTCTGGAGGATAACCAATTATAAATGTACAATAATCAATGATAACGGTGGTGGTAATGTGAATGGAGGTCCTAATGCGGTCGGCAATATCAATGGAGTTCCTAATGGAGGTGGTAATATCAATGGAGTTCCTAATGCTGGTGATAATATCAATGGAGTTGGTAATATGAATGTAGCTCCTAATGATAATAACAATGAGACTGAGGAAATGTTGCTTTCGTTTGACATCCACACCGAGAAGATACAGTTTATTCGACTACCAACTAGACAAACTACTACCATATCGACTGATCGTCACCATATAACATTGGATCATCATCTTCTGGAGTTTAAAGGATATCCTTGTGTTGCACGTTCTGAGAAGATACTGGTAAACAAAAAGTATCATCATCATCGACGACGTAACTGTGATAATGATCAAGGTAATTTTTGCTGCTGTATATTCAAGGTTCATCTGTATTTATTGGAGGACAAGGTCAAGCAAGTATGGGTCAAAGACACTAGAATTGATATAACTCTTAAGAAGCGAGCCTCATTACCACCCCCCTACAGTTCTTTCTTTGAGACTACAACTGCTACTACCCCTCCTACACGTTTATTGAATTTATCTGGTAATGTGTTAGTGTATTGGTTTGATGGAGACTATCTTATATACCGGAACCCCAAAATGAATCATTTCAAGGTTGTGAAAGGCTCCCTCTCCTGTTCCAAGAAAATTCAGGATATTTTTGAAGCTAAGAAGAAAGGAATCTCCCCAGGCCGTGGAGTTAGTGAGGATGATAATATTCATTGCCCTTACATGGATTATCAGCTGCATGCTCAAGTGGAGAACATCCTCTCTCTAAAATCCTTCATTCCTCAAGGAGGAGGAACTATACGTAGTGTAATTGAAGGTACCAGTGAATTTCAAGATTATTTAAAATCAAATTTGGAAAAACCTCCAGCAGGATGGATGATCCCGGGAAGAAAACCCGCAAAATATTATGCATTCGATTAGTTAGTTTGTACATATACGTCAGCTTACTATTCAAGTTTTATCAGTGAATATTTGTTCAATGCCAGAATAGCATTCTTTCTCTGAACACAACAGTTTGCCAACCCGCGACTTGTTACGGAGTAGAAAAATTGATGTTCCTGTCAACTACCTTTCTGCAACGAACCTGAATCAACAGCACATTTTCATCTTCACTGCTCTTATGCCAAGAAAATCTGGAGCTCATTCTTGGGTAAACCGAAATGGTTTTTTTCGATACCTTCAGATGCTTTGACAGCTCTGCAGTCATGGCATCTACAGCAATCTTCTTCTGACAAGGTCTGCAGCGAAGAGACTGTCATAAACAAAGCCATATACTGCATATATTCCTGGTCACTTATTGAGAAGGAATTCGCGTCGATACGCTCCTCTGATGTCTTGAAAAACTGGTACTTAGTCTACTTTGGGTCTGATCCTTTATGAGCTTAAGCTATTTTGCAGTACACAGTGTATAGTATTTCAAGTGTTTTGCTGTATTTTAGTTTCCTTTTGGTTTTCTTTTGCTTTGAACTTTTAATCTAGCTGTAGGTTAAGTTCTTTGCTTTCTTGTATTCTTTTCTGTAGACAGGGTGGTATAAGCCTCGTATACCCTCTTTCTTTTGATCAATCTATTCTTTTCTTTGCCCATCAAAAACAAAAATATTTGTTCAATGCCACTACTCATATGCTCACATACGCAGGTTTTTAATCTAGCTGTAGGTTAAGTTCTTTGCTTTCTTGTATTCTTTTCTGTAGAGAGGGTGGTATAAGCCTCGTATACCCTCTTTCTTTTGATCAATCTATTCTTTTCTTTGCCCATCAAAAACAAAAATATTTGTTCGATGCCACTACTCATATGCTCACATACACAGGTTTTTAATCTATCCACTTTGATTAGCTATTTGTATGAAATTATGATTAACGTTTATGCTGAGATATCATTCACGTAGATAGAATTCCTGTCTTTCTAACTTGAAGCTGGCCGACAAAAATGCAATGCATACAAACTTTTGACTAGTATTAGGAGCTGAAAGTATCTAATTTCAACCCTAAGATTTATGATTCATTACAAATGGTTTGAAGCAATACGTTATTCCGTCTCCTTCACCCGCGATCAACCCCGGAGTGACCTGAATTCTGTATACCTCTGTTTTTTTTTTCAGATTGGAAATTCTTCAAATTGACTTATTTCAGAGACATAATTCTTGAAATATATAGCTATTCTTTGTTTCATTGAATTGGATGTATAAATTGCTTTATTCAATTTGATTGATTTGGTAAGTAAAATGAGAATTGAATTTATTCAGATAGTGATATTGAAACCTTTGCTGACATGTTGCATTTATGCATGCGGAAAATTACTTCCGCACCAATTCTTATGTGGATATCCTTCAAAAACCCAAAAATGTAAGATTCACTAGCCATGGATGGATGATGGATGTAAAACGAGTTTTTGAACTTTGGTTTGCATAAATCTAGATTTGGTAAAAAATACCGAGGTTTATGGTTAGTAACTGCAGATATTATTGGTACCTTATTGCAGGTAAAAGCTCCTAATGACATGAGTATGGAGGAAAGGTTCAGAGCTGCGGGTTAAGCAAAGATGGAAAGAAATGTTCTTTTCAAGAACGAGAAACTAGAAGGCTATGGAAGAGTACAAGATGGTTAGTTGATATGATCTTCTTCCTATCAAATTACTTCCCTTAACTTTTTATAGATGCTCAAGTTTGTACAGAATTTTATTGATGTTACCTCATATCATCTTAATAGACAATTTTATACATAGAGAGCAATTTTATGTTAGTGTTATCGGGGAAGCAACGAGCCATGGTCGTGGATGTGAGGACCCCATGCCACCTTAATACAGTAATATATCTAATGAAACTCGAGCGTTGTGAAAAAGTCGAGATACATTGCAGTACTGTGATTTCATTCTTCCGTGGCATCTAAGTTGCTTTTAAAGTCCGAGTATCCATTTTGTTGTCTTACTAGAGGGATACCCCACCATGGTTTGGATTTACGTCAGTCCCTTTTTTCTTATCTGTAGTACACAGCAATCATCATATATCCTATCTACGACACATAGTTAGCGGGAAAAAAATACTGAGATCTGTAGTTTTTAATTGCACATATTTTCGAAACCATATTTCAGGTAAAAGCTCCTAATGAGATGAGTGTGGAGGAAAGAAGCAGAGCTGTAGGAAGGAAAGATTGTTGTGATTATTTAGTGGAGAGAAACGTGCAGTTACTGTAATCGAACTATATACTTACATAATGATAACTAGAAGTTCGAGTTTTCTCACATATTGTGGAACTAAAGGACACCTGAAAAATTATGTTTGCATATGTATAGCTTGGTATTAAGCTTGACTGAGGCAACTATGTACATGTTGAGGTGTGAAGCAGTATGTACACGTCAGTATGAAGAGATAGGAGGTTTGGAGATGAAATTTTTTCTTTTTAATAAGTAAATTGTTGTTTATTCTGTTGGTTCACATGTTAAATAGTTCACTTTTATATGTAGGTCGAATTCAACAAGGCTGCTCAGTCACTGATAGATGTTGTGGTCCCAATCACTCAGAAGAAAGCTGCTTTATCTCGGCTTCGTAAGGTGACCATTTTCTTCTTTTGGGTCTCATTTCAGTTTGTTGGTGCTTAGATCCTACCCCAGATTCTTACTCCCTGTGTTATTCTGTTTTGATCATTAAATTTTGTATAGGATAGTAATGACAGCTTCTTTGCGTGGTAAGAAAATTGAAATTTTGTTTGTTACATGTGCATTGTACCCATGCGTCACTGGCTCCAATTGCATTCTCATTTGTGCAAATCTTAATTTGTACTTTGGAAACACTAGGTCGACTTAGGCTGTTAGGAATAAATGAAAGACTGGAAACACCATGTTGCAATTTTGTAACATAAATAGAAGCAACTGTCTGGTGGTGCGGGGCGATTATCTTCTATTTTTTATGACATTTAGCAGTATAGATTTATAACACAGTTGTAAATTATGTGTGCTAAATTCATTTTTCATATTCTTCATTGATATTAACTCACAAAATTGCAATACAGTGGGGTATCAAGTTGGTCCATTGTGGGCATTGAAGCTAGGGATCATGGTTGGCATTCTAGATACATTTTTGAGGTTATTCACTTAATTAGATTTTGAAGAAGGGTAGCAGTTACATAAACACGCGATGCGGGCTGATTGATGTGTGATGCAGGTTTGTTTCTTGGTTTGTTGGCAGGAGGACATGAATGTTGTATGTAAGTTGCAACGGGTACATTCTTTATTCTTTTGTATTAGATATCTGTCTATGGCTTCCAGTTCCATTCGCTCACTCATCAACGGCAAAGTATAGGATAGACAACTATTAGTTGAATCCCATGCGGAACCATCACCTCTAAATGAATTGGATTAGTCTTTATATATCCACTTCGGAAGTGGTACGGGTAATTAGGTATATGATTTCTAACCCAATTTCAGTTAGATCATATAAGCATCACCAACTGGATTGCATTTTTGATGTGAATGAGTTGGAGGAGAGTTCTGTGTGCCAATGCACTGACTTGGAAGGGAGTTTCATAGATGATGATGACCTGCTAGATGAGATGACTATGCCAGCATGAGTGGTTGATCAAAGTTGGAAGAATGGGATTATAATTATGTAATGAAATGAATGAATTTTATGCATGCAATCGAATTGTTCTCCTCCATGGTGTGTAATATGGATTGATATACATGTACATAGGATTGCAGTGAACATATCTTCATCCCGGATAATCTTATTCCTAATCAAGCAAGAATGATTGAAATTAGGCTGTGTTCTAATGGTTTGATATTGTATGTTTCTGGCTTTCTGCATAACAGGTTTTGGGCCTGGGCCAAGAATGTGTTATTCGTTACTCCCACCTAAAAAGCTAGACTCCATTTCTACGGTCTACCCATCGTATATGTTTGTTCGAATACATTTACGTTACTTAAAGAACCATCTTTTGGGCACTACCCAAAAAAAAGTGGGGGACTACCCATTGATATAGATGTCCACCCTACATTATAAGGGGTGTCCCAAAAAATTGTGAAAGACTAAATTACCCTTACTCTAATTAAGCTTATAACTAATCCTAATCCAACCCACTAAACTAACCCACTACCCACTAATCTAACCCACTACCCTTTAAAACCTAAATAAAAAATAAAAATCAGTTTTATCTTTTCTTCTTCATCTTCTTCTTCTTCTCTTCTTTTCCTCCTCTTCTTCTTCTTCGTAGACATCGTCGTTAATCGTCGATTCGAAAAAAAATTCATCGTCGATTAATCAATCTTTATAAGCAATGCGTACCAAGCAAACACCCAGACTTCCAGGATTGAGTCCGGGACTCCCACATATAGTGAATCTCCCAAAACAATTGCTAAAGTTTAAAGAACTTGAAGCACCGTTTCGAGGAAAAATCAATCATCCAACCGCAAAACAGAAGTCCGATTCAAGTGAAATGCAAATCCGCGGGTAATTTCCTTCATGCCCATTCCTTTTTAATTCGTTATTTGTAGAAGAAATCGATTGAAAATCATGAAAACTCATTAAAAATGGTAGTTACAGGGGCGATTTCGGTTAGGAGATTTTTGTAAAACCCTAAAAATTGCTAACCGAACTTACCATAAATTAGAACAGTTCGGTTAAGTCAACACCTTCCTGGTCACCGAACTACATAGTTCGGTGAGATCGCAAAAAACATGTACCTAACCGAACTCAGTCTTTTACTTGGAAAGAAAGGGTTCGGTTAGGTCGATTTTTTTTTATAGCCGAACTCTTCATATATTTCGTTCGGTTATTCTTTTTTTTGTCAGGTAACCGAACTACATAGTTCGGTGATATCGCAAAAAACATTTTTGTAACCGAACTCAGTCTTTTACTTTGAAAGAATGAGTTCGGTTTGATCGAAAAAACCTATTTGGTAACCGAATTTTAATTTGGTAACTACATGTTGTGTTTACTTCATTCTTTAGTTTAATTTGATTTGGTAACACAATATTCTCTTATGTTTAGTTAATAGTTTGGTTTTTGTTCATTAGGAACAAAGGAGAAAGATTGAGACAACAACTAGATGAGGATTTCAAAACTCCAACCCCTAGGGGAGCAAAACATTTAGATTTTCGAAAACGTGGTGCCACATATTCCAAACATGGAGGGGGGTCGTTACCGGAAGTGAACCAAGAGAATGATTATGAAGAAGAGCAAGGAAATCAAGACCAAGGAAATGTAGAGGCTGAACAACAAAGAGAACACGTTGAAAATGTAGGGGAAGAAGTAGGACAGGGTCAAGAAGAAGAGGAAGAGTTTGATGAGGAGGAAGAGGAGGGAGAGGGTGAAGAGGAGGAAGAGGATGGAGAGGAGGAAGAGGAGGGAGAGGAGGGAGAGGAGGAAGAGAGGAGGAAGAGAAGGGAGAGGAGGAAGAGGAGGAAGAGGAGGGAGAGGAGGAAGAGGAGGGACAACAAGAAATTGTTCCCGTTAAAGAGAAAAAGAAGCCGAAGCCGCCTAGTGCTAGATACTCACACATTCCCCCTGATAATTTATGTTTGTCACCTCGGAACCCAACTTATGGTACTCCAAATGATGGAGGGGCAACATTGTTTGGCTACAAACACTCATGGGCTGCGAAGATCTATGCGACAAAGGTATTATTTAAGTTAACCCTTAACTAACAAAACTATTTATTTATTTTTTGGGACATGTTTCGTTAAGTATTAATAGTGTCATGTTTGTTTTCGTAGGATCATAATGATGCAGTTCGTCTTATTAAACGTCAAAAGGCGTCCAAATGGGATCTTTCTTTGGAGTGTGACGAGTTTGTAGAAAAGGTTAAAGAATGTGTGTTATGGAGAGCTATTGAGCATGCACATGTAGATTTTGACGTTGTTTCCGTATCCGCATTTCTCGAGAGGTATTATCCCGAGACATATAATATGCATCTTCCATTTGGCGAGATGGGAATAACTCCCGATGATTGCCACCATATCACTGGCTTACCAGTGGAAGGTAAATGCCTTCGAGAAGGCTACAACCCCTTGATGAGTTATGAAGATCTTGAAGAATTGGATCTTAAATGTCTTGGATGGGATGCAAGAAAGTCTTAATGTGAGTTTAGACGTTCCGTGAGGTCCCCTAAACGTGGTGATGAGTATAATACACATGAGGCAAATGGAGGATTGAAGAAAAAGGTGAAGAAATTCAAGTTGGTTAAGTTGAAGGAAGCATTTGGAGGGACAAAAAAGAAGGTGCAGCGAGGAAATTTGGTGATGGACCAGGACACCCTTAGGTATCATGTCACAGCTTATTGGTTATATTAGCTAGGAACTGTTATTTTCCCCGACACTTCGGGAAATAGGGTGGATGCACAATATCTACAGCTTTTGGAGGATCTCGATGACATCAACAATTACTCTTGGGCCACTGGGGTGCTTGCTTTTGTTATGGAAGAAATGAGCAAAGGGTCGAGGATTAAGACGAATCAAATTGGAGGCTATTTAACTCTTGTTCAGGTGACCTTTTACATTTTTAATGAGCAAATTATCCACTAAATTGATGTCCTTCCAATTATATTTTCATGAATATGGTTAATATTTTCCTATTTTCTCACAGGTTTGGATTTACGACCACTTCCCTTCATTGGGATTGGGCAAGGAAAAGAAACCTTATCCATATGACGCACCTACAGCAGGAAAATGGGTGTTTTTGGACGCACAAAAGAAGTCTAAAGAGGAGCAGTTGACTTTGTTGAGGCAGAAATTGGATAACCTGACGGTGAACGATGTGGTATTTCACCCATACGCAGTACCCGATGATGTATCAATATATGAAGACGATCTTAATGGTTTTTCTACCGTCACGCCATACTATGGACCTATTTGGCATCCTAACGGCTACGCAATATATAATCCGAGGAGAATACTAAGACAACTTTGTTGCGTCCAAATGGATCCCGATGTGGAGAATGAAAATTTCACTTTGCAGGTTCAAGGAACAAATAACAGTGAGAAATATTTTGTTCCAAAACATGAACCAACTCCTGCGGTAGCACATTGGAATGCACTTGGAGAATACCACTTACCAAGAGGTGATTTTGTACCTTGTGAGGAAGATGTAAATGCATGTGACGAAGATTACAAGGAGTATTATGAAGAAATCAGTCATCCCTTTGTGATAAATAAATAACAACAAGCTAAGGCGGATGCGGCGAAAGCGAAGGCAAAGGAGAGGGAGGCTAAGCGAGCTAAGGAGATACCTATTTGTGGAGATGAAGCAAAAAGGTTATGGGATAATGTGGTAAGAAAATGTCTTTGTCTTATAATTTGAGTTGTTTAAAGGTTTTGAAAATATATTTTCTTATGCTTAAAATTGGAATTAGGTTTTGAAGGGTTCGAAATTGTTGAAGAAATGGATGGCTAAAATCAAAACCGGAGAGCCGATGTTGACTGAGGAACAAACTGCCTACTACAAGGAGTGTGAGGGTCTTATAACTAAAAGAATGGTGCATCCAAGTAGGACTAAGCACCTCAAGAGGGGTCGACAACAAGGTGAAGGTTCGAGTCGCGTTGTGGAGGAAACCGGTGGAGGAGATGAAACCCCAAGTGATGAGGAAGTTCCACCAAAAACTCGTGGAAAAAAAGGAGGTAGAAAGAGGGGTCGTAAGAGTGGTCATTAGTGATTTCGTATTATTTCAGTTTCAAAAAACAAGTTGGTTATGGATTTGGTATGTTTCTGTGTTTTAAACAATTACTTAAGGATTTAATCTGGTTTGTGTTTTCAATTTTAGAAGGCTGAAATGTTGAATACATTATGGTTTTCGGCAACCTAATATTTAAAACTAGCTAACCGAACTTAAAGTTCGGTAATCGGTTAATAATTGCAGGTCACCGAACCTATAATTCGGTTACCTTGAAAAAAATAAGAGGTCACCGAACCTAAAGTTCGGTTAAGCGTGCAACAGTCCCAGGTCACCGAACTTAAAGTTCGGTGATGTCGCAAGGTTTTATCTGCTAACCGAACTCGTCCATGGATTTTCAAAATTTTGTCATTGCACATGTTGGACAACTCATTCTCTTGATGAACAAATCACATAAACCAACTCTAAGGTTTGTTTTGAAGTGTGTTTTGTATCACATATATGTTCAGTTTGTCTTTGAGCCTTCCCAACAAAGTTCGGTTATCTCAAGAAATTAAGTTGCATCCGAACTTGAAGTTCGGTGATGTCGCAAGGATTTCCCTGCTAACCGAAATCGTCCCTGGATTTTCAAAATTTTGTCATTGCACATGTTGGACAACTCATTCTCTTGATGAACAAATCACATAAACCAACTCTAAGGTTTGTTTTGAAGTGTGTTTTATATCACATATATGTTCAGTTTGTCTTTGAGCCTTCCCAACAAAGTTCGGTTATCTCAAGAAATTAAGTTGCATCCGAACTTGAAGTTCGGTGATGTCGCAAGGTTTTCTCTGCTAACTGAAATCGTCCCTGGATTTTCAAAATTTTCAAAAGATAATACATAAATTTGAAATTTTAATGTAATATCAAGTAACGACTAATTTTATGACCGTTATACAACAAAGTGTTATATATATATGGGTCTATAGTTAACATTTTGTTTCTAAATCTGCTAAAAATGTCACCTACTAGTCATAAATTTAATCTAGTTGAAGATCTTTCTCTTTGCAGAAACTACATAATATACTATCCAAAGAGGGGTGAAGAACGAAGAATGAATGGTATTATGAGTCAGAGTTATTGGGGGATAATTCATGAAAAATTCTGTTCCGACACAATGAACCCTTATAACCGTGATCATATAGATTTGTTCTTTCGATTTCAAAATATTAGAGAGAGAGTTGTGGAATTTATGGCTTTATTTCGTATTATAAGGCGGTATCGACTTAGGGGTGAAGGATTCAACGAAATCCTTTTAACATCAAAGAACGAATGGCGAAGATGGAAGACAAAGTATTTCAAATATGAAAATCATTTTCGCCTCCTTAAAGACTTTTTCATAACGCGTTTCGGATATTAAATTCTGTAAGGGGTGAACTTCTGTCTCGCAAGGTTCGGTTAGGTCCTGTAATTTGATTTTGTAACCGAACTCAGTTCGGCTATATCTTGTAATTTCATTTACTAACCGAACTAAGGTTCGGTAACCTTCTTATTTTGACGTAGGTTACCGAAATTGGTGTTCGGCTACGTAAAATATTTATTAATGTAACCGAACTGTGACCTGCCAACACCATAAAATAATAACATTTACTCCATAATTACTACCACTCTTCAAAGAACAAAGTTTTAGATTCATAAGCATAATTAGTTCCATTACATGTGTCATTTAATCATCCTCTAGTGAAATAGGACCTTCATGAACAATTTCTTCGGACTTCTTCAAAGCATTCCACATCTCCATGTTATGCTCATACATGATACACCAACCCAACATTGTATCCGGATTAAATGCAGGCCAATAAGAGGTTGTACATATTGGAGGCAATGGACAATCGGGTTTTAACCGTAGGCCTATAAAGTGGTTGTTGTTAATAAATGCCATCACACATCTCCTTCGTTTGAGTTGTTCAACACATATGGTTATTTTTGGGGTGAAGGTGAAACTACCACTTTTTGAGAAACAATGAACCACACAATTGAATGCCTCGGCGATTAAGTGTCCACATATAGGCATGCTCATCCAATAATCCCTTGTGATCGGTTGACCCCCATGAAGACGACGTTGATACCTAACATATTGCTCATTGATACTACCCTCATCGTACAACATTGTCTTGTAAAATGCCGGATTCTCCTTTAGTTTGGATAAAAACCTTTGCCTTATATGAGTGATTGCACACCCATTATTTCGCTTGGAACCTTCAATGAAAGGACCAACTTGTTGATTGACAACATGAAACCCACAATTACCATCCGGAGGAACGTCGTCGGTGGATATAATGTATTCTCTAATGTGTAGAGGTAGCTCATTCAAATAGTATTTATTTGGAGCTTCAAGCTTCACGTCTACGGAAGATGGTTGGATGGGGAACATCAGAGACTTAAGCTTCACGTCGCCGGAAGATGGTTGGCTTGGTTGTGTTGGACACATCGGTCCCTTTTTCTTCAAAACCCTCTCACTTGTTTCTCCTTTACCCTCAATACTCTTACCCCGTTTCTTGGGTTTCTCCAAGTACATTTCCGCGGTATACTCATGGCCACAAGGGTCTCTAGTAGTGGCGTTTTGCTGACTTTTCTTCTTATGTAACACCTTTGCATATTCTCTTAGTTGCTTTTTAGTTTATTTTTTGCTTGGTCTACCTTTGCGCTTGCCTTTTGCCGGTTCATAAACATTATCTTGCGTTTGTGGATATATGATTTTCCTCATGTCATCCCAGAAGATTTGTTTTTGGATCTTGATCATGCCACGATACATCTCTAATACGGTTCTACCCATTTCGTTATCACCAAACTCTTCTTCGGCTTCTTCTCCCTTTGGAGGAGGGATGAAACTTAGATGCTTCCAAAATGGATCAATTTCGCTTAAAGGAATTACGCCATGCTCATAGTTGAATATCATATGGCGACAAGGGAGTCCCATAGACTTCTTCATGTTACATACACACACCTCATCCGACGTGGTTTCCCACTTATCCATCAACTCGACTTCTATAATCAACAACTTCATACATTGCCGAGATACATTGTAATGGATTCCCTTGAACAATGGATGGTTGGCATATTTTCCTTTCATTTTGAATATACGGTTTTTTTGGAACTTCCCTTTAATTCTATCAATGTCGCGCTTGAAGTAATTCTCCATAGCATTCCACATGGTTACGAAATTATCAACACATCTAAAGAGATTTTTCTTCAACCGGTGGTGAGCCGACTCTACTAAACTTGTCGCTTGATTTCCCAAGTGTTTATATTGGTTGGTAAAGGCATACACAAACCTCTCTTTGTGTGGTTCCAACCATTGGCGAAGAACATACGATACAACATCGGGGTAATCGGGAGTATCCCAATGGGCGATAAACTCCGCAAGATTTTGATAATACTCTTCCTCGGTAAGGGACCAACATAATGATTCCCATTCACCGTTGAATGCAACCCATTTAGAAAAATTTAGATCGTATTGTTTATCAACTTCCTCTTTTGCATCCGCTCGTTCATGTTCCGGTAGCATCTTAATCTCTTCATATCCTTTTTTCTTGGGTGGACAAATTGGTGGCTTGCACCTATGCAACAAATTACACCATATATGGAACGTACAAAGCATATTATGTGCTAGTGGTAACACTTCCGCTATTGCATTCATCAATGCGACTTCATTGTCGGTCACTATAACCCCGGGAATATCATCACCTCGGAAGATTGCCTTAACTTGTTGTAGTGCCCAAATATAACTAGGTTCTTGCTCGTCCCTTAAGAAACAAAATTCCACGGTAAACGGTGACTTCGTCGATGTACGGCCAACAATATTCAACAATGGCATCTCGTACTTGTTTGTCTTGTAAGTGCAATCCATTATTAGAACTTCATGAAAGCATTGAGCCAATTTAACACTTGTTGGATGCGCAATAAATAGTTGTGTTATCTCTCCTTCCGAATCCACATCCTTTTGAACCGCGTAGTCTTTCTCTTTGGCCAAAAAAAACAATTTTTGCATCACTTGTCTATCTCTCCATTCCTTCTTTATAATTGTCTCAATTGCATTGTTAATGGTGGACACAGATGAGTGGTTATCCTTGTTATCCCCCTTTAGCATTTGGAGCATTTGAACCGGTGTAAGACCCATTTTCCTCATATTAGCTACCTTCTCCATCTCTTGAGGAGTTAGCTTGGCCGCCATGAAATGTCCTTCAAGATGCTCCGGACGAGGGTGTTTATGACGACCTTCCATAACCCGGTAGAGAACCCATCCCTTCAATTTTGTTGTAATTAAAGGAAAGCTTGAATGGGCATTTAATCTTCTTTGAGAAAGTTTTGTTTTTCCTATTTGTCTTTCCTTCATAAACATAACCCTTCCTCTTGTGGCTTCTATCGGGATCACCGCTTCTCTCACAAACCATTTCAAAGCGACTATTCTTTTCTCTCCCATTTAATACTAATACGCACATGTCTTTTTGTGCATGTTGTGTAGCCCAAGTCTTTGCATCTTTCGTATTATCGAATACCAAGTCATTCATGTAGTGATGGGATGTGTCATCGTACAACATACCAATCGGGGGAGGTTGGTTTTCCATTGGTTCAATTGGATCACATGGAACCTACAAGTAATAGCACAACGTCAATACCATAAACAAAAAACACGTACAAGTTCGGAAATGTTAAAAATTTCATCGACCCTACCGAACATAAAGTTCGGTTATGTATGTTTTAGTAAAACCATTGCGAGCTTACCGAACTCTATGTTTACATTTTATCCGCAAAGGTTCGGTAATGAGAATGAAAAATAAGACCAAACCGAACATACTGGTTCGGTTAGCAACGCGGTATACATATATTTTGCGATATTTTTAGAACTTAAAGTTCGGTTACCAATTTATAAAAATCTACTAAACCGAACTATGAACTGTAGAAGTCTATAAAAAACAGTTCGGTTATGTCTTCTGAATTTCCTAACCGAACTATCAAAAACCACCATTAACGTGTAGTTCGGTTACACTGCTTCTACAAGATCTAATAACCGAACTACATCTTGAAACGTTCGGTTACCTATGTTTTAAATCTGGTAACCGAATTAGGATGACCTAGCCGAACTTTTACCCTGAAATTTTGAGTTTGTCCAATTTTTCCCACAATTCAACCTACATTAACTAAAAATGAGACATACCTGAGTACCCATATCTTCATCTTCAGGTTGTGGCTGATAAAATCCATCATTTGATGGGTTGGATTCACTTTGGGGCAAAAAGTTTTCTCCTTCTAACAAATAACTCATATTTGGATCATTTGAAGTATTGACATATACACAAGGAGGTGAAGGGGGTTCTGATTCTGAGGTTTCATCACATGAATCACTCAATTCATAATTACTAAAATCAAAAAAAGTTTTTTTGGGTTCACCCATATTCTTCTTCCTATTTCCTTCTTCTTCTTATCCTTCCAAAACAAATGTTTAAAACAAAAAATCCAACTTATAAAACACTAATCACTAATCAGTTTTTAACTAATCACTAATCATTAACTAAGTTTATCATCAAGGGTAGAATGGGTATAAAAAATAATAATTATAAGGGGTGACCAAATATTATTTCTAATATCCACACCAAAAACTGATGGGTAGTCCCCACTGCTTTTGGGTGGTGCCCAAAAGATGGTTCTACTTAAAAGCATAAAACGGAGGCTTAGGCTTAGGTTCCGATTTGAGGAAACTTTAGCTGAATGTTCCGATCTGATGGTGCCTTGATTAATGATTACACACTGCGATTGAACCTTTTCAGGCCAGGTGCCTCGCTAAACGAGGTCCGCCACTATCCTCGTTCACATCGCAAATATTTATTTATAGAATTAAATTAATGGCTATGAGCCTATGAGTAATTTATTTATGGTGCTAGTGCACGTATTGTTTCTATGGCTAATTTTGTTAAGTGAGCCATCTAACGGTCTATATGAGAGAGAACAAGTTATTAGAGTGCATGAAGTAGGATGTATACATAAATCGGTTTGACACGTCCCTTGGCTTGTAATACAACTGAGAAATTGTGAAGAAGATAAAAACCCTCTCTCCATCTCTTCCTCTTCCTCTTCCTCTTCTTCTCTTTTGCAGTCTGTAAATTTACGAACCCTTCTCTACCTCTGTCAAACCTTACGAATCTTGTAACACCTCAATCTGTAAGGTTTGACAGACTCAATTTTAGAAAAGGAAGACAAGAGTTATGTCAACAGAAAAAGAAGAAAATAAACTCCCATCAGATCGATCGAAGAAGGGGAGGGTGCTGAAGATTCGAATCGGCCGAGTTATGACCGATCTAGTTGGTGGGGGGTCTAATTTGGCTAAGGGGAGACAGCTATGGTTTACATTTGGGCTCGTTTATATGTTAGTGACCAGCCCAGCAGATTCCTGCGGAGGTCCAGGTTCAATGTTTGGTCGTCATTTACAAGTCATTTTAGGAAAGAGAAACACTTCTAAATCTTCCCTCCAAAACTTCCTCCGTTCTTCTGTTGATTTGATCACAAATTGCAAGAGAAGAAATTTCATTTCATCCAATTATTCGTTCAATTTATACGCCAGGTATGTTATCCTGGTTCTATAGTTGTGCATCTTTTTCGTTATTTTTCAGAAGCTTTTGAAAATTGTCTGTGCTGTTTTTCTAGAGTTGTTTGATTAGGGTTTTGTTCGATCAGTATTTATCATTGTAATTAACGAAGAACCCTAATTGTTTTTCAGCAAAAATGAGTCTGAGAGTGTTCATAGTGAAAGTTAGTGTTTAAGGTTTTGATTTTGATTTCATTGTCAATTCTGATGAAAACTGATAGTTAGGCTCTTATTGTGTTGTTCTTGTTTTTTATCAATAGGAGGGGAAACCTCTTGTGAAAGTTACTGTTCTGCTTAAACTATGTCTGTATTGAGTTGTAAGTTCTGTTGATTAAAGCAAGTAAAGCCTCCACTTTCACTGAATTATCATATACAATATCATAGATTATACAAGTGTCATATAGACTACTCTACAAACACAAGTGTACCATTCTATAGCATATAATAGGGTTCTTTTGAATCATTCCCCAATATTAGATGTATTTTTGCATGTATGGACATATTATTGATTGGTTTTTTTTTTTTTTCTTCTGTGGCAGAAAATGTCTGATGAAGATTTCGAGCCTACTGGTTCTGGTGATACTGATACCTCTGTTTCAGAGGTAGAACTTGATCCAGAGTCACCACTTCGAAACATTATTTCTGATGCTGATAGTTTGGAGCGCTCTCAAAGAGCTGGAAGAGCTAGATTTTCACTAAATTCAGGTATATATGATGAACAACGAGAATCTAATGAACATAATGATATTGAGGACAGTGGTGGCAGTTCACTTGAGGTCTAAACAGCATGGGAAGGTAGACGTACAAGAACAAAGACAGTTATCAAAACTGTTATCATAGATGGTATTGAAGTGGGAGAGGAGAAAAACTTAAGGTGCCCAAGACTTCGACCGTTCCGTCATTCTGTTGATAAACTGGTCGACCACTATTACACTGCTAGAATATTATGCGAAATGAAGGCTGTCGAAAATGAAATTTTACCCGCAAATGAGGTTCTTGATCCTGCCATTCCTTCGGTAAACAACCGTTACCCTTTACATGCGATTGTTGTTGAAGATACATCTCCATCAGTTAAGCACCTCTAATGGTCTAAGTCTAATATATAAGCATATGTGTGTTTTTGTAGGTTGGTAGTTTGTCTGCCGGTAATATTTCTGTTGGCACACCAGAAGCGGTAATTAGCACTAATGAGGTATATCCATTTGTAATTTTTCTTACTTACCTAAGAATGTTGTTTGATCTCTATTTGATTTGAAGTGTGTGTCAATATTTGTTGGGGAATGCGAATCAAAAAGAAAAATGTGCTTTCTGATTGTTAGATATACAGGGGTATTGGATTTGATTATCTGCTCTTGTTGCTTGCTTTAGGAAGGAAGTAATGTGGTTTAGGTGGAATTCCTTATGTGTTTTCTTTCTGTTTTTTATCTCTATGATCCAGTTGTAACATTTGTATCATTTGCCGAATAGTTCACGTGTTAGTTTGTAACTTAAATTGTAGCTGGTTAGTGAAGAATGCTGTTTGAACTATACTTGATCTTAATTACTCAGTTTGGTTTTGAATGATGAGTTTTGTCTAATAGATCACATGTTAGTCTGTAACATAATTAAAGCTGGTTAGTGAAGAATGTTTTTGAACTATATTTGAACTGGTTATCATAAGTCTGACATATAAGTATATGTGTTTTTGTAGGTTGGTAGTTTGTCCACTAGTAATGTGTCTGTTGGCACACCAGAAGTGGTAATTAGCACTAATGAGGTATATCTATTTGTAAATTTTCTTACTTGGCTAAGAATGTTGTTTGAACTCTATTTGATTTGAACTGTGTGTCAATATTTGTTGGGGAATGTGAAAATTATGTTCTAATAGCAATTGGTATCAAGAAGAAAAACGTGATTTCTGCTCTTGTTGCTTGCTTTAGGAATCAATGTTTCTAGGTAGAATTGATTATGTGTTTTCTTTCTGGTTTCCATCTCTATGATCCAATCATTTATGTCACATTTTAGAAAAATATACTGTACAAATGATCTTGATATATACAGGGAGTATTGGATTTGATTATCTGCTCTTGTTGCTTGCTTTAGGAATCAATGTTTCTAGGTGGAATTGATTATGTGTTTTCTTTCTGGTTTCCATCTCTATGATCCAATCAATTGTGTTACATTTTAGAAAAATATACAAATGATCTTGATTACTCTGTTTGGTTTATTTGGTTTCGAGTAACGAGTTTTGCTGAATTGATGACATGCTAGTTTGTAACTTAAATCGTAGCTGGTTAGTGAAGAATGCTGTTTGAACGATTTTTACTGCTCACTTTGAAATTTATCTTGGCTTTTTTAGGCTGTTGGCAATTCTAGTGAACCTCGTCGACCTAAAACGCATTGGGATCATGTTTTAGATGAGATGGTTTGGTTGTCGAAGGTATGCTTTACCAGCTCAGACATCTACACTTCATTGTGACACATAGTTTAGGCGACTTTGTGATAACTTGATAATCTTGTAACCTGCAGGACTTTGAGTCGGTGAGAAAGTGGAAATTAGCTCAAGCGAAGAAGCTTGCTAGAAGAGCCAGCAAGGGCATGATGGACCAAGCTGCGAGAGGAGAAAAGAAGGTTTGCCTTTTCCCCCTTCTAAATGTCGAGTTATCTTGGATTTCTACCTACCTATTATTATGTCCATGAGTTTTCATGGCGTTGCTATCTCCTGCGATTTCCTACTTCATGTTACGAAATACCACTAGAGTAAAAATAGTTCATGTTTCATTTTATTCCTTTTAAGTCTTCCTAAATTTGAAGCAGAAGCTTGGCACACTCCCACATTTAAACGATCTTATGTGGGATGAACATATTGCAAATTTAAGATAGGATAGTTGACATCCTTATTTTGTGGTGTACCAATACTTAAAGAAAGTTCAGGAATAGTTATTATTAGTGTCATGTGAGCTTATTCTCTTCTAAGTCTGTCTAGATTACTGACAACGTCCACTGGGTCTGAATCAATATGTGATACAAGCTATGTTTCTTATTATGACCCCTGCTGCCTAGTGTAAATTGCTTTCAGTCTCATTGTTTTCCTTCAAGTCTTCCTAAATTTGAGGCAGAAGCTTGACATCCCCCATTTAAATGACAGATATAATGTGGGATCAGTGTAAGACTGCTGTCATTTTTAGATTGTTGAATCTCTTGCAAATTTAGGATATGATACTTGACATCCTGATACTGGGGTGTACCGATACTTACGAAAATCCCAGGAATAATTATTAGTATGCTTTCTATTATCTGTTGGAAAACAGATTGAAACTTACATTTTTACTTGTGAAACTGATATTTTTGTTACTCATCTATAATACTGTTTGAAACTGACATTTTATTGTGTTCCTTGGGACGACAACTGAAGTTCTGAGTCGTGCTACTGCAATCACACGCACCTTAGCACTATCTGGTTGTTGCGTTCCTGTTTCGTTGTGAATCGCATTGGTAGCATGGATAGTATTATGTATAGTATTGAATTTTCTATCAGTATTTGTGGATCTTTAGATTTATAGGACAATCTCTATGCAAAGATGTGAACTTCTTTTCTCTATAATTTCTAATTCGATATTTGTAATTAGCTATTTTTATAAGAAAATGCAAGGAAAAAGAAAAAGGAATATTCTAACCGTAAGTTTGGAACACTTCTTCGATGATAACAATTCACGCGTGTCTGAGGTGATTTATCAGTTGATCTAGTTGTTCATTCTTCAACCTGTCTCCTCGTATCCATCTTTTTCCATTCGGATTTTTTTTTGCTCTAGCACCACAGTGGCCAAGTATTTAGTAGGTTACATCACTTAACTGGGAGAATAAGCCATATGTTATGGTGCGTTAATATGAGTTTATTTTTCTGCGGCAACAATCTAAAGATTCTTGATCTCTTTAGATCAAGAAAATCTTTTTTTTTTTTTTTTTTTTGACGCGAAAGGGCCAATTCAATTAAGAAAACAAAGATGTCACCAAGAGTGACACCAAAGTACCAAAAAAACACCAAAGTTACAAAAAAGAAAAAGGAAAAGAAAAAACAAGCTCACTCCTCCAAACAAGAAGGTCAACACACAAGCTCTTCCCAGAACTGCCTAAAAAAGCAAAAAGAAACGCACACAATCACTCTTCAAAATCCACATTTTCATCTTGAAACGAGCATTTGACTGCCTCTATTTGCTCATCATAGTCAGAATCAGAGTCGAAATCTCCCACACCATCAGTATTCTCGATCAAAGGAATTTCCATATTTGATTTAGCACGACTCTCTAATAAATTTCTACATATAGATCTCTCCATAGGATGGTAAGAGATACCCAATAACTTGTTAAAAGCGATTTTGGCATCTATTTCGGCCTTAGTAATAGTAGAAACTGAACTGAAGTCTATTTTGGCATCCTAAGAAAATCTTCTTTTACTCCTGGAGAATTTAAGAAACTAGAGTTATCGCGACCTATGGACTTTGTATATAAGCCAAATCAGAGAAGTTTCAAATCCTGAATTGAGGCAAAATTTTTCTATGAAAACGTTTGATTTGATGCATTTAGTCACTGCCAAAAGTTTAAATGGGTCAACGTAGTATGAAAGTGTGCGCTGTGTGCACGTGTGATTTGGTACCTTTACCAGTTACCACTTCTTTGAAAATTCCTGATACAACCACTTTCTAGTTAAACCACTGTTCGACAAGTCGTGACGATTTTCTCTTTTCCTTTCTCTGTGGTTCATTTGCTCTCCAAGATCGCTTCGCTAAAGCCGACCATGGCTTTTTCTTCTTCTTTGAATTCATCGAAGAATCTACTCCCAGTAGTCTCTGATGGTACTACATCAAAAGGGGGAGTTGATGAGAGTCTTTTCAAAGGTTCCTCCATGACCAAACGTGGAGCTTATGCTGCGATCTCTTACATGGGTTGTGCAGGTCTCTATCTCTTTCCTTCTCCGCGTCTATTTATCTAATTTTAGAATTTGTTTTAATCTGGAGTCCATTTTATGCCAATGAATTGGATCTGGGGAAATTGTATTTAATTGTAGAAATCATTTGACAGATTATAACTGTTAGGTACTCATTATCACACTGAATTTAGGTTAAAACTATGTCTTCTGTTTGAGTATCTTTAAGGGAAATTATGTTCAAGTAGCAGAAGTAATCAAATTCTATTTCGTTATGTTCAGCTTATTTGGTTGTGGCGGGACGAATACAGACTTACAAAATTGGGAATGATTACAAGAGTACTGCCAATTAGTTATCAACCTTACGTCTTGTTGCTAATTAGAATTTGCGTTTCCACATCCCACGTCTTTATATGAGGAAATTAGGGTTAGATGTGAGACATGAGTGTATATCAACAATGCGAAGTCTCATAAAAACTAAGTGAACTGAGAACAGATACCTGTTATGTTAGATCAAGTAGGTCTTTTTATTGGGACATTAGTTAGCGTTTCTTCGAAATTGTGTATATCTCGCATTTGTTTTTTTCTCCTGCTCAGAACCCTTGTTCAGAGTACCCTAGACTAAAGTGTAGTTAGGAAAAATCAGACAACAGGCTCACTTTCAGTTTACATGAGTCATTTATCTTTCCTAGTTGACATGATTGTTTTGACATATCTTATTTGAGTTGTTGTTTTCTTGGCGGGTTGCTCAGTGTTTTGTAATATCATTTGTATATCTCTTATGGTACTGACAGATTCAGTTAAACATATTTGTTGCAGTACTCTTAGTCATGTTTAACAAAGCTGCTCTCTCTTCATACGGTTTTCCATTTGCAAATGTTATCACTCTCTTTCAGGTACTAGACTAGTTCTTTTTTGCCATGAAACAGCTCTAACATTCTCGTACTTGTGTAACTTTGTTATTTTGTTCTGTATGTTTCAGTATGTCGTCATTATTTTTAGACCATCATTCATCTTAGTATGTTACATGCCTGGCTTCAATTTTAGGTAGGATTTAACATATGTTGATCCTGTTTAATTTGGATCTGCTAGACTAGCAGATCAACTTAACGAAGGTGCCATGTTATGTTCTTCTTTCTTCACGTCGATTTACAAGCAATGGGTTAAAACTATTCCAAATTTTTGTGTGTCGAAACTTTGAGTGCTGTTCCAAACCCTTGATATGTCCTTTTAAGTATCAACAAATTACCGTCTACTTCTGCAAGCTTGCCTTTGTGTTTCATATGCACTCCTATTTAGGGGCCCACTATTTATTTTGGTTCAATGGCTCGAGTTTTTGAACAGACGTTTTTCAGATTTTCATAAAGCAGTCCACTTCATGTCGTTGCAGATGATATGCTCATGTTCATTTCTTTATGCGATGAGGCGTTGGAAGATTATTTCATTCACAGTTGGTGAACCTTTATCAGAAAACACTGGGAGTCTAGTGCCATATAAGACGCTGGTTCATACACTGCCTCTTGCACTTTCGTATCTTCTTTACATGGTATGCCGTTGTGCTGAATGTGTCTTAACCCGAAATCTCTATGTTTACCTTTTTTTTATACACTTTTTTTTTGTCCGAAGCTGGTCACGATGGAATCTGTGCGTGGAGTAAATGTTCCAATGTACACTACCCTTAGGCGGACGACTGTGGTATTTACAATGGTTGTTGAGTATTTTCTGACAGCGCAGAAATATTCCTCCTCTGTTATGTCCAGGTAAGTTGCTTTCTCTTGGTACTCTTTTTACTGATTGAAACATGGGGGATGTTTCTCTTACATAGTATTGCATTTCTGTTAAATTCTCATATTCATTTTTCTTATTGGGAAACTCCAAGGGATTCATCAGTGTGGCATTGATCGTACTTGGCGCATTTATTGCTGGAGCTAGGGACTTGTCATTTGACTCCTACGGTTATGCTGTCGTTCTCTTATCCAATATTACGACGGCAATATATCTCGCAACTATTGCTCGTATTGGTAGAGTTATTACACCTTTACTTTCGAAGTTTGTGCTGTCACTTCTGTGGGTATCATATATAACATTTAATTATTCTCACAGGAAAATCAAGTGGCTTAAATAGCTTCGGTCTAATGTGGTGCAATGGTAAGATAGTTTTCTTACACTGATATTTGTTGACACTTGATCTTTCTACTAAACTAAGGATCAAATGAGATATATGTGAAATCAGTCCTACCAAACCTCTGTCTGACCATTTATCTTTCTTGCTTTTGTTCTAGGAATAATATGTCTACCGATTTTGCTCTTCTGGACAACTTTCCGGGGCGATTTGACAGCAACATTTAATTTTCCTTATCTTTATTCCCCTGGCTTTCAGGTATTTATCTGGCCACAAGCAGAATTTTTTTTCTTTTCAACATTTTGTATGCCTTAAGTGGTTACAGCTAGTAACAGGAAGATGCTGGAATCCTGCATTTGGGCAAGCAGCTTCCTTTATGCTTAGTTTTAGTTTTATCAATCTCCTACAATCATATTATAACATCAAGTTTTTCTTCATTGAACTGGACCCAATGCTGTCTTCGAATTTTACTGTATTCATCTACTTTTATGCTTTCTGCTGAAAGCAACTATAGAGGACAGGAAATGTTGAGAGTGTTGTGTAATCTGTTTGGGTGAAATGTGCATATCTATAAAGAACCTCTTGACAATTTTATTTATTTTAACTGGAATGTCCCTTCTAACTGTTACCAATGCTCTTAATTATTTATAGGCTGTGATGCTTCTTTCCTGCATAATGGCGTTCTTCTTAAACTACTGTATATTTTTGAACACAACTCTCAACTCAGCAACCACACAGACTATATGTGGGAATATGAA
Organism: Papaver bracteatum; assembly: GCA_023529315.1. Classification (NCBI taxonomy): domain Eukaryota; kingdom Viridiplantae; phylum Streptophyta; class Magnoliopsida; order Ranunculales; family Papaveraceae; genus Papaver; species Papaver bracteatum. The sequence goes on from JAJJWX010003671.1 coordinate 1,644,670, forward strand.
GGTACACTCCCTATCCTTTTGGATTCTTAAGCTATGTTAACTTCTGCTATATATATATTACGTGAGTCTTAAATTACCAAATTACATGTCAAGATTTTGAGCGCATTCAAAAATAGATCAAGCTCGTCTGCGTGATGATCTTGTGGAGGTCATCTACACAAGATCAGTACACAAGATCAGCCAATTTCTGAAACTTACCACAAAAATTGATTGAAAGATACGCCAATACAGCTCATCTTGTATAATCGTTGATAAAGATTTCCATTTAGTGAGACAACCAGGTAGGGGTAGCCTAAATTTCTGATGAACTTTATGTTAATCGGTCACAAAAAACTGTATTTCTTATGAACTTTATGTTCAGTGTCAACAAAAAGACTATCATCATCAACACATCACCATGTTGACTCAGTATGCTCATTATATATGGAGATGAATCGAAGTTTGATCTGCAGTGAGGGTGATCTACATTGTACCGTGCAGATGATCCAATCAAAAGTTTAAGCCTGTTTTTGAACTTATTGCTAATACCAACCCCTTGTGTAAGATTTAGGTTTCTAGACGATGGAATGGGTGTTAAATGTACCATCATTGCTGCACCTTTTTAGTATTTTTAAGTGCACTGATATTTTGTGATGAAGATCTGCATGCTGAACTAACGATCCTCACAAAGAATACCCCCTGGAGCATTTTTACGGGAGTGTAAATGATGACCGTTGATTCAAACTTCTTGTTTGTGTTTCTACAGTACGGGCTGCCTTTTTTTTATTGGTGCTAAACCTCCATTATCCAGCTATCTAGCCACTGTAGGAGATAGACGACTGTTTTCATCTTGTAGCGCTAAGGATTTTCGAAATCTTGGGATGCCTAAGAAGATAACAGGCATATATGGAAGAAAAAGGAGAAAAAGAACATTAACTTAATAATTGATGTAAGCAAATTAGGCTGCTTGTAATCTAGGAAATCCCTAGTCCCAATGTAGGTTAGACCATTCAGATTCATAAGGTTGTATTGGTGAAGGCGTGAAGCAAAATAAGAAAGTGGGATCAACCTGTTAAATAAGTTCATACTATTTTTTATTTTATTTTTGGAGAGCATGTAATTTCTGAATGCTTCTACTTCTTCCTACCAGCATATGATTTTGCACTTTTCAATTGATAAATCTCCCTTTCTTTTTGGTTTGGTAGTCCTTTGAAATGTTTTTTGAACTTCGTGACCAATGTGTTGTGATAGGATCTCTTTACCATCGGACTTGGATGGATCTTATTTGGTGGGCTTCCATTTGATTTTGTAAGTATAAATTGCTTTCCTGATGGCTTTTTCTCTGGTTAAAGTTGTTTGCACATGTGATTTTAATAATTTTTGTTTTTAATTCTAGTTCAATGTTCTTGGGCAATTTCTTGGTTTCCTCGGCTCCGGATTGTATGCCTACTGTAAGCTTAAAGGGAAATAGCAGAATTTTGGTCCTTATATTCACAGCTTTTTTACTTGGTTGGAATCTGCCATCATGCGTCAAATTTTGGTTCAAGACTGTCTTTTCTATTTGCATGTAATGAAAAAGCCTTTGCAGAAGTACACCCACCAATTATTTTGCTTTCTTCACTTGTGTAATATTGTTGAACGGTCAAAATGAAAATTTGGATCATGGGCATTTCAGGTGCTTGATTTTGCCGATGCTAATTGAGATTTATAACACGAAGGCTGGTACAGTAATTTATTTTGTCTGATCCTGAAAAATGAAGTTGTAGAGTTATAAGATTAAATCTAAGATGTACTAGGCTTAGTTCTATTTTTCTCAGTTTTTGTTTCATAACAATATAATCTATTAATATTCTTATGTATTTTTTTTTCCTCTTTAAATTTCTGTGCTGTACTTGAAATCCTGTAGTACTAATAGTGGTGATGTAGAGAATCTAAGAGTTCCAGTTCATGGGGTATACAGAGAGCAGAGATGTTTCTTTCTTGTCTTCAAGAACTGACAACTTACTTACACTGGTTGGCCAGATAAACCTGTCCATGATTGCACAACTACATGCCTGGTCTACACACTCATCTGATGTAGTAACTAAAGTTGTTTCTATTTTTGTTTCAAAGTTATTTTCATATTCAATTCCATGCCAGTATAAAGAAGACAAACATGGCAGAGATGAGAACCTTTGTTACTTTCTCCTTTTTTTATGTTCAACCCTTACATGGTTGAATTGAAAAAGTGGGTAATCAATGACTTGGTAAAGAATATAGAAGAAGAGAGTTGGGAGTGACAGAATGAGTAGTTTGTGGGATCTTTCTCTGGCCACTCCACAAAGAAAGGGACACATTTATTCAAGAGATAAGCTAATTCTTCCAAGTTGGACTAAAAAAATATCATTTGATTTTCAAAGGTGGCTTGCTTATGTTGAAGTTTAATATGATACTTTGCCTATTTCAGTACTTGTGAGCCAGATATGGTTTGACCAGGTTGCTTGACAGTATCATGTCATTTTGTCAAAGTTAAATGAGGGCCTAGCGAGTCTTAATGACAGATACGGGTGCAAGAAAAACATAGTGAATAGTCATCTAACACTTGTGCAGTCTACTCTATTTTTATTCTGATGCAACTGAAATTTCATTCCTCAACCAAATAACTTCGGGCGCTGATCTGGCTATTGAACTACTCGCGAACTGAATTAAGAAAATAAAAGAAACTTAGAAACAGGACCCACCAGGGAAAAAGTAGTCTCGAACTCCTGATGAGCAAAACATGGGTGTCTCTTTGTCTACATTTCTTAATGAAAGCAAATTTGACCTCTACTATTCTCCTCTCTCTCTTTTATAAGTTTGGAATGAAATTGAGAAGAGACCTAGGATCTGGTGATTTGAAGCCACAGAAAAATGCATTAAGACGAGCAGTAAGTAATGGCCTTTGCAAAAGGGTGCGTGGGGTCTTAAGGCGCTTAAGGAGGCGTGGGAGAATCTATGTAGATGATGGGCACGCCAACCTGAACCATCATCCAAATTATTATGAAGAGTGTTAAACAAAAGTATAGGCTTTATTTTTTTAAGTTTAAGAAGAACAACAACAAGAAGAAGGCTTTTAAAAGGAGCTTTTGGACTTCCCCATGGTTCTTCTTTTCATTGGTTAGATAGATAATAGAACCAATGTAAAATGGAGTTGTCCCCTGGTGCAGACTCAAAGCAGGGCTCTTTCAGCGCCGATGTCTCCGCTTTAGGTTTTGTGGAGTGTGAAAAGAAGAAATTGAAAGCAAGAGATGGTGATGAGAGTTTTTGTTTTGTATTGCATACATTATACTACTATTCTCTTCCTGCACACACACACTCACACACGTAGTACTATTAGCTGTTCATTTAGAAACTTCTTTCTAGACAATCCTTTAGCTGACATTCTGCATTTCTGTTCCCAAGATTCTCCACTCACCCCATCACCCCCAAGGCCCCCAACTACTTTCGCAAACTTTCTTCTGTTAGAAATAGTCACATTGCCTATGTCTTATGGAGCACTGTATAAGTCTTAGATAATCCTTACCTTGTAAGCAGGATTTCAAAATTAACTGCTCATGAGTTTGTAATATCTCTGCAAATCTCTAGCATAGTATTGACCTCCAGGTGATGTTTTTTCCGTCGAGGAGTCAAGGACTTGAAAGCTTCTTGTTTAACCTTCCCCAGATCAGTCAGGTGCTCTAAGAGACTTGGATACCCTGGTCTGTCGAATAAAATAAAAGTACAAAATCAATACAACAAAAAATGCACATTGGCCAACATATAAATGAAGCCAAAATATGTATTTATTTTTCCTTTATAAAATAAATAAGAAGATTTCTTTTTATGTATTTGGGGTCTTGTTAAAATGTGAAATCCATTAAAGTGGTTAAAGATCTCTTTGGAGAGAAAGAGTACAATGAGAAAAGGGTGTTTAATAGGTTTTTTTTAGGGAGTTTGGTTCTGGGTGGAGAATATTGCAGGTGCATGCGCAAGTAATTAAGGGGTTTTTATGAGTACAAATTAAGCATGACTACTCACACCATCACTAAAAGTAACGTACTCTCCCTTATTATAATCTCTTTGACATCATTCCACTCACTATCTCCACCTTATCATCCCAAGGCGCCATACCAGTAACAACTAACAAACTCTTCTATATACATATTCTCTCTTCTCCTCTCTCACATTTGCGAAACCCTAGTTAGCTATAACAGCTACTAGTACTAATCTCTTGTCTCTGATCACTTCTTATATATATATATATATATTTATCTTCTCCTCTTTTTCATGTATATCTCTATCATCATCTCTTCACAGACTACAACAAAATCACTCACATTCTTATCAGATCATCATCATATGTTTAGAAACAAAAAAGAGTGTCATCCATTCATACATACATGGTACAGAGTCTACAGACTCGATACTGCTATATGCTTCATCATCTAGTAGGCGTCGTTGTCAACCGAAACAGATGCATCATTGCAAGATGCAAGGATTTGCATTCCCTGCTACAAATTAACCCTCTCTATCTAAAATATCTGTTCTTGATGTACCTGCATGGAACCCATGCACATGTTTATAACGGTAAAAGTTTTTGTTTGTTTTGTACACAAACATATACTATGTGTATGTGTATGTGTGTGTTTAGTTGTCGATCGGTTAATTGTCACCGTCGTCTCCATGTCAGTGTTTTTGTTCATCATGTCAAATTGTCAAGCGTATATAAAGGTCACCACATTGTCACTATCGTCGTTGTCTTTGTCTTAGCTAGTCCTATCCTAGTCATGGTAGATTGAAAATTGTGAATTATCCTACAGTTAGGTACACACATACGATAGCACCTCAGAAAGTGTACTCCAGCACCACCACCACCACGATTTACTTCTTTGTAAGATTCGACAGAGAAGAAATTAAGCACGAGATAGAATATCGCTGTTAACTGTCTTTGTCAATGGATTTTTGGTTCATCCCAAGTGCATTTCAAAGAGCAATGGAAGGTCTTGCACGCCCGTCTCGTCAGATAAGTTCCATATATATTTTCCCATTCTAGTCTTTATTAATGATAGCACCAGTGGATTTTATTACATGTTAAATCATGATTCAAATTCCCACTTAACACCATATTCCACCATCTCAACTACCAAACAAACATTATCTCGCATCAGTACGATTCTCTCCTAATCCACCAAGCATTGCTTTCCTACAAAAAACGCGTGATGTTTGCAAGCTGATTACCATCCATACTGTCCTGTCTCTCAAAAGGTTCTATATGCTCTTTTCCTTTAGTATATATAAATCATTCAAGTGCTTGTAATTTCGGATCAAATTCGAAATGTGCTTAATTAACACTTAATCTTGAGCAGTTGTTAATTTTGTGAACATGGTTTTGACGCAAGCATGCGCCTTCTTTGAGCTGCCTATACATTCACTTGGATATCAAGCTATTGATCTGCTTATTCCTACTTAATTCTCTTAATTTGCTAGATGACGCGGAGAAGTTCATACATACATAATCAAGATCGACGTGGATACGAATCAAAGAAAGCGATGTTGGTGAGGTTCAATCCGAAGAAGACTTAACAGTACACGTCAATTCGATTTTTGATTGAGCCGCGCCAATATCACTTTCATAACCGTCTTTACTTGGCTATTGTTGTCCCTCTCCTTCCAGGTTCATCTCCTTCTCAAACTTCTTGTTTTGCTTTATTTTAAGTCCCTGACAATAATCTCCAGCTCTTTCTATGACATTCAAGTAGGTTTTCGGTTTAGTCAGTACTGTCTTGCTATAGCTGCAAGCCCACAGATGATGGACAATATTTTATTATGCTAAAAATGTACCACCATTTTCGCATATTTCCTGGATGAATTTTTATTTAGGTTAAATTTTGTTTATTACCTTGCACTTTGCAGGTAAAAAGCATTAAAGTACTAACCATGTTTTTAGGAGACAGATTCCTTTGTGCTTAATATTACTGTTAACTAATTAGGCTAGAAACAGGGTTTTCTACTGAATTTATACTTATGTAATGTAAAAGCTAAGAAGCTCTAGATCTAAAGGCCGGGGTAAAGTGTGCCTTGCCATCACGTTTATGATACAACACATGACGCTAAAATTTGAGCACAACATGACATAACATATCTGGATTCACTCTTTGGGATGTATATGAGTTTGAATAGCTTTAAGGTTATGTATATGAGCTAGTACAGCCATTAGACTTTACCACCCTGGTAGAGTAACATTTTGTCAGGTCATTTTGTTAAGTCATTTGTTCATGACATGATTTAGACCAACTTATTGTCATCATTTGGTCCCTCAATTAAAGTAGTTAAATAGCAGAAAATGGATTGTGTGATTGCAGATTTTATTTCATTGTGCACTTGGCAGAAGTTTAAAGCATCCACAGTGGATGCCAAGACTATGGATTTGTTCTCTAAGCACAATGGAAGAAGGCAAAATTTGACAGATAAAACATTTGCCAAATTGGTGCCAGGCGCCTTGTTAAACCATGCTTGTTGCTAGGTGATGCGTGTCGTATGCGTCAAAAATAATTCACTTCCTCACTTAACTAAATATGAATATAGTATTCGATAAGAAAGAGTTCGTATCCACAGAGAGGCGATTGTTGTTATGCAATTTTCAGATTCTTATGTAACCAATTAACCCAAGGTGTGTTTTTGTTTTTATCAAAGTAATAATACTAAATAAAGCAAAGTAAATAGTTGGAATAATCAATAAGGAGAAGATATTGGTTAAGGGTTAGTATCATTCACAAACATGTATTTTTCATCTATGATTAGAATTGGTATTTAATCTCTCAATTATCAAAAGTCCTAGGATATCTTGATCGCAAGAGTATCCCGTTTATTTCCTGATTTTATCACAAACAACATTAAAAGATGCTATTGTGAAATCTTCTTAAAAAGCAACCTAAAGTGTAAAAGCACAATTAGGTTTAACTCCCTAAGAGCAATAAGTTCTATGAAATAAGACTAATTGATGCAAACAAACGTGTAAAAGCACTAATTCGTTTTAACAAAGGTTATGATTCATATGCGATTAAAAAGATGTATCACTACAAGTATTAACCACAATATGCTACTAGAAATCAGAGATAACAACTTTTACGTATTGAAAACCCTAATATAGCTTTAGAGATGAAAACAAATCCAATTGATTCCGGACTCAACCAAACTAGCATTCAAATCATATGATAATAAAACAATGAATCATAAACGATAAAATTGAGACAAAACTAATTCATAGAATCAAATAACATGCTTGAAGAAATCAACTTTTTATCCCATAACCAATTATTGTATTTAGCTACTCATATTCATGGAGTTCATCATCATAATATTCAAAGAAATAAGATGAAACATAAAAGAAACCAAACCCTAGAAGTAGTTCTCTGCAAAAGTTCCAAGAATAGAATAAAAACGTTGTATATCAAATTGTGTAGAAAACTTCCTTTTTATAGCTTTTTCTCCTTCCAAAAATAGGTTTTGTCTTCAAAGTCCATTAGTTGGAAATCCACCAAGCCCACGTGTGAGAGAAACCCATGTAGAAAATCTGTCCCAAAAGTGGTCGCCGGAAAACCTGGGTTTTGGCCGGAATCCGGTCACCGGAAAATTGCTTCAGGCCGCTTCTCTCTTCAGAAACTGTCACTAGCTAGTGCATACTCCCAGCAGCTCATCCTTCCTTCCCTGCATTTCAAACATTCGCAAAAATCATCCAAACCAATTCTCTATCCCTTGCGAAAACGCACCCAAAAGCGTGACGCGTAGCTCATATGTCCGGCGGCCAACTCTTGAATTCGACTCATACCCGCCTCACGATTCACTGAAATATTATGATTAACACTTTCGGTTCAGAAATCCGATACCCGGAACTAGTATCACCGGCGCGCCATTTTCGCTTCGTTTTCGCACTGTTTTCTGCAGCAAAACTCCCCCACTGCACCTCATTATCCATATCCCAGCTGCCAGGACCATTACCCCTCTCAGCTGCTAAGCAAAGCACCACTACTGCAACACCATCTTCACCCCAGGTTCAAGACTGAACCCATAACCAATTCACCACAAGCTTAAGCTCCATGGCCACTACCACCAACCTCAGACCTGCTGTAATGTAGCTTAGCTGCAATAGCTCCATGCTTCACTGAAACCCGATCTGTTCATCATCACTCCACCAAAACTCATATCACTGAATTGCATTCGACCGACACAGCAAGACTCGCAGCTTCTCTCTTGTAAGTTACCCTGCAACATCCCTTGTAAACCTTGTACTAACAGCATCAGCAATGCCATTGCAGACCTTGTTCTGTAGCTTCAACCCTACACAAATCAGTGCTACCACCACAGGTTCAATACTTCCAGTTCAACTTCAATTGCAATCATTAATCCCTCATGTCTCCACCTCCAACAACATTACTTGCTCTCAACTGTCAGTTCCATGCCAATACTTAAGCTTCCACCTGCAGTCTCTCATCTTATGCTTCCTTGTAACTGCAGCTTATTCACTTCATGACTCACTGCACACAACCGCGATGAATCAACCAGCAACTCTACCTGCAATACCATGAAACTCTATCTCAGATTCGATCCAATGCACAGACCCAACTATTCAGTTTCATTGCCAGATCCAGCCACAACTGCCATCACTATTTCATTCAACTGCCATTGCTTCTTTTTCCCTGCGTTGCACTTGTTCTCATCTCCCAGTTCTTCTCAACTGCAGCAGCACAACCAACTCAAGACCAATCTCTTCAACTCAGGCCACCTGCAATTCCTAGCACCACCTTCAAGTTCACTCACAGCTGCACTTCTATTTTACAACACAACCTCCACCTGCAATAACCAATAACACCAACTCCAATAACCACAAGCATATCATATCCACCTGAACCTCAATACCACCATTCAAACCAGTCAACCCCATTAGCTTCACCACAGATCAATTGGTAGCAGCACTGTGAGCTATCTTCCAACATCCATTTCAAATTCAGTACCCATTCTTAATTCTAGTCATAACAACCCTCATCAGATTCAGCTAATACAACTCGAACTCATAAACAACTTCCGTTCGAGCTCAGAGAGAGAAGCCGCAGATCTCCAATAGCAACACCATCCATCTCTCAGACTGCATCCGTTCTTAAATCAACAGCAAAGTAAAGTCCCATCCTAATTCCACCATCTCTGCCACAGATCGAACCCAATTCATTTTCAAGAACACCAACCCTAATTTCTAAATTCATTCATCTTCTGTTTACTTCATCTCCATGTTTGCTCGAATCAACAGCAGAAACCACCATACATCTCGTCAATTCCTCTTCCATCAATCCTTGATTCAACACCAACAACCTTTCCTTTAATTTTCGATTTCTCACAGCAGCAAGACAGCTGCTTCTCCTTTCTTCTTCAGGCGCAAGTGAATCAGAGGTATAACTCAGGGTTGTACTGATTTGGGTGGGATTTAGACGCCCCACTATTAAACACCTCAGGCTATCTACACTTGCTCAGATGATAAGAGACACCCAAATGGCTACCCCTTAACCTTGACTGGATTTTGTTTAATATTCCTCCACAGAGCTGCCCCTTAACCAGTACCGGGCTCCAGATAGTGTTCGCAGTGAAATGACCTTTTTTCCCTTTTCGCTCCAAATGGCTAATTTCTCCTTCTTTTGCTCCAAACGACTCCAAACCACCTAATACACCAAAAACAAAACATAAGATACATAATTTACAAGAAAAATAGCAAAGAAAGCATAAATACTAGATATAGAATTAAGTGTTTTAGAACACCTATCAAATTCCCCCACACTTAGACTTTGCTAGTCCTCGAGCAAATCAAACAAAACAATTCTAAAAGATACATACAACTCCGTGACGTCGAGGCTACGGTCACTTTTAGCATAAATAACAAGCCTTCAAACCCCTAGGTGTCCCTAGTGGACGAGTTTTAGTCTCGTGAAGGTTTACAAGAGGTCTGCCTACAAAACCTATATTTCAAACTCCGTCTATTTGTGACAAATCAATGAACGAATCCAAAATTACTACAGGAGGAGGTACCTTGCAAATTCAATTAATATATTAGTAAATAAAGCTTTAATTAGATAGTCGAACAAGCCACAATACTCGGAAACTAACAAACCACAATCACAATGAAAATATTAAGAAGATGGATATAGATGTAGATGTTGGTGAATGTTCACAAGTGATCGATGTTTCCCATATCTGTCTGAAGGTCACTGCCAAGATGAACCTATTCCTATTGGATTGAGATACTTGGTATGAATTCTACATCAACTCACTGGCATATACAAGGGAACCAGAAGTGACTTTATTCAACCAATATAATACTTTCCTTTCTTTTTCTTTTCTTTTTCATTTTTTTCTTCATTTTTTTTCTTTCACTTTTTTTTTTAGACAACATGATTGGATCAAACTGGATCCAAGCGCATGATTCTTGTCAGCAAGTACATGATAGTTGCCTTGGATCTTGCATTCCACGCTTGTTTAGGCGACGGAGACAGGGACTACGTTTCACACATACTGCTATTCCCAAGTGTCATTTTATTCCGTTTTGGTCTAATTGGTCGGTCTCTTTTTTTTTTTTTTTTAATTTTCTAGTAACTCAATCACTCTATTTCATCCTAGCAGTAATAACAACTCAATTTTTAGTGACCCACCAAAGCACTTAGAAAAAATAGATAAATATGGAAAAACAAAAATAGAACGTGATATGGTGATTTTCCGAGATATGGTAACAACTATCATGTTAATTGTGATTTCTGAGCTATGTTCGTCCCGTTTAGTTAATTGGTTCCTCAACTCCTGCATTCAAAATGGTTCCATCCACTAATGGTGTCATCCTAAAGGCATAAGTTTCTAGATTTCGGAGTTCAAAAAGCACAAATTTTTTTCTTGGTTTTTCTAATTTTCTGATTTTTTTTTTTAAAATGCATAAAACAAACCAAAACAAACTATACAAACTTATAAATGCTCCCCCACACTTAAACTTTACATTGTCCTCAATGTAAAATTGAATCATCCAAAGAAAGTTCAAGGTGGGAAATTCCGCAAATGATATGCAAAAACAAAGAAAATAAAGATAAAAGCAAATGCATAAAAATAAAAAGATAAGGGTAAAGATACAAAACCGGTGAGTTTCCTCCCACTTAGCACTTGGTTTAAAGTCATCAGCCTGACGTACTCCTTGTTTGCTAAGACTCCTCCAGCGAGAATGCCTCCACAAAGTTCACACCTTCCACAACTTCGGAAGTAAAATTCTCATAATATGGTTTCAACCGGTGTCCATTCACTTTAAACTCCTTTCCTGTAGCTATGCTACGAATTTCTACTGCACCATGAGAAAACACATTAGTAACAATAAAAGGTCTGATCCAACGTGACCTCAATTTACCCGGGAATAATTGCAAGCGAGAATTAAACAAAAGCACTTTCTGCCCAACACAAAATTGTTTTCTAGAAATCATAGAATCATGAAATTCCTTAGTTTTCTCCTTGTAAATGCGCGAGCTTTCAAATGCATCATTGCGTAACTCTTCTAGCTCTTGGAGTTGTAACTTCCTTTGCTTTCCAGCCCCATCCATCTCCATACTGCATTGCTTAATAGCCTAAAACGCCTTATGTTCAATCTCAACGGGTAAGTGACAAGGCTTACCGTACACAAGCCTAAAGGGAGACATCCCAATAGGTGTCTTGTATGCGGTTCTATAAGCCCACAAAGCATCATTAAGTCGCATGCTCCAATCTTTCCTTGTTGGATTCACCGTCTTCTCTAGTATGGATTTCACCTCTCGGTTCGACACCTCGGCTTGTCCATTGGTTTGGGGATGATAAGGTGTTGCAATCTTATGCGACACATTGTACTTCTTCAACAATCCTTGTAAGAACTTGTTTTTGAAGTGAGAACCCCCATCGCTAATTATGGCTCTTGGAATTCCAAACCTTGCAAAAATGTTAGCTTGCACAAAATCTGAAACCACTTTAGAATCATTAGTTGTGGTGGCTTTAGCTTCCACCCATTTCGAGACATAATCAACAGCAAGTAAGATATAAAAATTCCCATGAGAGTTGACAAAAGGACCCATAAAATCAATACCCCATACATCAAAAACTTCAATAAATTGAATAAACGTTTGTGGCATTTGATTTCGAGCACCTAGATTGCCTGTCCTTTGGCACCTATCACAAGTTGTGCAAAATATATGTGCATCCTTAAATATAGTTGGCCAATAAAAACCGCTTTCAAGTACCTTGTGAGCTGTTCTTTTACTCCCAAAATGTCCTCCGCAAGAATAGGAGTGACAAAAAGACAAGATAGAGTTAAATTCAGAGTCGGGAACGCACCTTCGTATGACTTGGTCGCTGCCATGTTTTCATAAGTATGGATCATCCCATATATATTGATTTCCTAACCTTTTAGGTTTGTCCCTCTCAGCACGAGACAAGTTCTTTGGGATTTGTTTAGACACCAAGTAATTCACAATATCCGCATACCATGGTTCCGCAAACACAATTGAGAATAGTTGCTCATCCGGGAAACTTTCACGCAACGGGATAGCTTCCTTGTCTACAGAAAGATGGCTCAAATGATCCGCAACGGTGTTCTCAATTCCTTTCTTGTCTTTGATTTCAATATCAAACTCTTGCAAGAGTAAAATCCATCGTATGAGCCTCGGTTTCGCCTCTTTCTTTGTAAGCAAGTACCTAAGTGCTGCATGATCTGAAAAGACAACAACTTTTGTACCAATTAGCTAAGAGCGGAACTTTTCCAAAGCAAAAACAATAGCTAATAACTCTTTTTAAGTGGTAGTGTAGTTTTGTTGGGCTTCATTTAACGTTCTAGAAGCATAATAAATAGCATGAGGTATCTTCCCCACACGCTGCCCAAGCACCGCACCAACCGCATAATCACTTGCATCACACATGAGCTCAAAAGGCTTGCTCCAATCCGGTGGTTTAATGATAGGGGATGAAATCAAAAGTTCTTTCAAACGATTGAATGCCGCCATACACTTCTCATCAAAGTTAAAAACCACATCTTTTTGCAATAAGGTACAAAGTGGTGATGCTATCTTGGAAAAATCCTTGATGAATCTACGATAAAAACCTGCATGACCAAGGAAAGAACGTATCTCACTCACCGTAGTGGGAGGGGTTAGAGCACGAATAAGGTCTATCTTAGATTTATCAACTTCCAAGACTTTAGAAGATACTATATGGCCTAAAACTATGCCATGAGTTACCATAAAATGGCACTTCTCCCAATTAAGCACAAGATTTGTTTCAACACATCGTTCAAGGATTAGTGACAAATTGTTCAAACAAAGGTCAAATGAATCACCAAAGACACTAAAGTCGTCCATGAACACTTCGATTATGTTTTCAACATATTCTGAAAATATACTTACCATACACCTTTGAAAAGTAGCTGGAGCATTGCACAAGCCAAAATGCATCCTTCGATAAGCAAAAGTACCAAAAGGACAAGTGAAAGTGGTTTTCTCTTGATCCTCCGGCGCTATCACAATCTGATTATAACCTGAATAGCCATCAAGAAAGCAATAATAAGAGTGTCCAGCTAGACGTTCAAGCATTTGATTAATAAAAGGTAATGGAAAGTGATCTTTTCTAGTAGTGGCATTCAATTTCCTATAATCAATACAAACCCTCCAACCGGTTTGCGCACGAGTTGGGACAAGTTCATTCTCATCATTCTCCACCACGGTCACACCTGATTTCTTTGGTACAACTTGTACCGGGCTCACCCACTTGCTATCGGATATGGGGTAGATAACACCCACTTCCAAAAGCTTGAGTATCTCCTTTTTCACAACTTCCATCATAGGGGGATTCAAACGACGCTGCACTTCCCTTGTAGGCTTTGCATCGTCCTCCAAACGAATCTTATGCATGCAAACGGCAGGGCTTATACCCTTGATATCGGCAATTGTCCATCCTATGGCCGTCTTGTGTTTCCTTAGCACCCTTAGAAGTTTTTGCTCCTGTAATTCACTAAGCTCGTTAGAAACAATCACAGGTAACTCTTCATTGTCACCCAAGTACAAGTACTTTAAGTGACTAGGAAGAGGTTTCAATTCTAACTTTGGAGATTTAACAATAGAGGGTAAAAGTTTTTCATCACTGCATGGTAAAGAAATAAAAGAGATATTATGCGTTTCCGGGCATCCTTGTAGTGAGTTGAGATCACCAAGGGCTTATTTGACCTCATTACCACATTCTACACCATTATCAATGGATGTAGTTAAAACGGTTTCCAAAGCATCTTCACCATTCAATTCAAACATTTGTTGTGCCAATGTATCCATAACATCAACGGAGAAGCAAGAGTGGACATCACTAGGATATCTCATCGTCTCGAAAATGTTGAAACGTATTACTTCTCCATCAAACTCCATAGTTAGCGTTCCCTTATCCACATTAATAATGGTCTTCGCCGTTTTCATGAAGGTACACCCAAGTAACAATGGAAGAGACGAGTCCGGTGAACCTTCATCCATCTCTAAGACACAAAAATCTGCTGGAAATACTAGTTGATTAACCTGCAAAAGAACATCCTCAACAATACCCATCGGGTAGACATTAGAGCGATCGGCTAATTGCAACACAATTTCAGCCTTTTTGAGAGGACCTAAATCAAGTGACTTATACATAGATGCAGGCATAACATTAAAAGTTGCACCTAAGTCTAACATTGCTTTGTTAAATATAGTGGTACCAATTGTGACGGGGATGTCAAAGCTGCCCGGGTCTTTGCATTTCAGTGGGAGTTTGTGTTGTAAGATTGCCAAAGCATTCTCCCCCCACACTAAGCACTTCATTACCTTTGAGCCTTTGCTTATTGGTACACAAGTCCTTCAACACTTTTGCATACTTTGGAACTTGCTTTATAGCATCAATGAGTGGTATGTTCACATGAATCTTCTTAAGAACGTCTAAAATCTCCTTTTCTAGCGCCTCCTTCTTAGAATTTGCAAATATGCGAGGAAAAGGTAAAGGAGGAACATAAGTAGGAATAGGAGTTTTAGAGTTAGGAATAGGTACCTCAGAAGTTTTGGGAGAATCCTCATTCTTCTCCTCCAAAACAGGTTCCTTTGGTGCTTCCACCTTGCCCGAATCAGCAACTTCGGGTGGCACAAGTTGTGTACCACTTCTCAACGTAATCGCATTGACACCCTCTTTTGGGTTAATAGGTTGAGAAGGGAGTTTCCCAATATTTTGTGCCTTCATTTGGTTCATCTCAAGAGCCATAGAACCAACTTGGGTTTGCAACTCTTTCATCGTGCTCTCCGTTCTTTGCATAAAAGATTTCATCAACTCCTCCATACTTGACCCCCGATTTTGAGGTTGTTGTTGTTGAAATTGAGATTGTTGAAATTGTTGTTGTTGAGGTTGAAATCCACCCGAATTGTTGAAAGTAGGTTGTTGAACCGCTCCTTGCTTGTCCGCATAGCTAAAATTGGGGTGATCTCTCCATCCCAGATTGTAAGTATTGGAATAAGGATCATATCGTCTTGGATGATTTGGAAAAACCGCATTAACTTGCTCATTGACGTCTTCATACCCATGAGAATTTGGTATCACCGCGGCTGAAACTTGTTGTAGCATTGATGTGATGTTTCCAATTTGTTGACGAAGTTCCTCCACCTCGCTTACTTCATTGACTCACAGAAGAAGCACATCCGAACCACGACTCAAGAATTGTTGAGAGTTTGCGGCCATGTTTTCAATCAACTCTCTATCTTGTGCCACCGTCTTGCTCACTAGTACACCACCACCCGCTGCGTAGATAAGGTTCCTATCACTTGATTGGAGTCCTTCATAGAAGTATTGGATGATCATGGCATCACTAAATTGGTGATGAGGACAGCTTGCCACCAACCTCTTGTATCGTTCCCAACAATCATATAACGATTCTCCGACATTTTGCTTCATTCCGCAAATCTCCTTGCGAATTTGAGTAGCCTTAGATGCAGGAAAATATCTCTCTAGAAAGAGTTTCTTGAGCCCATTCCAAGTTGTAACACTCCCGGAAGGCAAGTAGTATAACCAATCCTTAGCATTACCTTCCAATGAGAATCGAAAAACCTTCAACATAGCACCATCCGCCTCCATATTTCTTTGGGAGCATATCCATGACAATGGTGTGGAAATCCATAAGATGCTTGTTTGGATCTTCATTCACCAAACCATGGAACTTTGGTAATTCTCTAAGAAGTCCCGGCTTGATTTCAAAAGTGGAGTCGGTTTGAATGCAACCCTGCTGTATATCCAGCTTGTGAGAAGCTAAGTCTTTAAGTGAACGATTTGCAGGGTCACCCATTGCTTCTTCTCCTTCTCCTTCTTATTCAAAAGGAATATCGTGTTCTACTTCCTCTCCTTATTGAAGAAGAGCTTCGTGTTCTACTTCCAAGTCGTGTTCTTCCGTCTTGCCTTGCCTTGGTTGGAGTATTGTGCCTTTTCGAGTAGCTATCCCGCACCTTGGATAATTCCAATATTTAGAATCCATAGATTAGGTACTTGAAAAACAATTCTCGCAAACAAGTTAGAAACAAGACAACAAATGAAACACAAGTATGCAAGAAGAAATAATAAAAAGAAACTAAAAACTAGATAACAAGCAGAATGCCTCCCCGGCAACGGCGCAAAAATTTGATGCGTGTCGTATGCGTCAAAAATAATTCACTTCCTCACTTAACTAAATATGAATATAGTATTCAATAAGAAAGAGTTCGTATCCACAGAGAGGCGATTGTTGTTATGCAATTTTCAGATTCTTATGTAACCAATTAACCCAAGGTGTGTTTTTGTTTTTATCAAAGTAATAATACTAAATAAAGCAAAGTAAATAGTTGGAATAATCAATAAGGAGAAGATATTGGTTAAGGGTTAGTATCATTCACAAACATGTATTTTTCATCTATGATTAGAATTGGTATTTAATCTCTCAATTATCAAAAGTCCTAGGATATCTTGATCGCAAGAGTATCCCGTTTATTTCCTGATTTTATCACAAACAACATTAAAAGATGCTATTGTGAAATCTTCTTAAAAAGCAACCTAAAGTGTAAAAGCACAATTAGGTTTAACTCCCTAAGAGCAATAAGTTCTATGAAATAAGACTAATCGATGCAAACAAACGTGTAAAAGCACTAATTCGTTTTAACAAAGGTTATGATTCATATGCGATTAAAAAGATGTATCACTACAAGTATTAACCACAAGATGCTACTAGAAATCAGAGATAACAACTTTTACGTATTGAAAACCCTAATATAGCTTTAGAGATGAAAACAAATCCAATTGATTCTGGACTCAACCAAACTAGCATTCAAATCACATGATAATAAAACAATGAATCATAAACGATAAAATTGAGACAAAACTAATTCATAGAATCAAATAACATGCTTGAAGAAATCAACTTTTTATCCCATAGCCAATTATTGTATTTAGCTACTCATATTCATGGAGTTCATCATCATAATATTCAAAGAAATAAGATGAAACATAAAAGAAACCAAACCCTAGAAGTAGTTCTCTGCAAAAGTTCCAAGAATAGAATAAAAACGTTGTATATCAAATTGTGTAGAAAACTTCCTTTTTATAGCTTTTTCTCCTTCCAAAAATAGGTTTTGTCTTCAAAGTCCATTAGTTGGAAATCCACCAAGACCACGTGTGAGAGAAACCCATGTAGAAAATCTGTCCCAAAAGTGGTCGCCGGAAAACTGGGGTTTTGGCCGGAATCCGGCCACCGTCACCGGAATCCGATCACTGGAAAATTGCTTCAGGCCGTTTCTCTCTTCAGAAACTGTCACTAGCTAGTGCATACTCCCAGCAGCTCATCCTTCCTTCCCTGCATTTCAAACATTCGCAAAAATCATCCAAACCAATTCTCTATCCCTTGCGAAAACGCACCCAAAAGCGTGACGCGTAGCTCATATGTCCGGAGGCCAACTCTTGAATTCGACTCATACCCTCCTCACGATTCACTGAAATATTATGATTAACACTCTCGGTTCAGAAATCCGATACCCGGAACTAGTATCACCGGCGCGCCATTTTCGCTTCGTTTTCGCACTGTTTTCTACAGCAAAACTCCCCCACTGCACCTCATTATCCATATCCCAGCTGCCAGGACCATTACCCCTCTCAGCTGCTAAGCACAGCACCACTACTGCAGCACCATCTTCACCCCAGGTTCAAGACTGAACCCATAACCAATTCACCACAAGCTTAAGCTCCATGGCCACTACCACCAACCTCAGACCTGCTGTAATGTAGCTTAGCTGCAATAGCTCCATGCTTCACTGAAAACCGATCTGTTCATCATCACTCCACAAAAACTCATATCACTGAATTACATTCGACCGACACAGCAAGACTCGCAGCTTCTCTCTTGTAAGTTACCATGTAACATCCCTTGTAAACCTTGTACTAACAACATCAGCAGTGCCATTGCAGACCTTGTTCTGTAGCTTCAACCCTACACAAATCAGTGCTACCACCACAGGTTCAATACTTCCAGTTCAATTGCAATTGCAATCATTCCTCCCTCATGTCGCCACCTCCAACAACATTACTTGCTCTCAACTGTCAGTTCCATGCCAATACTTAAGCTTCCACCTGCAGTCTCTCATCTTATGCTTCCTTGTAACTGCAGATTATTCACTTCATGACTCACTGCACACAACCGCGATGAATCAACCAGCAACTATACCTGCAGTACCATGAAACTCTATCTCAGATTCGATCCAATGCACAGACCCAACTATTCAGTTTCATTGCCAGATCCAGCCACAACTTCCATCACTATTTCATTCAAATGCCATTGCTTCTTTTTCCCTGCGTTGCACTTGTTCTCATCTCCCAGTTCTTCTCAACTGCAGAAGAAGACAACCAACTCAAGACCAAGCTCTTCAACTCAGGCCACCTGCAATTCCTAGCACCACCATCAAGTTCACTCACAGCTGCACTTCTGTTTTACAGCACAACCTCCACCTGCAATAACCAGTAACACCAACTCCAATAACCACAAGCATATCATCTCCACCTGAACCTCAATACCACCATTCAAACTAGTCAACCTCATTAGCTTCACCACAGATCAATTGGTAGCAGCACTGTGAGCTATCTTCCAACACCCATTTCAAATTCAGTACCCATTCTTGATTCTAGTCATAACAACCCTCATCAGATTCAGCTAATACAACTCGAACTCATAAACAACTTCCGTTCGAGCTCAGAGATAGAAGCCGCAGATCTCCAATAGAAACACCAGCCATCTCTTAGACTGCATATGTTCTTCAATCAACAGCAAAGCAAAGTCCCATCCTAATTCCACCATCTCTGCCACAGATCGAACCCAATTCAATTTCAAGAACACCAACCCTAATTTCTAAATTCATTCATCTTCTTTTTACTTCATCTCCATGTTTGCTCGAATCAACAGCAGCAACCACCACACATCTCATCAATTCGTCTTCCATCAATCCTTGATTCAACACCAACAACCTTTCCTTTAATTTTCGATTTCTCACAGCAGCAAGACAGCTGTTTCTCCTTTCTTCTTCAGGCGCAAGTGAATCAGAGGTATAACTCAGGGTTGTACTGATTTGGGTGGGATTTAGACGCCCCACTATTAAACACCCCAGGCTATCTACACCTGCTCAGATGATAAGAGACACCCAAATGGCTACCCCTTAACCTTGACTGGATTTTGTTTAATATTCCTCCACAGAGCTGCCCCTTAACCAGTACCGGGCTCCATATAGTATTCGCAGTGAAATGACCTTTTTGCCCTTTTCGCTCCAAATGGCTAATTTCTCCTTCTTTTGCTCCAAGCGACTCCAAAGCACCTAATACACCAAAAACAAAACATAAGATACATAATTTACAAGAAAAATAGCAAAGAAAGCATAAATACTAGATATAGAATTAGGTGTTTTAGAACACCTATCACTAGGCGCAGTTTTAAATTTTAGCACGATGGAAAGCGGAGTAAAATTCCACCCACATATATGTATTGTCTCACACATTGGACGTCACACTTGTGGATAAAACCCAAACCGTAATAGATTTGAAGCTAATATTTTGGAGATATGTTCCTCTTACCAAGTTCTACATGCCTACCAAAAAAAGTACATTCCGAGATAAAAAAAACCTCACCATCTTCCGGTCTTAATTTCACTGGCTAAAAATCGGTTCACTTTCAACGACTCGTTTTCAAAGTAGTGGATGGCGGTATTGTACGTCTTGGAATACGCTCATTTTCGATAGGAACATAGATATTTGTAAGAGAAAAATATTCTCAAAATGTTAGTTTCAAATTAGTTACGGTTGGATTTTCATTCACAAAAATTACGCCTAACTTGTGTGATAGAGTGAGAATAAAAGTGTGAAGGGATCCCTCCTCTTTTTTTATAAACTACTAATAAATAAATATACGAAAACAAACAAATATTTCTATCCATTTACGCTAAGGGAGGATCCCCTTATACTTTTTTACTCACACTATCTTACACATTAAACTTTTTTACTCACACTATCTTACACATTGGACGTCATTTTTGTGAATAAAAACCAAACTATATTACGAATTTGAAGCTAATATTTTGGGGATATGTTCCTCTTACAAAGCTCCATGTTCTCACCAAAAATGAGCGTATTCCAAAATGTATGACATCACCATCTACTACTTTGAAAATGAGACGCTGAAAATCAACGGATTTTTAAGCATTGAAATTAAGATTGGTAGATGATGGTGTTATATATTTCGAAATCTGCTCATTTTTGGTATGTATATAGAGCTTTGCAAGTGGAACATATCCAATTTAGCTTCAAATTCGTTACCATTGGTTTTTATTATTCTCAAAATGGGGTCCTAAAGTGTGAGATAGAGTGAGAATCAAAGTGTAAAGGGATCCTTCCTCTTTACACTTGATCTTAGAACATAACCCACTCAAGTATGCAAACGGGTACGCATACCAAAGTGACCAGACTAAGTTTGGATTCGCTAGCACGCGAATTGATACGCATACCACCAAACTCAGTAAAGTCCCAAAACTTGAACCTCACGCCATTATGCATACCGGTATGCATACTTGGTTCCCAGACCTTTACTAAACTAATCAGTACGCATACGGGTATGCATACCATGGTTCCCGGACTTGGATTACACATATGCAAGTACGCATACTGTGCTTAAATCCAATTGTTCTAAACTCCCATTTCAATCATTGAAACATTCTAGGAAGACGACAATAGCTGTCTCACACAAACTATTAGCTTCATAGCAATTTTCAAGTGATCGAATGATCAATATAAAACATCCCGAGTCTACATCAAATGACTGTCTCACACAAATCATGTAAGATGTTACCAGGCTATTTTCACATGATCATCTTTTGACTTTCGTCAAGAATATAAGATGAACTTGGTTAAAGCGAAAGCTTACCAACACATATTTCAAGAAATATGTAAGCGAGTTAAACTCAGCTCGAAATATCAAATGTGTATAATTGAAGTCTATATAGCTATACAACTTTTGTCTCAAATAGGAGATAAAGTAGATAGACTTTTGAGTGATAGATGAGTTCAAGTCTCCACATACCTTTTGTTGATGAAGTTCCATAAGCTACCATTAATAGTTCTCCGTCTTTGATCTATGAATTCCCTGAAGTCTAATGGTCAACTACACTTTCTATCCTAATCCGAGACTTAGCTATAAGTAGACTAGAAATCAAGATTTATAGTTTTGACAACTAAACTCAACAACAAGCTTGAGAAAGCAACACTTGCGAGTTCAACCGAGCAATGCTCTAACAATACTGCCATGCCAAACTTTATTTTAATTGTTGGCCTACATGTCATCTAGGGACTGTTAGGTTATTTTCATCCAAGATAAATAGATGAGGAATGTGTATTCAGAGTAAGGGCTACAACAAGGAGAGTTCTTCTTCAGAATGAACAACACTACCAATTTAATTTTCAGTTTCACCTCAAAATACTTTCATCCACTCCTTCAAACGAACAAGTGTTTGGTAGTGAAGACTACATACACAATACTATCAACCATCTAAAGAATATAAAACTCGAATAGTAGAATATCAGCCACTTGGAAGATTCTTTTAATGAAAATGCTATGGGGCGACATATCGGCTGCCGTCTACGCCAAACTTAGGTTTTTTAAAATAAATTTTAATTAACTTTCCCCCGATACAAATTTTTTCGCTTAACTTTCCAATAATGGAATTTCACTACTTCAAGATAGATCTCCCTTAAAATTGAAGGAGATAGTGCGTAAAAACACACTACACATAGCTCTTGCTCCTAGGAGCATTAGAATGACAGAGTTATCTTTTGGTTTGAGTGGATATCCTACTACCCCTTGCACATTTCTAATATACTATAATACCTAACTTATTTCAGAACTTATTTTTATTTCAAAACATCTAACTTGCTCATAATTGTTTTTCTTCAATTGATTAAATTCGTTTATTGAAAGTGATACTTAATTAAATATTCTTATTCGGCCATGCCGATTAGGTTGAACTAGGCGATTTTTTCAGTTTATAATTGTATAAATCCTATCTAACTGATTTATTTTCCAAGGTTTACAATTGGCTGGGTTCGATTAAGATTAATTTCCACTTTTTATAATTCACCCAATCTAGCCGATTCATTTTTCAATTTTGGATTTTAAGAAAATAAATTAAAATTTATTTCATGTAGTCAGCTTGGTTTATCCCATACTAACCCAACCAATTCTAATAGGCATTTTAAAAAATGAAAGGGTACCAAATACACCACCAACTTTTTCGTTCTGAAACTTATATGGACAAACTTGTCACAACCAGTAGTACAAAATCTACAGATCAACGATAAATAACCATTAGTGACAAGCAAGAGTCTATTGAGGTCTCTAAAAAACCACCATAAAATCGAACACCTTAATAAATTAGTTTAAACTCACAAGCATTGACCTAAGCACCCATACATAGATCAGAGTTCACCAATGGTCAATTTTAACCTTGGATTATAAGTTATGTTTTAAAACAGTAAGACTTTAATATTATTATATATATTATTATTAAATTATTTTCTTGCTTTTATAATGATAAATGTTTTTGCATTATAGTTTGTATGATTTAAATATAAAAATAACATAACAAATGCCAGAGTTGATTGATTGATGTATTTTTTTTTATTAACAAGAACGTACCACACGTGCTATACCTCAATTTTAATTATTAGCGTTGATTTTATTTCTATATCTAAGTGTATACCCCATTACCCCTAAACCTAAACCCAATTTTATGTATACTCTTCTTTCTTTCTCCTTAATTGCATTTGATAACATTTCATCTCCTTCCTATTTTATCTTTGTTAAGGCATCACTCTATGGAAACAGAACCATGGATATATTTTTTGTTATATTAGTTACCTATTATTTGATTAGAGCTGGCAAACAAGCCAAAACCCGCGGGTTTACCCGGACTGGCCCGTAAATAACCCGCACCCGGCTCGGCTTGTGTCTAAACAAGCCGGGTTAGGGTTGGAGAAATGCCGGCTTGTGAGTAAACGGGTTAACCCGTCCCGGCCCGTAAAACAGCGGGTAAACCCGTCAACCCGTCTACAGGACCTTGTTAATAAGTCAGATGTAATCCTGGCCATCGGATCATCTAGGATTCATCCTGTACGTACGTTTAAGGTATAAAATAAACCAAAAACCCTAGCAGACACTCATCCTCTTTCTTTTCTCTCTCTCCTACCCACTCCCTAATGTCTTCTCCTGCAGCTGCGCCTCTTCACGCTTCACCACCACTTCCGTTTTTCTTCCTCTGCGTTGCTTCTTCATCATCTTTGTATCTTTCTTACATGGTTGGTAGTGGTACTTTAACTCCACTTTTTTTTTTGGTAAGTCTTATAAAACATGAAAATTCACGGTGATGTATCATGATGAAAATTAAACATGAAAATTCACGCTTCATTTAGTACTTTAACTCCACTTTTTAACTCCACGGTGATGTATCATTAAACATGAAAATTTGTTGAATTAATTTCTGAATCTGGGTTAATTTTTATTTTCTTATTTAGATTTGTATGTATCATTAAACATGAAAATTGTTAATACCCTGATTCTATAGGCGCAGTTGAAGTACCAAAACAAGATGAATTTGAAGTTGGGATGGATCGATGGGTTTGTTTGAATTGATACTCTAATTTTTGTAATTTGTATTTGATAATTGTAATTTTTCATAAATTAAGTTGATTAATTTTAGTTTTAATTAAACAAGCCGGGTAACCCGTAAACCCGCAAGTTTAACCCGTTACGGGCGCGGGTTGAAGAAACGACCACCCGTGGAGAATTTCAACCCGCGGGTATTGACCCGTGTAAACCCGAACCCGTGTAACCCGCAACGGGCGAGCCCCGGCTCGCCCGTTTGCCACCTCTATATTTGATGAATCTAAGAATTTAATTAGTTGAAAAGTTCAACGATCTGATTTGATCAACAAAATACTGATATACTGATTAGAAGAACAAACTCGAATGCCCGAGCTGATATACTGATTAGAAGAACAAACTCGAATGTCTGAGATACAGTAATGGAAATTTAATCTTGAGATACTCTAAATTACATTAATGACCCTTATATATTTATCTACTGTATTAGAAATAAAAATAAAGCGAGGGTAAAAATGAAAAACACTTTTTGCAGCTTCACCTGCTACAATAAGGGGTGTTCCCTTTATATAATATACTCCTATATAGATATAGATAGAATAAATATATGGGTGCATTGTCTAATATTTGACTAATTTCCAAACCATAAAAAAAAAAAAAAAAAAAAAACTTAAACTAATTAATTATAACATATTAAATATTAACATATGAACTCTAAGAGCCTGTTTGGATATCATAAGTAAAAGCGCTTATACTTGTGGGAGAAGTGAAGTAATTTCTGAGGGGTGGAATTTAATAAAATCTTATATCGTAGATACCTTACTTTCAAATCATTAAGCAATTAAGTTTGTTTGGCAAGTAACAAAATTCATAATTAAATGAAGACTTACTGGTTTCCTTATTTTTTCATTAAATTCTAAAATTCCATGGTGCTTTAGATCAAAACCAAGAATTAAAAGTTGAGAAACTACAAACCTATATGTATATATCAATTACTAGTGATAATGAAAACATCAAACTTGATAATTCCCAAATTTAACTCCTTTATGTCCGTTAACTCGGTAATATGGGCGAGATAGAAAATCCTAATTTTTGTAGAAATGTCTCATCAAAACACAAAAGTGTATTATAAAATAAAATAAGATGACAATTGAATTGATTAAATAACAAACAAACAAATATAACGAATGTCTTGATTCTCTAAACATTCGACAAATCCAACCATTTTCTTTCGTTTTTACAAAAATTAAAGGCCATGTTAGATCATAAAACAAACCCTTTTACCCATCTTCACCTATAAAATAAGTATAATGGATGACAATGAGAAAAGAAGATTAAAAAAAAGCTCAATGTTTATCATCTTACACTTACAGGGAGAACAACTATCACGATTTTGGGGAACGAAAGAAAACTTAGAAAAAGCGAAGAGGAAAGAGATTAATTATATCACAGAAAAAATTGAGCAGAAACAACTTTCTTCATAAGCAAGAAGTAAAAAATGTTTGCTTCTTCAAGATTTTTTTTGGATTTCTGATAACTTCTAGAATTCGGTCTAATTTTTTTTCTTCCAAAACGTACTTTTCCGGTTTGTAAAATGAAAT
Source organism: Papaver bracteatum (assembly GCA_023529315.1). Taxonomy (NCBI): domain Eukaryota; kingdom Viridiplantae; phylum Streptophyta; class Magnoliopsida; order Ranunculales; family Papaveraceae; genus Papaver; species Papaver bracteatum. Next base: position 1,670,482 of record JAJJWX010003671.1, read on the forward strand.
CATCAAAAAAAAAAAAATCGTAATCATCATGTTTATCACAAACCCTAGAAAACCCCTCTAAAAAAAACCTTAATTTCATGAACTTTTCTTATCATTCAAAACAAATTTCCTGGTTCTTTGAAACTAAAAAAAAAAAATCAGAAACAAATCCTGAAAATAGAAAGAATTAGTGAAACTTACTGCTGATGATGTATCCAGCTGAAGATTCACCTTTCCTTTACATTCTCATACTCCATTCCTTTTCTCAAACCACTTTGTTATAGTTACTGCAGTAACATTTGCATCTGCCATAACTTTCCTCTATTTTCTATTTCTCACTCTCTAAATCCTCCAATTTGATCTTAAACTATCACTTGATATAAGGGAGAAAATGATGTTCTAATTAGAAGAGTAAGAGAAACATACTAAATAGAATAACTCTGTTAGCTGATGAGAAAAATTCAGAAAAACTAAAATCAAATCATTTGAAGATATATGTATATTTGAGCAACCTTGATATCATAAAGAAGAAATTATTATGATATTCTGTGTAATCCTCATATTCTTAAATCAATAATGAGGATATACTCATTACTACACCTAAGTAGTGATGGATGAGTATGAGACTCATCACTAGTATAACTAGAGGACACTTCAAGGTTATTTGAGTTATGACAAAGAATTTTTTTCTTACCAAATAGAAATTAAAATAAGGAAATATACGAGAACTAGATATTTGTGAATATTCATAATGTTGGGCCGCTCAGAAGGGTAATAAGGAAGATCGATCACAAGATCAATGGACATGCCGCTAAGACACTTTATGGATTTAGTATAGATTTATACGAACTATCATCCATCGTTGAATTATAAATAATATCAATGTTGAGCTTTGGACTTTTATGGTCGATAATATTTTATCAGCACATTTTTCCTCAGGGAAGTCGATATCTGTTGTAGTGTAGTGTTCTTGGCACCATATAAAAGATAAGATAAAGTGTGTTATGTCAGTTAAATTTGTACATATTTCTTACTGTGCTAATCGTAGTGAATACAAAAAATCATAGATAAAAAAAGGATTATGTGCGAGACAATTAGGGATAAATAATAGGCTCAAAAGAATAAGTTACCTAAGTCAAATACCTGGATGACTTGCATTCATCTTGCTCTCGATTTTTATCAATTATATTTTGAGAATCTTTATCAAAATTTTCATATTCTTGCTTGAAATATTAAAACAAAAATAAGGATAATGCATAGCAAATTAGATTACTTTCCTACTGATGTCCAATTAGTAGAAAAATAATTAAAATTCGGATTTATTAATTAGGGTACTTTTAGAATAGTCTAGAAGCTTATTTTAAGAGTTTTAATAAGTTAGAAAAGTTTCCTAAAGGTAGTAGATACCTTGGGAAACACGTTTCTATATTTTTGTTAAGTTTAAGGTTTGTTTAGAGAGAGTTATCTATATAAAGAGGACTCTTTTGATTAACTAAAATATTTTGTTATTGTTAAACTCTATTTAGCTTTATTTTGATTTTTATTTATAGTTGGGTCATTCCAGAGGTCTAAATAATCATCACATCCATAGTTGTGATTCTTCGGAGTTGCGAGGTCTGGATTATATCTTTTCATAGTCATTATTCGTAAGAATAATTTGAGGTATGAACAAATTTATCGGTCACTTTCTATTTTCATTCCGCTGCGATAATTTCACCTTTTAAACGTTTCTGATGTGCATCACTAGGGGTAATTATGGTCAAGTTTAACTGATGAGTTTTCTTAGTGGTCATATATTTATATTTAATATGATATAGATTAGTCTAAGTTTAGATTGGCATAGTCTATGCACCCATATATTGATAAAAGATATATCAACTATCAACTCTAGCATTTATTTGTTGATAAACTTGCTTATAAGTTGATAAATCCGACATTATATAACTGTTGATCTACGCACAACCTATGTTTGTTGGTAAATCGAGACTGGGACCTCGAGATTAGTTGGATACAATTTATTTGCATTAGCATCAACTAAGTTTTCTAACTGTTTATACATTTGACTATATGGTTGTTTGGATACAGTTTCTATGCCATGGAATATTGGCACAAGCGTTGCAAGGAGGAGGAGATTAAAAAAATGCGAAAGTATATTATTATTGTTGGTGGTGGAGCTTTCATACATAAGTGAAATACTGACTTTTCCATTTCCATTCTTGGTTTGACAAGTTTCAGTTAATTTTAGTAATTTTTTTCATTTTCCCTTTTTGGTTTGACAAGTTGCAGTTAATTTTACTAATTTGTTTCATCTTTCATATGTTTAAAGGACCAACCAACTATTAAGGGTTGTGAAGAAAATAAAGTTTTTTTGTTGTAATAGAATCTTTTTTGTTTAAATTGTTAATTCGATTTGGTTATGCATCTTAATAAATAATTGTCGAGTGGGAAGATTAGTTTTACATATATATAATGATGTACATAGATTGGTACATGGGAAATGGAAGAACTAATAAGATCCAAAGAATATGATAGAGATCCCAACTTAACAGGAGAGCTAAAATCACAAATGATCGTTGATGTGGGTACAAAATACCGCACACCTATCAGTTATGCAAAATAATGACCGTGAAGATTGAGCGAAGATAACCGCGTACAACATACCTAGAATGACGCATCAGATGACGTCAACTAAATCACGAGTAAAGTGTGAAGAGTCGTGCAGTGTTAAAGAAATCGTGCGTCAATGATAAAGTCCACGCGAAATTGACGCACGTCAGATCCAAAATTAGGGGCTTTATTAGCTGTCCTCCACTATGTAAACTCTTATATAAGGAGATGAGTGACCTTGTATTGAAGGAAAGATCTTTTTGAGAGTTTAGACAAGATATTTAGGAGAGATAAAGTTTATTTGCTTCCCAAGTTAGATTTTTCTCCTAACTTTGTATTAGATTTAAAGATTTCAATAAAAGTTCTTATAAATCTTATGGAGTTCACCTAGATTGTTCTATAGATTTCACTTAGGGTGTGGTTGTAGGATTTCCTGCAAATATATTTTGGCGCTAGGAAACAGATCGGATGATATACCCTGTTGGTGGATTTCTTTAAAAAGCAAGCTTACAATTTTTGATAGTTTTTAACCGCTCTATTAAGAATCTTTGAAAATTTAAGAAGTTTAGAACTAAAAAAGTTAAGCCAAAAGTTTGAATCTCAGAAAAACAATCTTCGTTGGTTAAGTTTTTAGTACTTTAAAGAGTAATTTTTCCTTTATTGTTACGAGACGAAACAAATGGAGAGACAAGCATCTATAGGAGAACAACAAATACCAGCCAGGAGGAGTAGAAGAATTGATGGGATAAGAAGAAGCGAAGTTGCTGAATCATCAAGGATGAGAGAAAGAAATAACCGAGGAAAACAAGTCCAAACTCAGATCCAACATGAACAAGTGCAGAATGACACCATCGACTACAATAGAGTAAGCGTTCACACCGCGAATACAGATTCAACAGAAGAGGACGAACACAGAACAGGGGATGGAGGACCAATAATAGTAAATAGAGAGAATATGACCATCGAAGAACTCCGACAAAGATTGATCACAGAAAGGAGAAGAGAAGAGAAGAGAAGAAGAAGAACATGCGAATTCGAAATCTTTCCGTTCCAAAATTAAGAGAAGCGAACATCAGATTACAAGAGAAAAGGTCACGAAGTGCCATACGTGCAAGCTCAAGGTCAAGAAAAACTAGGAGTACATCAAGACGTAGCCAGTCTAGTCGCAGAGATACAAGATAAGAGCAGCCGTTAGATAACATTGTTGAAAATTTTCAGGTAGATGATAACATGCTGGATCAACGCGGTGGACATCGCATAAAATAAAAACCAGCTGATAATCGGTTCATGCCGCAGGGTGAAAATTACCACATGTAATAAGGTCGTAGAGACAATAGGCATGAATAGCAAGGCGAACATTATCGAACACATCATGACCAAGATGATGAGACAGATGAGGATCAAGGGATAATGATATAACATGGTATAGAAATTTTGCGAAATCAACGAGAATGCGAAGAGGAAGAGGAAAAAAACTACATTGCACAGGTCCGTGCAAGATATGAGAGGGATATGCGAAGAAGAAGAAGGGAAGAAGATGAAGAACAAGAAATACAAGAGGCTATGCGTCAAAATAAACATGACAACAGAGTAAGATAAGCAATATTGAAAAGACACATGCAACAAGACGCAAACCAAATCATGAATGAAGAAATCCGTAGAGAACTAGCAGAGATGAGATAAATGATGACGACACGAAGAGATGGGGGTAGGAGACAATTGGATGAAGCCATAGAGGAAGTGGGCAAGACACCATTCACAATACCGATACAACTCGCAGTAGTACCATCCAAATACACTTTACCAGTATTTACTAGCATCTTTGATGGAAGTACATGTGCGGTCCAGCATATAAGAGAATACAGTCGGTCTCTATTACAGTGGGAAGAAAATGATGCGTTGCTCTGTAAATATTTCCCAGCGAGCCTCACCGGGGAGGCCTTGCAATGATTTGAAGGATTACCAGTAGGAACCATCCGATCATTTCATCATCTATAAAACATATTCCTAGGACAATACATTAACAATAATATGCTAAGACTAGGAATAGAGAAGGTGTTCAGCTTGCACAGAAGAATCAATGAGAGCTTACGAAATTTAACCACGCGTTGGAGAAGCATGTGCAGTGAAATGGCTGGAAGAGTATATGAGAGGAACCTTATATTAGACTTTATTAATGCACTTCTTCCTACAGATTTGTTATATACACAGATCTTCAGAATAAAAGATACAATAACCATGGCGGAGCTACGCAAGTATCATGAAGAGTACATCGCTCTCGAATAAAAGTAGAGTGAGATGCAGTCCTACCCAGTTGCGGCCACAAACGCAAAAGAAGGGAATTATAGTTTACTTCCAAGAATAAATACAGTTGCAAGTACATTCCATGGAAGTCAAGGAAAAAGGTTAATAGAAGAAGAACAAAATTTAGTAGCCATGGGCACTGCAGATCAAGAAGAGTTTGAAAGAGAATACGGAGAAAGGAAGTTTAATAATAGGGGAGGAAATAACAAGATTCAAAGATTTGATAACCCAGCAGAAGGTTATGGAGGGAAGCAACAGTTTTATAACCAAGGCCCGAAAGGTAATAAAGTTGTATGGGAACATATAAAGATGCTTCATCTAAACACCGTAATAGACAAAATCTGGAAAGCGGTAATCTTAATAGAAGACATCCCAGAGCCATCAAATATGGGAAATGAGCCACCACCAGGGAGGAGAAGTAGAGAATTCTGTGTTTATCATCATTTCCATGGTCACACCACTAGTAACTGCATAAATGTGAAGAAAATTATACTCAGAATGATTGATCAAGGGAAACTAAACCATTTTCTAGTACAACAACCATAGAATCTACCTCCACCACTAGAAGGGAATGCACCAGGTACGGAGGCAGGAAGGAACACATACCTGTTTCAAGTAGGGAAGAAGGCAATGAATTTATATTGTAATTCGATAATACACTCATTCAGAAGAATATCATATTTCAATGACAATGTCCTAAGCCGAGTTTATGTAAGAGACAGTGATGGAAGAGAGATACTCAACCTTGAGAAGATATCACCATTGAAGGATTGGCAGAGGCAACCAATTTCATTTAACGCAGAAGAAGTACCAGGGGGTGGAGAACCTCATGAGAGCCCATTAGTGGTTAAGATGGAAATCAAACCAAAAGCAAAAGTTGATGAAGAGGATGACATAGATACATGGGCTATAAATAGAATACTGATAGATCCTGGTAGGTTAGTCGATACACTGTTCTATCACACATACAAGACTATGGGTGGTAGAGATGAGGACCTCATCCTATCAAACTACAAGATCTACGGTTTCAATGGGACAACCAATAAGCCAAATGGAGAAATAATGATGTGAATTCCTCTAAAGAGCATATCTTTGGAAGTAGTATTTTGCATTGTTGATGTATAATCTCCATATAATGCTTTGATAGGCAGACCATGGTTACATTGTATTCTAGGAGTGGCCTTAACTTTTCACCAATGCATCAAGTTCCCTTTATCTCAAGGTGTTGGAGTGATAAGAGGAGATCCAAATGAAGGAAGAACCTATCATGAGATTGATGTTGACAAATGTGATGAACGCACAGGAAAGCGAAGAAATTGGAAAAAGAAGATACAAGAAAGTCAGCGAGGCAAAATATTAATGGTAGATGTTGTGAACAAGGAAAGTGAAATAAGAAAGGCTTATGTAGATGTGATAACAACCGCACAAGAGAATAAACACAACAAGTGTGTTAACAAAAGCGAATTCCAGGAAGGAGAATTGGTGTTGAGGCAGAAACCACACAATCAGAAAAATAATAAAGGAAGCATGGAGAACATATGGGATGGGACGTATAGGGTCAAAAAGGTCGTTAGAAATGGAATGTATGAATTATAGATGAGAAAGAAGGAAATCCATCTAATAAACTCTGGAACCAAGTGTATCTGAAGAAATACAGTCCATACGGTAGTCATAGCACACCAGAATATATAGAGTGCATGCGAATAAACTTATTAGAAAGCATACGCGAACTTAATAAAGCGCAGAAGGTGAAAGAAGCAAGCAAGTCATCTTAGATATAGATCTTTCAAGAGGTAGTTATTATGTAAGAGAATAAACTAATATACAAGACAACATAATTGTACTAATCAGACGTATGAATGACAATGAAAAATTCTTATTCTTTATACATACCAATTATCTCATACGAGAAAAATGCAAAAATAAGACCTTATAATAAGACCTTAATAGAAGGCAATAGAAGTAAAGACTCCAACTAGGGAGGTGTGCACCCTAGTTCGCATATACAACAAGAGGCAATGATAAGACCTAACGCACGCCATAATTTGGGAAAACCTAGTAAGCATGACTCGGGGGAAAGCTATATCGGCCCTAAAACCTAAGTCATGGATATTTGGGGTGAAACGAAAGCCCATCCAGGAGAGGCGCCTTAGTCGAAAGATTAGGGTGACAAGGTCTCTCCTAAGGAGTGAAAAAACTCGATCAGGGCACCGGGGTACACGGTTGAGTCAAGAGTGCCTGGGGCGTACCTGGCCGCTCTTGACAAGTCTTGACTATGATGCACTCGGTCCTCAAGAAACCCCATTTAGGGTGCGGTCTCGTAACCACAAGCCATATCGGCGGAGGGATAAGGGGCACAAAAATAACTGATTGTTGCATCACTGGATGGGAAGAGCCCACCCTAACCCGGTAGGGGTAATCTTCCTTAAATGGGAATTCAGGGGGAATATAAGGACGGCACCCTCCATTAGGGAGCTGAATTGTGTCAAAATATGCAAATATCATGAGGATTTTTACTCACATGGGTAATATGACTTGTCATATTTGCACGTCAATATATCATGTGGAGGAAATAATACGAGAAGATTATAAGACGCGATCAATGGTTCATTAAATGAAAATGTAAAGACCGCATGCGATCTCGTCGCACAGAAACGAAATCATATCTTATGCAAATAAGACCTTTACTTAGGGAGGCTCAACAAGAACCATGAGAAAAATAGAATCGAAACTAATATTGTTTTGCAAGAAATAATAAAAGAGCAAATAAACGCATGGACTTAATCGCACAATGAAAAGACAAAGAAAAATTCTCACAATGAGAACAATAAAAGGATGTATGGACGTGAAAATGATAAAGCAGAACATAGCTGAGGAAAAAAACAAAGACACATACATAAGTACCTCGTCTTTTATAAATGCAGGTGTAACCCAAGGAAAATTTACATTAAGGAAGTCTCAAATGCTTAAGAGTTCACATTGGAGAAAAAAAGTCTCGGAGACTAGAGAACGTTCAATATACAAGAAATTGATAAAGGATTTACAAGCGCGAAAAGAGAGAAAAGATCTTCGAAAAGAACGGCTATTTTCCGCCCATGTCATTTTAATTATCCTCCTCAACTTCAGAACCGCTGCCCTCCTCATTAGTCTCCTCATATTCATCATATTCTCCTTCACTATCAGAAATATCATAGCCTTCTTCATTAGGAGAAACTTTAGTAAAGTTATAATTTTTCAGAGGGATGTTATTATCGACATGGACTTTCTTGATATCCACGTCACGAACGCGAACAAAATTCTTGCTCAAATTGGAGATAGTGACAGTCAATTTATTCTTGAGCCGACGGTATTTAGAATCACGAGCGGCAAATTTCGCCTCCAGACTTTCAGTTTTCTCACGATACTCCTTCTCATCATTTGCGAAAGAACATTATAAAGTTAAAGCCGCATAAGAATACCTGTCAGGAAATAACAAATGAATAAGAATAATAAACAACCTTCTTTTTTTAAAATAATATCTTTAACCAATGCGGCATGATCAGACTCAAGGCTAACAGTTACAGCTAAATCATTCCTATCATTGTCAAGGACCCTAGCAGCTCACTCAAATTCAGCATCAATTTCTATAAGAAGTCGGGAATGGATCAAATTCCCTCGCTCAACAAGTGCATTATTTTCGCTTATAGATAGATCTCGCTCCTCTTGAAATTGGAGGATAGTTTCTTGAAATTCCTTTAAAGGTTTTGCACCTCTAAGAACAACCTGATCCTTCTCAGTATTAAGAGTGTTAATTCTTGCTTCTAAAATCTTAATCCTTTATTTGAATTCACAAAAGTGGCGTCTAAAGCCATTACTAGTAGATAATTCACTCCTATGATCATAATTAAGAAGTTGGTACTTCACCCTGAGCTCCTCCAAGGAAAAGGTTCTTAATTTTTCCTTGGAAATGTTATTCAGGGAAGCATTGAGATGCTCAAGAAGAGACTCATCATCAATAGGATGATCAAGAGAGCGAAATAGAGAAGATGCCTCATCAGTTAAGTTTTAAATCTCTGCAAGAATATACAATTAAAAGGGAGCGAAGAAGATGAATAAGCAAAAAGGAAGAAGAAGTAAAAAACACACCAACCAATTGATCATTCCTCTTGCGAATCTTAGTAACATCATTCTTATAAGTGGAGACTTCAGACTTGAGTTTAACATTCTCTGCCTCAAGAAAGCGAAGTCTTCTTTGAAAATCTGAAGAAACAACATGTGATATGTGGGCCATCTGCGAATACATAAGGTGAATATTAGAATATAGAGCGTAAAGACATCATTGAAGAAAGTGAAAAAGTATAGAAATTACCAAAGATCCAAGCGCGAACTGAAAGTTTGGACTCACTGCTGAGGCAACTCCGCGAAGGGATTCATGATTTAAAGAAGGGGCATCATATATCGTCGCAACCATCTCACAGGTGAGATTTAATGCTTCGTTTCCGATTGTTGACATGGAGTCAGAGAAGATACTAGATAGCCTCCCCATATGAGATATGATAGAGGAGTCGTTAGGAGAAGGAATTTCATCATCACTAGAGTGGGAACTTGAAGAATAAGGAGAAGGTGCCTTCCGTTTCTTTGGAGGATTCTTGGTGGAGGATTTAGAAGCGGGTTTCTTGGAGGTGAACTTACTCTTACCCTTAGCTTCTCCAGCACTCACCTACGCAAACAATGAAAGATAAGAAACAGAGGAAACAATATTGTTAAAATTCAAGATGGAGTATTTCTTACTTCATTGTCATGCGAAGGTGACGCTTAAGACACGTTTTTAGCCTTCTTTTTCAGTTTCGCAGCCTGAGATCAAAAGAAATAATGAATGAAGGAAACAACATTAAAAAGAAAATAGATAGAAATACAAAGATAAAAGTAGTGTACCACATCAAGTTCCACAGGACATCTGAACACCCAAGGATTGTAAGCATGGAACCCCGCAGGTAGGGGAAGAGTTGAACCATCTTCGATTCTACTAGTTATATAGGGACCCGCCAAAATAATAGGATACTCCAACCAACGAGTATCTTTTGATTTACGAGCGGAATTATTAGTAGAGTCATGAAAATCAACATCAGACATGATTCTTTCCTCTTCTGCGATACCATCCTTACTTGTCAATTGAATGCCCCATCGAGATGATTTATTCTTCATAATGGAAACGTCATAGTGATTGAAGAAATTCTCAACCGTGTAATCCGCATGGTTGATCTCCTTATGGGAATATTCTGGCTTTCTTACTTCTACAGGATAAAGAGATTTTAATCCATCCGCACGACGCGCGTATTCCATAACTATCCTGATACAATTACCGCTCAGTTGATATATGCCACGCGAAAATCTCGCGTCGGATAAAATCTCATAAAATAGAAGAATTTGAGGATTATAGAGAAGAACAAGAAGACCAGCAAGAAGTTTTCCTACTGAAATAATAATCTTCTGATTATCCCACTGATCAAGCGAAAACCATTCAGGACCGAGCATAGAAGAAGGTTTTGATCCAGTGGGGATGGATAGTGAGAAGACTCTATGACCGAATTCGGCCTTTAATATTTTAGATTCTCTGTCATTCTCCCAGCCAGCTTGAAGAGGCATTTTTCAGTATGCGAATGAGAGATAATGAAAAAATAATCAAAGATGATCAAATCAATCAAAATTAGGATGATCAAGATATTGATGATGAGAAACAGAGTGTTAGAATGGAGAAAGTGAAATAAAAAGAACAACAAGAACGATAAAAAGAGAAAGAGAAGTACAAAGTAATGATTAAATTTAAGCCTCAACAGAAACAGAAAAACAGCAGCAGAAGAAGATAAAAGTTGCAGAGAAAGAGAAGAGAGTAAAAAGAAGAAAGAAAAAGACGATCAAGAGTAAATAAAAGATTTACTCCCGATTTCCAAGAGGCTTTCCCTCATCAATGCGTTGATTGAAAGCATACGGATAAGAATAGGCGGTTAGTACAGACGTGTCAAACATCCAATGGTTGAAAAGACATGCGTAGACTATTATGTCAAAATCGCGGGAATATGTCAGCAGATAAGAATATGAAAAGAGGAACGGGTGCGGCAAAATAACAAGTAGAGTTCCTCATACCGCTCATTCTCCCAAAAAACGATATGAGAAGAGGCAGAATGTGGGTACAAAATACTGCACACCTATCAGTTACGCGAAATAATGACTGTGAAGACTGAGCGAAGATAACCGAGTACAACATACCTAGAATGATGCATCAGATGACGTCAACTAAATCACGAGTAAAGTGTGAAGAGTCGTGCGGTGGTAAAAAAATCATGCGTCAATGATAAAGTCCATGCGACATTGATGCACGTCAGATCCGAAATTAGAGGCTTTATTAGCTGTCCTTCACTATGTAAACTCCTATATAAGGAGCTGAGAGACCTTGTATTGAGGGAGAAATATTTTTGAGAGTTTAGACAAGATATTTAGGAGATATAAAGTTTATTTGCTTCCCAAGTTAGAGTTTTCTCACAACTTTTTATTATATTTAAAGATTTCAATGAAAGTTCTTATGAATCTTATGGAGTTTGCCTAGATTGTTCTATAGATTTCACTAAGGGTGTGGTTGTAGGATTTCCTGCAACTATAGTTGCAATGTATGGTTTGGATGGTGAAGGGAAGGGAATCAAATTCCTAGTTTATTAGAATTCAAATTGGAATCCGATCAAAGTTTATACTCATCCAACTGCTTGTTGTGTTGGTTCTTATACAACACAAGCCCTCACTAATTTAACGAGACAAGTAAGGAAGGAAAAATATAATGACATTGAGATTACCGTGGAATGAGAAGTTAGAATTATTGAAGATAATTCCTCCATGATTAGAAAAGCAAGAAAGTAACTTAAATAATAGTATATAATTAATGTCTTAAAGTTCTAAAACACAACTTATAATCCATGGTAAAAAGTGATAATCGGTGAACTCTTAATCTATGTATGAGTGCTTAGGCTATGAGTTCAAATTTACTTATTTTCTCAAGTTGTTTGTTTTTATTATGGTTTTTAGAGACTGTTAGAGCACTGCTCGTTCGAACTCGCATGCGTTGCTATATCAAGCATGTTTGTCAATGTTAGTGATGAAAACTATAAAGTCTTGATTTCTAGTTTACTATAGGTAAGGTCTCGGACTAGGATAAAAAGTGTAGTTGAGCTCAAGAACTCCATGTCAATCATCATACAAGAAGAAGGACTACTCAAGGAACCGGTGGATCTTCATCGACTAAAAGGTATTTGGAGACTTGAACTTATCTATCACTCTAAATTCTGTCTACTCTATCTCCTATCTTGAGACAAAAGTCGTTTTACTATATAGACTAAAGATATACACATGTGAGATTTCGAGCTGAATATATCTCGCTTATGTATTTCTCGAAATGGGTGTTGGTAAAGCTTTCGCTTTAGACAAGTTCATCTTTTCCTAGTGACGAAAGTCATGTTATGTTTCAATCATTTTGGAAATTTCTCTGACGAAAACTAGTTCGTGAATAACAACTATATGACGTCCTCTGAGAATGTTTCAATGATTCAAATGAGAGTTTAGACAATATAACCATTGGGGGATATAAACATTGTCATGGTAACACATATATTTATAAGTCCTTATGCACTTGAACCGAAGTTTGTGAACTTTATTGATCAGGTGAAAATCGAAACTTGAGCAGTCAACCCAGTCCGCGAACGAGCGTAGTTCTCGAACCCAAGAATTTCTGCTGGAGTTGATGCTTGGTTTCAGTCCGCGAACTGACGGAAGTTCTCGAACCCGAGAATTTTTGCTGGAGTTTGTGAACTCCAACCGGTTACTTAAGTCCGCGAACTTGAGTGGTTATGTCTAAAAACGATGTTCGTGAACTTATTTAAATTATCTAAGGAATGTTGTTAGAGCACTACTCAGTCAAACTCGCATGCGTTGCTATCTCAAGCATGTTTGTCAATCTGAGTGATCAAAACTATAAAGACTTGATTTCTAGTCTACTATAGCTAAGGTCTCGGACTAGGATAAAAAGTGCAGTTGAGCTCAAGAACTCCATGTCGATCATCATACAAGACGAAGGACTACTCAAGGAACTAGTGGATCTTCATCGACTAAAGGTATGTGAAGACTTGAACTTATCTATCACTCAAAAGTCTATATACTCTATCTCCTATCTTGAGACAAAAGTCTTTTTACTATATAGACTAAGAATATGCACATGTGATATTTTGAGCTGAGTATATCTCGCTTATGTATTTCTCGAAATGGGTGTTGGTAAAGCTTTCACTTTAGCCAAGTTCATCTTTTCCTAGTGACGAAAGTCATGTTATGTTTCAATCACTTTGGAAATCGCTCTGACGAAAAATATTTTGTGAATAACAACTATATAACGCCCTCTCAGAATATTCAATGATTGAAATGAGAGTTTAGACTATATAACCATTGTGGGATATAAACATTTTTGTGGAAACACATATATGTATAAGTCCTTAACACTTGAACCGAAGTTTGTGAACTTTATTGATCAAGTGGAACCGGAACGTGAGCAGCAACTCAGTCCGCAAACCCAGTCCGCGAACTGGAGTAATTTCTCGAACCCGAGAATATTTGCTGAAGTTGAAGCTCAGGTGCAGTCCGCGAACCCAGTCCGCGAACTGACGGAAGTTCTCATCCCGATAAATTCTGCTGGAGTTTATTAAATAGGTTAGCTTGGTTAGCTTGAGTCTGCGAACTCAAGAGGTTATGTCTGAAAACGTTGTTCGTGAACTTATCTTAAATTACTAAGGAATGCTTTTGCAAACCGTGGCTTTATAGTTCATGAAATGATTCGAGTGAATCACATCTTTTTTGATTCAATTGTATCTCTTGTAGTACATGAGATATCATAGCAATTGAACAACTCTCTAACTAGTTCATTTTAGTTATTTGGACTAGTTATGGTGAAGAAAAATATGGTTGATATGAAAGTTATCATTTGGATAACCATTTGGTTGACTAATATTGAACCAACCATTGTACATGTTTGGGTATGGTTATACAAACCCAAAACGTCAAGTACATGTGTGTATGACAAGATAAGTTTTCGCTCTAACGGTTGAGATATATTAGCTTGTATCTAATTAGGTTTTCATCTAATGGTGAATATTGAATGCTTTGTTAGCAAGATAACATTGATTACAAACCCTTATTTGAAAGACTATATAAGTGAGAACTCTAGCAACTGGGAAACCTAATTCCCACACATTCTGTGTGATACTAGTTTTCTAAAGCTTGAGTCGATTCTCCTTTAACCTTTGGTTTTCTTATTCTAAAACTAGGTTAACGCCTTAAAGACTTCATTGGGATTATGAAGCCAGACCGACACTACTTTTCTTGTAGTTGTGTGATCTGATCTTATTGTTTCTATCGTACGAGTACAATTGTAATAATTGGATTGAGATTTCTATCTCCGATATGCAAGATAAAAGTAGTCACAAACATATTTGTCTCATTGTTTGTGATTCCTCAATAATCTTCTTGGCTGTGTTGACTAAGTTTATTGTGAGGTGATTGATGAAACTGAGCTGTTCTTTGGGAATATAAGTCTGGTTTTATCGATTGGTTCATGTTCACCTTGATTTATCAAAATACGGAACAAAAATTGTAGGTTTATTCGTGGGAGACGAATTTATCTATTACCTGTAGATTTTTCGGTGTGAGAAAGATTTGTTTATTAAAGTCTTCGACTTTGGGTCGTAGCAACTCTTGTTTGTGGGTGATATCAGCTAAGGAAATTAAGTACACAGTATCATGCTGGGATTAGAGGTGTAGGAGCATAATTGTACCTTGGATCAGTGTCAGATTGGTTGGGGATCAACTACAGTCCAGACCGAAGTTAATTTGGAGTAGGCTAGTGTCTGTGGCGGCTTAGTACAGTGTATGTTTAATTTGGACTAGGTTCCGGGGGTTTTATGCATTTTCGGTTTCTTCGTTAACAAAATTCTGGTGTTTGTGTTATTTTATTCCGCATTATATTTTGTTATATAATTGAAATAATACAGGTTGTGCGTTGTTAAATTGATTTGAATATCCGACCTTATTGGTTGTTAATTTAAATCGATTGACACTTGGATATTGGTCTTTGGCACCATCCAAGTTATCTCTCTTTGATTAGTCTCGCGAATCATATTTGCTTGAGTAAATCAAATCGAGAGATTGAGATAATAACTCCTTGAGTATTTTCTATTGATTGAGTCTAACTGTCTAGTTGATTCTCTAGAAAACAACTCGGAGTTGTCCATACAAATTGATAATCGAAATATTGGGTGAGGTTGTTAGACCCCGCATTTTTAGGGGAGTGTGGCTGTGGAATTTTTAGGGGTTATCTTGTATCTTTATAAACTCCTTGATGAATGCATTTAGCCTCAGCTTTATGATTGCATCTAAACAAGATGATAGAATATTTACCTTTGGTCATGAAATGTATCTTACGGAAATTTCATTAGGATCCCATTCTTGTACCTTTTCCAATTTTATTGAAAAAAAGGGGGATAATTAATTGTAGTTCATACTAAAAATACATATGGTTTTCGGATCATTATGTAAGGGGAGTGGTTTCCATGTGAGATGGAGTATTGACTAATGGGGAGTGAAGTATCACCATAGTATTGTTGTTGAAGTTGTGATACAATTGGACTTTGACGTTGTATAATAATACTATGACACTGTATAACAATGATTGAGAACCAATGCTTTTCTCATTGTTATAGCTACATATTTTCAACAACAATGATGCTAAACTTACAACCTTTGGGATCATTGGACTACTTGGAAGTGACGAAGATTTCGGGTATTGTTGAAGATTAGGCATGTGGAATAGGAGCTACAAAGTTTATTTATATAATTTTTCTATTCCATATGTATTAATAGTTTTGCCACTAAAATTGACAAAGGGGGAGATTGTTAGAGCACTGCTCGGTCAAACTCGCATGCGTTGCTATCTCAAGCATGTTTTTCAATCTTAGTGATCAAAACTATAAAGTCTTGATTTCTAATCTACTATAGCTAAGGTCTAGGACTAGGATAGAAAGTATAGTTGATCTCAAGAACTCCATGGCGATCATTATACAAGACGAATGACTACTCAAGGAACTAGTGGATCTTCATCGACTAAAAGGTATGTGGAGACTTGAATTTATCTATCACTCAAAATTCTATCTACTCTATCTCCTATCTTGAGACAAAAGTCTTTTTACTATATAAACTAAGAATATGCAAATGTGACATTTAGAGCTGAGTATATCTCGCTTATCTATTTCTTGAAATGGGTGTTGGTAAAGCTTTCGCTTTAGCCAAGTTCATCTTTTCCTAGTGACGAAAGTCATGTTATGTTTCAATCACTTTGGAAATCGCTCTGACGAAAAATATTTTGTGAATAACAACTATATAACGCCCTCTGAGAATGTTTCAATGATTCAAATAAGAGTTTAGACTATATAACCATTGTGGGATATAAACATTGTTATGGAAATACATATATGTATAAGTCCTTAACACTTGAACAGAAGTTTGCGAACTTTGTTGATCAATTGGAACCAGAACGTGAGCAGTAACTCAGTCCGCGAACCCAGTCCGCAAACTAGCATAAGTTCTCGAACCCGAGAATATCTGCTGAAGTTGAAGCTCAAGTGCAGTCCGCGAACAGACGGAAGTTCTCATCCCTAGAAATTCTGCTGGAGTTTATTAACTTCAACCGGTTAGCTTGAGTCCACGAACTCAAGAGGTTATGTCTGAAAACGTTGTTCGTGAACTTATCTTAAATTACTAAGGAATGCTTTTGCAAACCATGGCTTTATAGTTCATGAAATGATTCGAGTGAATCACATCATTTTTGATTCAATTGTGTCTCTTGTAGTACATGAGATCTCATAGCAATTGAACAACTCTCTAACTAGTTCATTTGAGTCATTTGGACTAGTTATGGTGAAGAAGAATGTGGTTGATATGAAAGTTATCATTTGGCTAACCATTTGGTTGACTAATATTAAACCAACCATTGTACACGTTTGGGTACGGTTACACAAACCCAAAACGTCAAGTACATGTGTGTATGACAAGCTAAGTTTTTGATCTAACGGTTGAGAGATATTAGCTTGTATCTAATCAGGTTTTCATCTAACGGTGTATATTGAATGCTTTGTTAGCAAGCTAACATTTATTGCAAACCCTGATTTGAAATACTATATAAGGGAGAACTCTAGCAACTGGGAAACCTAATCCCCACACATTCTGTGTGATACTAGTTTGCTAAATCTAGAGTCGCTTCTCCTTTAACCTTTGGTTTTCTTCTTCTAAAACTAGGTTAACGACTTAAAGACTTCATTAGGATTGTGAATCCAGACCGATACTACTTTTCTTGTAGTTGTGTGATCTGATCTTGCTGTTCCTATCGCACGAGTACAATTGTAATAATTGGCTTGATATTTCTATCTCCGATAGGCAAGATAAAAGTAGTCACATTTACATCTTCGTCTCATTGTTTGTGATTCCTCAATAATCTTCTTCGCTGCGTAGATTAAGTTATTGTGAGGTGATTGATAAAAATGAGCTGTTCTTCGGGAGTATAAGTCTGGTTTTATCGATTGGTTCATGTTCACCTTGATTTATCAAAAGATGGAACAAAACTTGTAGGTTTATTCGTGGGAGACGAATTTATATATTACCTGTAGACTTTTCTGTGTGAGACAGATTTGTTTATTAAAGTCTTTGACGTTGGGTCATAGAAACTCTTGGTTGTGGGTGAGATCAGCTAAGGGAATCAAGTGCACAATATCCTGCTGGGATCAGAGGCGTAGGAGCATAACTGTACCTTGGATCAGTTTGAGATTGATTTGGGTTCAACTACAGTCCAGACCGAAGTTAATTTGGAGTAGGCTAGTGTGTGTAGCGGCTTAATACAGTGTATGTTTAATCTGGACTAGGTCCCGAGGTTTTTCTGCATTTGCGGTTTCCTCGTTAACAAAATTCTGGTGTATATGTTATTTCTTTTCCGCATTATATTTTTATATAATTGAAATAATACAGGTTGTGCGTTGTTCAATCGATTAGAATATCCGACCTATTGGTTATTGATTTAAATCGATTGACACTTGGATATTGGTCTTTGGTACCATCCAAGTTATCTCTCTTTGATTAGACTCGCGAATCATATTTGCTTGAGTAAATCAAATCGAGAGATTGAGATAATAACTCCTTGAGTATTTTCTATTGATTGAGTCTAGTTGATTCTCTAGAAAAACAACTCGGAGTTGTCCATACAGATTGCTAATCGAAATATTGGGTGAGGTTGTTAGACCCCCGCTTTTTCAGAGACCTCAATAGACTCTTGCTTGACACTAAATTTTTTTTATCGATAGTCTTTGAGTGGTATGTAACATATTTTCAATTTTTTTTTATTCGACTTTTTGTTTTAACTCTATACTGATATAATTTTAAAAGTAAATGATAAAAAAAAATACTATTGGCATCATTTCAATGTCCCTATATTTTGTACACCATCATTGACGGTTCCTTAGATACTTAAATATATCTCTACCTCGTTAATTCTAACTTTTTTTTTTTTTGAAAAATCATGAATAACCAATAAAAAGGTCAATTATGTATTTATATTAACCATAAGATGATGTGCATGTAAAAGGATTCTGGATGACGTGTTACATAGTTACTCGATAATATTTTTCAAGTATGTTTTTAGTTTTCTTTATCCATGGTGTTAATTATCAGGTAACATACTCCAAAAATGTTTCATATCTTCTCTACACATCATGTCATCTGAACACAATTTGATTTTGATTCCATTGCCTTAATGTTCTTAATTTTCCTTATAGGACTATAACATCGCCATGATATTACTCTTGCAAGATTAACAACACTCCTGCGAACACTACCGCGAGTTCTTCAACAACATTTTGAGTATCACAAGATAATTTAAAGAGTGACGTAATAGCTGGCTAATGAAGAAACACGAGAAGAGCGTGATTGTCCTGCGATGGTTACAATGCTTGCGAGAATTGACATTATAACTACTGCGATAATATCGCAAGTCAGATCCGAAATTAAAGGACAGCTTAGCTGTCATCCACTATGTAACTACTCTATATAAAGAGACCCAATATATTCAGAAAAGGGATGATGTATTTTTTTGTGTTGAGAAAGTCTTGAAGAGAGAGAAAATTCAAGAGAACGGTTGTATTCTTGATTTCTTCCATTTCTTGTAAACATTTCTGAGAATTAAATAAGAAAGTGTTGTTTTTAATCTTCAAATATGTGTTAATTACTGTAAATCCTTATCAAGGGTGTAGTGTAGGTTTTCCTGCAACTACATTTTGGCGCCCGAAACAGGGATGAATTGATGATTATTTGAAGAAAAAGATAAAAATTAACATTGTGATTGGAAGGAATTTGGAACAATTAGTGAAAGATCTTACGCAATATCCAATAGTTTACTAAGATTAATGGCTAGAAAAAGAACAAATACATCGGAACCACCAATAACCGTAAGGAGGAGTAAAAGACTTGCAGGTGGAGAAACAGATGAAATAAGAGAATCTTAAAGGGTAAGAACAAGAAGAAATATAACAAGGGATGATGGAGAAAATCAGATTCGACAGCCAAATCAGTAAATACCAATACAAGGTAGAGTTGTGGATTATGATAGAGTAAGCGTGCATACTTGGCGATCAGATTCAATAGAAGAACCAGAAAATCGACAATTAAGAGATGAAAGATGAGAGGGAAGAAATCAAGAAGTAAATGGAGGATTAATACGCGGAGATGATGAAAATGAAACAGTAGAGGTTTTAAGACAAAGAATACAAGAAGAAAGGAGATTACAAGCAGAAGAACGTGCAAACTTGGCAAGGCAAAACCATGAATTGAGAATGGAAAACATGAGGTTACAAAATAGAAGATCAAGAAGTACAACGAGATCAAGTTCGAGAACAATTAGAAGTGAGATAAGAAGAAGATCACCTATAACAAATATTGAAGAAGAAAATCATGATCCAAATGGAGGACGTCGCGAAAGGAGAGAAATAAGGGAAGATCATTACATACCACAAGATGAAGTTCAACCAAAAAACAGAAGGCAGGAAAATGAAAAGCGTCAGGCATGAAATAACCAAGATGGTGAAGAAGATCAATAGGAAGGAAGGAGAATATTGCATGGAAGAGAAACTCTAAGAAATCAGCAGATAATTGAAAGAGAAATCGAGAGACATTACGCTGAACAAGCACGCTAAGCTTGCGAGAGGGAAAGATTGAGAGAAGAGGTAGAAGAGCAATAATTCCAAGAGGAAATTCACCGGAATAATCATGACAATCGAGAAAGAAGACGTGAATAGAACCGCAATAATGGTAATATTAACGAAGAATACGATAGGGTGCAAAGGAGAGCAGAAGAAAATCGCAGAAGAGAAAATGAGAGATATAACAGTGTGCATATTCGCGAAATAAATGTAAGAGAAGATAGCGGAGAAAGACAAGTAGAAAATAATGGAGATGGAAATCAAAATCTCGCAACACAAGATAAACAAGAGCGCATGAGAAGATAATCTGCACTGAAAATACCAATGGAGCAAAATTCAGTTGGGAATGAACAAGTTTTAAGAGAATTAGCAGAAATGAGGGGAATATTAAATGATAGAAGAGAAGGAGGCAGAAGACAGCTTGATGAGGTGATTGAAGAAGCAGCAAAAACTCCATTCACTCAAGAAGTACAATTAGGAGGAAGACCCCCAAAATGCAATTTACCGGCGTTAACCAGTATTTTTGATGGAACTACATGTGCCATTCAACATATCAAAGCCTATGTTAGGTGTATGCTACAATGGGAGAACCATGATGCTGTGTTATGCAAATATTTTGCATCAAGCTTAACTGGCGAGGCGCTAAAGTGGTTTGAAGGTTTACCCAAGAATACTATAACTTCTTTCACTCATCTACAAACCACATTTTTGGGGGCATACATAAGTAAAAATTATGCGCGTCCAGGAATTGAAGATGTATTTGGGTTAAAAAAAAGGATTGGCGAGAGTATGAAACACTTAACATTAAGGTGGAAAACAATGTGCAGTGAAATGGCTGGTAGAGTGGATGAGAGATACCTCATTTTATCTTTCATTAATGCTATGTTCTCAACCAATCTATTATATGTTCAAGTTTTCAGAGTCAAAAATACCATTACAATGACTGAGCTGCGAGAACTACAAGAAGAATACATTGCTTTGGAGGAGAAACAAAATGAGATGGAATCATATCCAGTCGCAAACACCAGCTCAATAGCGGCAAACGGAAGTTTACTTCCTAAAATGATTAATAATGTGGCGAGCACCTCGCAGTCACAGCAAGAGAAAGTGGTTATTGAAAACCAGCAGAAGTTAGTAGCCATGGGAAGTTGAGATCAACAGGAATATGAAAGGGAAAGGAGTTATTACAATCGCGGTGGAAATAATAAAATTCAAAGACTTGATAAGCCGAAAGAGACTTATGGCGGTCAGAGGCAAAATAATTTTAGAGGGCAAGGGAATCAGAGAATAATATGGGAAGAAATTAAGATGCCACCTCTGAATGCTAGCATAGAAAATTTTTGGGAGGCTATCATTTTGATGGAAAATATACCATCACCCTGGAATATGGGAAAAGAGCCACATCAAAATAATTGAAATCAAGAATTTTGTCCTTACCATCATTTTCATGGTCACTCAATAAACGATTAAAGGAATGTAAAAAGAATAATTTTGAGGATGATTGATCAGGGAAAGTTAAATCATTTTCTAATAGGACATCCGCAATCTCAGCAGTTACCACCAGCACTAGATATTTGCAGAGTGAATACTGTAAAAGGAGCAAAAATATTTGTGATAGAGGTTGGAGCTAAGGCGAAAAATTTGTTCTGTAATTCCATCATACATTCATACAAGACTATTGAGGATTTCCACGACAACGTTCTGAGCAGAGTCTTCGCGAGAGACGCAGATGGAAGAGAGATAATGAATATTGCGAGAGTCTCGCCATTAGAGGAATGGCAAAAGCAAACTATTTATTTCACTGCACAAGATGTACCAGAGCCTGGCGAGATGCATGACAACCCACTAGTGGTAAGATTAGAAATAAATCCAAAACAAATAGAAGAAGAAGATGAAGAAAATGAGGATGATGGAGTTGAAGATTCTTAGGAAATTAACAGGGTTCTAATTGACACTGGAAGTTCAGTGGATATCTTGTTTTATCATGCCTACAAGACCATGGGAAGGAGAGACGAGGATTTGATACCATCAACATATAAGATCTATGGTTTTAACGGTACTGCCAACAAGCCCAAAGGGTAAATTACAATGCGAATTCCATTAAAGGGGCTATCTTCTAAGATCTTATTCTGTGTTGTGGATATTGAATCACCTTATAATGCCCTGATTGGCCGACCTTCGTTACATGGGATATTAGGTGTGGCGTCAACTTTCCACCAATGTATTAAATTTCCTCATCCTAATGGTGTTGGAGTAATAAAGGGAGACTAGGTTGATGGGAAGAAATGCTATGAAATTGATATGGAATCTTGTGAGGAGATGGCAGCAAAGAGCAGAAACTGGAAACGAAACATCAAGCAAAAACAAAGAGGTGATAAGTTGATGGTTGATACAATAGAGCGGAGAGAGGAGGGAACATTGCAAAATCAACATGAGCTGCAAACAACAGATGGCGAACGTCTCGCAGATGGATAGAAAATAACAAAACGTAACAAAAGGGCAGAAGCAGAAAGTAATAAGTAAAAAGGTAAAATGATGAAATTTAAGAAAAGGTCACAAAATAATATTTCGTTTGAATGAAAAAGATGAAGTTGAAAAATTATACAAGAGTTAAAATGCAAATAAAGAGAAGATCAAAGAAAAGAAATTTCATCAGAGTTGCAATTCTCTCAAGAGAAATATAAGAACGGGATGAACCTTTATGGCGTACACCCTAGTTCGCGAATAAAATTTTGTAAGAGGCAAATGTAAGACCTAAAGTGCGTCATATAAGGGGGTATCTCTTTGCATGGCTCAGGGATAAGGTTATACCGCTGCTGGAACCTGAGTCATGGAGATGTTGGGGTTAAAGAAAACCTATCCGGAGGAGGTACCTTGGATTTCCAACTATATAAGGTTATACCCTGGTTGGACGACCAAGGGTCTCTTCTAAGGAGTGCAGAGTATGACTAAGGCGTCGAGGTACACGGTTGATCCAAGGGTTCCTAGGGCGTACAAAACTACCCTGGCCATTCTTGGCAAGTCTTGTCTATGATGCACTCGGCCCGAAGAAAATCCCACTTAGGGTGCAGTCTTGTAACTATAAGCCCTATAGGCATAAAGGACAAGAGGCTGCGAAAACAACTGGTTGTTGTTAAGACCGGATGGGAGGAGCTAGTCTTGTATGGCCGATGTTCCCTCCTTGAAGGGGCAACCAGGGGGAAGATAAGGGCGGCACCCTCCATTAGGGAGCTGATAAGTGTATAAAGACGGCAATGTCATGGGGCTTTATGATCGCAAGAACATTTAGGCATGTCATATTATCACGTGACAAATATTACACAAAGGCAACAAGCCATGAAAAAAAGTTAAGATGAGATCAATGGGTTTTTACATGAAAGTGTAAATACGTCCTGCGATTTCATCGCAAGACGACAATGTCATAAGGCTTTGTTCTCGCAAGAGAGCTTAGACTTGTCATATTGTCGCAGAGAAATTGACAAAATGCGGATAAGGCAAGATCAATGGGTCAATACATGTAAGTGTAAAGACGTCCTGCGATTTTGTCGCAGAAATAAATAAATAAATAAAACTGGCTAAATAAGACCTTTAACTAGGAAGGAAAAATAAGACCACAAGAGATCATAAAATTATACAAACATGACCTGCGATATTTACGCAGAAGTTGAGACAAAGTATACAAATAGATTTTATTCAACATTAATCTGCTCAATCTTTCATATTGCAGATGAATAACAGAGGCAAGTATGGGAATGAACGAAATGAAAGATTATTATTCATCTTTATATGAAAGATTTACGCAGATGGATAAAAATTAATAATCATGTTGATTAACCATATTGCAAAAAAAAATTATTTATTAACCATATTACAAAAAAGAATTGTTTATACAGATAGAAGCAAAAGAAGTTTACACATCAAGGAACCTTGCAGTAATATCACAAGAAGAAGGAGATAAATGTACATATATTACAAGGAGATTAAAAGGAGGAAACAAAACTAGTTAGATCCATCATCATCCTCGCTAGATTTTTATTCTTCTTTGTCTTCACCGTCATCTTCGATGTATCCTTCATCCCCGCCAGATTCTTTCGCTTCACTGTCAGAGATAACAAGATTTGGAGTAGTCTCTGGAACTTCTTCCGCGATGAAAGGATACAAATAGTGAGGAATATTGTGATCATCACAGACCTTTTTGGCAGAATCATTACGAACACTAACAAGGAGATTACTAAAATTGGTAGCAGAAATCTTTAATTGGGTCTTCAATTTTGATTATTTCTCATTGCAAGCAACAAGAGTCTTTGCGAGTTGATTCTTATCAGCTTCAAGTTCTTCAATTCTTTCAGTGTATCTCTTCTCAGCTCCTGCGAGTATATAATAACAAGTTGGAAATTTTGCAAAAAACTATAAAACACAAGGAATTAAAAAGGAAGAACAATTAACAACCTTCTCTTTCAGAAATCATGTCTTTAATTAAGGCCGCTTGTTCAACATGAAGACTAAGTTAGCTATAGCGTTGTCAAGAATCTTTGCAGCCCAAGAAAATTCATCATCATCATTAATAAGAATACGGGAACGGATTTGGCTTTCTCTTTCAACAAGAACCTCTTTATCGCAGATAAGTCGATCTCTTTCAATTTGAACTTCAAGAAGGGTTTTATGAAAATACGCTAAAGTTTGATCTCCTTGTCTAGATATGTGATCTTTATCATCTGAGAGATCACTGTTCTTGGCCCTTAAAGTTCTAATTTCTTCCTTAGAATTGTGGTAAAAACGTTTGAATTTGTTAGCAATGTCTAAACAAGATCTATGGTCAGTTTCTAAGAGGCGAAGCTTAGACCTGAGTTCATCTATGGAAAGAGAATTAATTCTATCATTGGAGGGATTATTCAAAGAGTTATTGAGAAGCTCTAAAAGAGTATCATCGTCCATTGGATTTGGAAAAGAACGAAGGATATAACTTCGTCAGAAAGGCCGTAAACATCTGCGAAGAAGAAAAATAAGAAAAAATGCAAAGGAATACAAGGTTAAAGAAAAAGAGAGAGATTTATTACCATAAAGTTGATTGTTCGCAGCTTGGAGGCTTGCGACCTTATCTTGCGAGAAAGAAAGTTCAGTTTCCAACCGCTTGATCTTTTCTTGAAGGTCAGCAGACCCATATTCCAATTGCCCACGAAGACTAGCAGACTCAGATTCCAATTCCATATTCTTCTTGCGAAGAACAGTATTCTTCTTGCGAAAAGATGCGCACCTCTTCTCCAAGTCTGAGGCAACAACAAAGGAAGCTCTTCCAGTCTGCGAGGGAATAATGTAAATTAAAACTTGGCGAGGAAATGAATGCATAAATGTGGTGAAGAAGTGAAAACATACCAGAATACCAACACAATTTAAGAGATTGGGAGTTATTGATCTTGAGATTCCTTGGAGAGAATCATTATCAACCAATATGGGAGCATCGCAGATCTTGGAAAGAGCCTGGGATACCTCATTAAGAGCCTCATTTCTATAATCATTTGCGATATCATGTGTAATATCGCCAAAAATATTAGATAGCTGGGCCATGGAAGATTCGGATTGGAAGGATTCCACTGCGGAAGGGATATCAACATCATCATCATCGTTGTCACTATCAGAATCATCCCTTGAATTTTCTTCATTAGATTGAGGAGTTGAAGAAGAAGAGAATTGGATTTTTCTTTTCTTTAAGGGAGGAGCACCAGATTTCTCTCTGCGAGGAGCAGTAGACTTCTCTTTGGGAGGAATAGTAGATTTCTCCTTGCGAGAAGCATCTTTGTCTTTCCCCTTAGTTTTCACAATCTTCACAGGTTCTATTTCTTCAATAACCTGCGAACACAGATAAAGATAAGAAATAGAGGCAACAATATATTGTTAAGAATCATAAAGGAATATTTCTTACTTCATCTGTGGGATATTTAAGGGCTAAAAAGTTGCTGGGCTTCCCAAATTTCTAGTAGTTAAGTTTCATCCTGTTAATCTGGAAAAATTGGAGTAGTCAGCGAGAGAATGAAAACATGAGGAAGATAATAATTATGCAAAAAATTTGAGGGAACATACCTCTTTATTCCTTTCAGGCCAATTGAAAACCCACGGTTGATATTCTGCGAGATTCGCAGGCAATACATGAGGACCGGAGATGTAGGGACCCTCTAAGCATAATGGAAAAATGAACCATTTATCATCACTAGAGTGGAGAGGGCCTTGATTATTACTCGTATGCCAATAGATATCTAACATAAGAACTTTATCTTCAGCGATGTCATCCTTTTTCTGTAAGCGTACACCCCAACAAGTGATGTCTTTCTTCATAGGAATTATATCATAATTTATGAAGAAGTTCTCCACTGTATACTTCGCGGGGACAATTGGAATATCCTTGAATTTAGGATTCTTCACAGTATCAGGGTAACGAGATTCTTTACCAGCACCGCGAGTAGCATACTCAAGCATTAAGCGAATACAATCCTCACTCAACTGATATATCGCCCGCAAGAACTTCGTGTGAGAGAGTATCTCATATAATAAAGGAAGTTCAAGGTCATAGAGAGGAATGGGAAGACCTTCCTCAAGCTGGCCTAGCGAGACTATGATTTTCTCATGGTTACATGGAAGATCAAAAAATAATGGAACAGACATTTCATACTTAGGGTTTTGATTGGGAATCTTGGATAAAGTAAAACCTTTGTCTTGAAGTTATTTTTGAATCCTCTCAAAAGCAATCACATATTTGCGACCGGCTGCAACCATTTTTAGTATGGGAATGAAGTTTGAAGGAGTAAAAGATCGAAAGAAAAATTGTAACAGTAGCAGATCCGGAATTTACGGAAGAACAATAAATTTGCAGAGAGATTACGGAGAGAAGGAAGAAAAAGGTAAAAAGAAGAAAAGAGAAGAGTGAAGAAGATATGTATAGAAGGTAAAGAATATCGAGAAGGTAAGTGAAATTAATACAAGGAAGAGACGTGAATGGTTGGAATGAAGCGGTTGAAAGGGACGTGTCAGAAGTTGAATGGATAAAGAGATACATGTAACAAACCTGGCAAGGAAAAGATATGTGTCAAAAGAACATGAAAAATAGACAGCTGCGACATTTCAAAAGGTTTTGATTTCTCATGGTCTTTTCCCTTCGCAGAAAAGACATGAGAAGAGGCAAGATGTAGGACCAGTATATCGTCATGATATTACTCTTGCGAGATTAACAACACTCATGCGAACACTACCGCGAGTTCTTCAACAACATTTTGAGTATAAAAATATAATTTAAAGAGTGACGTAATAGATGATGAATGAAGAAACACGAGAAGAGCGTGATTGTCCTGTGATGGTTACAACACTTATGAGAATTGACATTATAACTACTGCGATAATATCGCAAGGCAGATCCGAAATTAAAGGATAGCTTAGCTGTCATCCACTATGTAATTACTCTATATAAAGAGACCCAGTAGATTCAGAAAAGGGATGATTTTTTTTTTTTGTTGAGAAAGTCTTGAAGAGAGAGAAAATTCAAGAGAACGGTTGTATTCTTGATTTCTTCCATTTCTTGTAAGCATTTCGGAGAATCAAATAAGAAAGTGTTTTTTTTAATCTTCAAATATGTGTTAATTACTGTAAATCCTTATCAAGGGTGTAGTGTAGGTTTTCCTGCAACTACATTACTAACTCAAGTTTGTATTGTCACTTTTTTTTACCACAGAATGTACAACAAAAATAAACATAATTTTGTTATTCAATATACTTGTACCACTATAATTTGTATTGGCTATGATGCGCGCGTATACAAAGCAAAAATTGTATGGTATACTTTCTAAAGACAAATTGCACCGGAAATGATATCAATTTACTTTAATCAAGGGGACCTTATAATAGCCTCTACCCTCTAATTGATTTTATCCTAGACTTTTTACTATTTGGTCTGGTCTAGTCAAAGAGAGAGATGTAGAAAGTAAAATAAAATTATTTTTCACTTGAGCACAGGATATTCATTATTATAAGGGTCATACATTTTTACTAATCCTAAAAACTTAATACCCGACCATTGAACTAACAGAGATAAAACAAATTATCATCCCTTCAGCTAAAAAACAAAATGCGCAAGATGAGAGCAACTCTTTTAAAAGGAGAAACGGGAAAATGCATTAAAGAGGAGTGTTGGAGTTGATGCATTCTTTGGTTATCAAAAGTATTAATTCTTGAGTGAACTAAAGAAAGTTAAGGTTGGTTTGGGTATCTTAAAAAATCTAGCAAGTTAGTTTACTTAGGTATATTGGCTAAGTCCGAATAGTCAAGAGAAGTTTATTGTGTAAGAAAGTTATGAGACAGTAAAATGAAGTTAGTAGAAAAATCTAGTCAATCGGTCAAGTTAGTAAATTAGTTAAGAAAATATAAAACTTGAAAGTCCTAGATCCGTCTCTTAGGTTTGTAATCTCATTCGAATTGTGAGATTTTGAATTATAGTTTGTCAGATACATATGTTTTATTAAGGTTGTTTGTGTCTGCCTACTAAATTAGTAATTACAAGTTTTCACAGTTGTTTAAACTGTGACAAGTGTTGAAACTGTTTTTCAAAATGACTCTCAAGTATGTAACACTCTGGTAAAGATAAAATAAATAAGAAAAAGAGAGAAGAAAGACTTGTCGAATCTCTGAGATATCAAAAAGCATGGAAGATTATAATTTAGAGATTAGCCCATTTAACCGAAAGATTAGATGAGAATAAAATTAAAAGGGTTGATTTTGAAAAGTATGATGAGCATGAAACTAAAAGGGTTTATACAAAAAGAATGACAAGTAAGTTGATGAATTAAATAATAAAAAATAACATCCCGAAATGCTATTGAATGATTTAAAGACCAAGAACCACTTATTTCATACAATGTTAATATTTTTAATCCGACGGATTGGGATAACCTTGATATAAATTCAAACGACATTTTAGTAGATAAAGATCCAATAAAATATCATATGCTAGAAAATGCTCCTAAAAACAAGTTCGGCAGACATTCATCATTATATTTCCTCGTGTATATATATAAAAAAAAAGTCATTTTATAAATGTTCACCCCGAGTCTCTAAGATGTTAAACTGTACAGCCTAACAGTAACATATTTCAACAACAACAGTTTAAATCAAGGTTGTTACCGAAAATTACAAATCCACCAGATTTACTGAGACGAGGTTGGATTTTGTTGTATCCGGTTAGGTTTTGGACCAGTTGTGATGCATAAAAAAACCAAAAATATCAGATAACTGTGGGATAACCGGATAAAACTTCTATATATTATTTTCTCCGATATAAAAGCGTGGTTTTAATTCTAAATCCTAGTTCTTTGACGTTAGAGTTTGTTCTTTTGGTTTCGGTAGGCAGGGTGGCTAATTGTGTTCCAGCACAAGGCATCCCATTTTTTATGTTATTTTTTTTTTTACTATAAGCAAGGCGTCCCATTTGGTTAAGCTATGGTAGGCTTGGACCAATAATTTTTACAAAATTCAACTAAAAAAAGCTTGCTTCAATGAAAGAAAACTTCTCCTTAGTTGTGTACTGTATATATGTATTTGGTAATGGATTATGGGACTCCTAATGCTATTTTAAGATACCTGGGTACTGGGCAATTTATACATTTAGTTAAGAAAGAAGAGGGAGGATCCATTCACATGGTTATATTCACACCATCTCACACTTTTGGCGACATTTTTCTTTGTAAAACCTAAACCGTAACGAATTTGAACTTAATATTATGTGGATACGTTCCTCTAACAAACATCTATATAATTACAAAAAATGAGCATGTTCCGAAATACGAAGCCTCAGTATCTGTCAATTTTAATTTTAGCGGTTGAAAATCAATTAGTTTTTAACGACTAATTTTCAACATAGTAGACGGTAGTGTTATACGTCTCGGAATATGTTCATTTTTATAGGAACATACGTCTTTGTCTTTGTAAGAAAAACATATCCCCAAATATCAGTTTCAAATCCGTCACCCTTTAAAATTTTATTAATCAATATCACTGAAAGTGTGAGATAGTGTGATTATAAGGGTGTGAGAGGATCCTCCCTCAAGAAAGAATAGTCCACATATTTTAGTAGCTAACTAGGTGCAATATGTTCCTATTAATATATATTTTACCATATGTTCTTCTTAACTTGTGCGGCATAAATTACTTCATTTCATTGCTATACAATAGATTTTATTTGGCAAACATATAACCTATATGCATGGAAAAAATTGTATAAAAGGGCGTTCTGAGCTCTTTAGCACAAGGTCATGCAAACGTCAGAGACGGCCCTGCCGGTAGGTGTATCTCCTCTTTTACTTCTTCTACCCATTCAATTTTGCACATTTTTGATAACTTGATATAATTATTTTTTCAATTGTTTTTAACTTAAAAATTAGATGAGAATGAAATTAAAATGGTTGATTTTAAAAGGTATGATAAACATCAAACTAGAAGTGTCTACACAAAAAATAAATAAAATGATAATTAAACATGTTGATGATTTAAATAATGGAAAATAACAACCAGAAAAATCCTATTGAATTATGTAAAGACCAAGCACCAACTCCACCTATGTCCTATAATGTCAATATTATTAATCTGATGACTTGGGATAATCTTAATACAAATTCAAAAGACATTTTAATTGATAAAGGTCTAATAAGGGATCTGAAAAAGCGAGGGTCTAACAACCACACCCAATATTTCGTTCGGCAATCTGTATGGACTAACTCTAATATAATTCCAAGAGAATTATCTAGAAAATCAGACTAAATCAAGGAAATATATCAAAGAGTTATATCTTTGTTTCTCAATATAATCAACAAATCAAACCGATATAATCTGTGAGCCTGATTATTATTAGAAACAACTTAAACGGTACCAAAGACCAATGTTCAAGTGGCTATTAGAGAACTGCTCGGTCGAACTTGCAAGCGCTGCTATCTCAAGCTTGTTTGACAAGTTTAGTTGTCACAACTATAAGTCTTGATTTCTAGTCGACTTATAACTAAGTTTTGGATTAGGATAGAATGTGTAGTTGAGCTTTAAACTTCACAACATTTATCGATTGAAGATGAAGAACTACTAAGGGGGGCTTGTGTAACTTCATCAGCAAAAGTTATATGGAGACTTGAACTAATCTATCCCTCAAAAGTCTATTTCTACTTTATCTCCTATTTGAGACAAAATTCATATAGCTATATAGACTTCGATTATACACATTTGATATTTCGAACAGATTTTAACTCACTTACATATTTGTCGAAATATATGTTGGTAAGCTTTCGCTTTAACCAAGTTCATCGTATATTCTTGACGAAAGTCAAAAGATGATCATGTGAAAATCGCCTGGTAACATCTTATATGATTTGTGTGAGACAGTCATTTGGTGTAGACTCGGAATATTTCGTATTGATCATTTGATCACTTCAAAATTGCTTTGAAGCTAATATTTTGTGTGTGAGACAGCTATTTTCATCTTCTAAGAATGTTTTAATGATTAAAATGGAAGTTTAGAAAAAATTAACCATGATTGGATATAACACAGTATGCGTACTTGTATGCTAACGATTGCAAGTTATTCCAAGTCTTTGAACCAAAGTATGCATACCCATATGCGTACTGGTTTGTTAGTTGAAGTCCGGGAACTTAGGATGCATTCCGGAGTAAATTAAAGTTCGGGAATTCAACTGAGTTTGGTGGTGTACGATAGTATGCGTACCCGTTCGTATATTGGCGAACCCAGATCAAATCTGGCTACTTAGGTATGCGTACTCGTTTGCATACTTGAGTGGGTTTTGTTCTAAAATCGGTTTGTTCATGAAATAATACATTTATAAAATAAAGAATGACATATTTTGAAAATCATGGCTATAATGTTCATGAATTGATTCGAGTGAATCAAAATCGATTTTGCTTCAATTGTGTCTTGTATACTTCTATGATAATATAAACAATTGAACAACTCTAGAACTAGTTTCATTTGAGTCAAGGAGACAACATGTCTAAGGAAGCAAAGATAAGAAAACAAAAATCAAAGAAAAAGACATTATGTTTTTAAACAAGAAATCAGGCAAGTCTATAGTAGGAATTAAGTGGGAATTCCATCCTATGCATATTAGATGGCCTAGAATCAAATTTGAGAATGTGGCCCATGCTAAGAAATACTCCCTTCTTTGCAAAAAAGTCAGCAGATAAATTGATTTCTCTGAATAAATGATTGAAGTGGATGGAATGTACCTGTTTGCATATATTTTTCCATCTGATCCAAACAAACTAAGGAATTTTATTCTTCATGAAATCCTTTATAGAAGCAGTGGAATCTGAGTTGATGGTAAGTTTGAATTAAGAGTTCTTCACTTCCCATTACAGAACACAAACAGTCCCTAGTGTCTCTGCCACAAAATTGGTTGATACTCCCAAACCACTACTTTTAGCTGTCAAGAAGTTACATGTATTATATCTGGATATAAATCCATATCTAGCATTCCCAGAGTACCCCTTGATGCGCCATCACAACAAAGTAAAATATTATAATTTGCAGGGAGAGAGAAGGAGCATTCTATTGTTGTGACTGTATTAACTTTTCTGCATCCAATATAAAAAAACTTCAGTACTTATAAATCATAAGCTGAATTGTGCATAAATCATTTAAGTCCGACTTCAAAGTCATGGATCATTCTTGAAATTCTATTTTTAGTTGTATCACTGTTAGGATCTATGTTTTTAAAGAATACTTCGGTTCTAGCAAACCAAATATCAACCATTATGTTAAAAGCTGCAATATACCACAATTATTGGATTACTGAGCTACTATTTTTGCATGCAGATATGACATCCTCAAAAGATTTAGGATTTTTAAAGGCAAAAATACCTCCAATCCATTTCCAGAGGATTTGTCCATAGTCACATTCCCAGATTATGTGATTCATTAGGTCTTGGTTTTTGTGACACATATAACATCTTGAATCCATAATTGTTCCTCTCTTTTTATCATTTTCATCAGTACAAGAAGCTACTCTGGTTATCTTCCATACATTGCTTATAGTAGAAGGATGAACACATGATTTTCATATCTTTTTGTACCATCTCAAAATAGGTTGTTTTTTCCTTATAACATTGTAGGCACTTTGAACAAAAAAATCTCAAGTTTGAGTTGCAGTCCATACCAGTTTATCATCTTCAAGAGAAAGAGCAGGTAAGTCTTCAACAGAGAATAAGTTAAGCATTTCTTTAGGTATACTCCAATTGTTGCTCTGAATTAGATTCTCCACTTTCATATGACAATGTTGTTGAATATAATCATTATCTGGGAAAAGTTTATGTAAAGTAGAATCCAGAATCCAAGTATCCCTCCAGACTGAGATCTTATTACCATTTCCAACTAACCATCTTGTATTTTCTTCAAAATCTTGTAGTACCCATTTAATACCAGGCCATACAGATGATTTTTTTGTAAGAAGCAATCCAGCAACCAGCTTTATCTTGATATTTGGCTAAAAAGAATTTTTCCCAATCTTCATCAGAATTAAGAATTCTCCATAACAGATTCAGTAATAATTCTTTGTTAACATGTTCAAGCTTCCTAATGCCCAATCCCACTTCTTCCAGAGGTATAAAGACTTTCTCCTAAGAGATAGTAATAAATTTTCTTTCATCAGCATTTCCACTCTATAGAAAATTTCTTATAATTTTTTCACTAGCTTCAATGATTTTTTCTGGGACATTTATAAATGGATATATTATAGATGGGAATGCTGAGGATAAATTTGATAAGAGTGATTCTACCTTGAAAATTTAAAAGTTTCCCAATCCAGTTAGCTAGTCTCTTCTGTAAAATTTCCACAAAGGACCATAGATGTTCTGATTTAATTTTTCCTGGGACCAGCATGACTCCTAAGTATTTATCTGGAAAGTTGGATAATCTCATATTCATATAATCAGCAATCTGGTTTTTTCTA
Source organism: Papaver bracteatum (assembly GCA_023529315.1). Lineage (NCBI taxonomy): Eukaryota > Viridiplantae > Streptophyta > Magnoliopsida > Ranunculales > Papaveraceae > Papaver > Papaver bracteatum. Next base: position 1,704,656 of record JAJJWX010003671.1, read on the forward strand.
AGAACTGAAGTACCATCAACAAAGTATTTTCTTTTAATAGCACTAACTACTTGTCTAAAAGCAGCTTGGTATTCTGTTAGATGAATCTTCAAATGTACTAGTGAATTCTTACAGCCATTGCAGAAAATGAAAATGTCATCAGCAAAGAATAAATGTGAGGGGTATATACCTTTTCTAATGATCATTGGCTAGATTTTTACTCCCTGAATGAATTTATGAATTTTCCTACTGAGAGCATCAACAACGAGAACATATACTAAATGAGAGAGTGGATCTCCTTGTTTTACTCCTCTTCCAACACCAAAATATCCAATAGGTCCACCATTAAGCATAATGGAAATTTTAGTAGTCTTGAGAAGAACTAGAATCCAATGACAGAATTTCCCAGAGAAGCCATATTTCTTCAAAACAGAGAAAAAGGAAAATTCCAGCTAAGTGTGTCATATAGGCCTGAGATATATCTAATTTTAAAGCCACATTTCCTCCTCTTCTCACAATTTGCATTTCATTGATAAGTTCAGATGCTAATAACACTTGTTCATGGATGTTTCTACCTTTAATGAAGGCACATTGTTGTGGAGATGTAATTTTATGTATCATTGCATTCATTCTTGTAGTAATGATTTTTGTAAAGATTTTAAAACAAAAATTACTTAAACCAATGGGTCTGAATTGACTTTCCTTTTTTGCACCTTTAACTTTTGGAATAAGCACCAAAAAATTTGAATTTAAGCCTGCAGGAATTAACTGATTACTCCAAAAAAACTGAATAGCCTTCACAAGGTCTTCATGAATAATGTCCCAAGTGAATCTATAGAAGATACCAGTAAATCCATCAGGACCTGGAGAGCCATCTTGATTTAAATCAAATACTACTTTATGTATTTCCTCTTGAGAATGAATGTGTTCTAACTGTAGATTATCTTCAGTGGAAACTTCTTGAGGAATTGCATAAAATATTGTCTCTGAAATGCTAACATGAGCTACAAATTTAGTACTATAATAGTTGATGAGAAGAGATGGTATATCATTTTTATTTGAAGTAATATTCCCATTATCATATTCAAGTTCAGCTATAGAGTTCTTTGATTGTCTTAACTTGATAGATTTATGAAAAAAAGAAGTAGGTGCATCACCAAATTTTATCCAGTTAACTCTTTATTTTTGATTCAGCATAGTATGATAATTTTGAGAAACTATATCTCTCAAACCTCTGGCAGTGATATAATTATTTAGAAGTTATAACTTTGTAGGATCTTCATCAGATAATGCATTAATTTCAGTTACTTTGTCTTCAGATTTTTCCAGAGTATCAAACACATTACCAAAAACTTCCAGATTTTCAATATTTTCTCCAGTCTCTTCAATTTATTCATAAGTAGGATTTCCAATGATGATTTCATCTCAAGAATGTTTTACAACTTGTAAGAAGGTAGGATGAGAGATCCACATTTTTTGAAACTTGAATGGAGAGTTAATTGATTTAGGAATACTCGTATTAGTCCCAATAAGTATATTATGATCAGAAATCTCTCTAGAAGAAAATTGACATTTCCATCCACTATTGAGATTTAACCATTTAGCAATCTAGATTACAAAGGATTATTTTTACCACATCTGCCATTAGACTAAGAGAATTTTAATCCACTTTTAGGATCTTGTAGAAGACTACATTGATCAATGCAATCATTAAAATCATTCATAGCAGTAGATAAAGGGCTTCTACCTCCTATTTTTGCAAACATTGAAGTAATAGTGTTAAAATCACCTATAACCAGCCAAGGTTTATTTAATTGATTGATTGTAAATAGATCAGACTATAATTCTCTTCTGTTAATAGAAATGACATCTGCATGAATTCTAGTTACTAAAGTATCTCCCACAGCTATAGTAATACATTGTCTGGTTGAGAAAATAATAGAAGGAGTAGCTATTGAAGAGTTCCAATAAAGCCAAATATTAGCTTTTCTGTGATCACAAGTATTGTGAATTATTTGATGATGCATTACAGACAACTTTATTCTATTTGTTGAATTGATGATAAATTTTTTGCTTTGCTATCCAAACTAAAGAAGGATTTATTTGGTTGACTAAAGATCTAAGCTTGTCTTTGTCCTTAATTCTCTTAAGGCCTCTGACATTCCAATAGACTACTCTCATTGGGAATTGTTGTGGGGAAAGTCCCCTTTGAGATTCATAGCCTTCTGAATTTCCTTACTATCTTTTCTAGTAAAAGGTGCAACTTTTGTAGGTTATGAGGTTTTTTCTTTTCAACAATAGTTTTCTTAGTTACAGGACTATGAGCATTTTTTTCAACTCTTAAGATAACCACAGGTTGAGGAATAATAAATTTACGAAGTAGAGAAGAAGCACTGACCTCTTTAATTTTACCATCTTCAGAGCTAGAATCATCATGGTCCTCTATAATAGGTTGATCCAACAAATCCATAGAAAAACCTGACACTGTCATCTGCATTAGTTTGTCAAAGCACTGAATATCTTTAACGATACCACTAGATTCACCTTGATAAAGAGTATTAGAAGTAACAATCAGTAAAGGAAATTCTTCATTAGACTTCAAGTTTGTACTAAAATCATTTGTATCTTGTAGAACATGGTATCTTCTTGAAGAGATTGAAGGAGTTGATATTTCTTTGTCTTCATCAATTCTAGAAGTATTTTCAATATGGTCAATAATATTTTCTGAATCATTTCCACAAATATCAAAACCAATTGTAGGAGTAATTACTTTCTTTGGTCTCCAAAACTGCTTTGGTTTGTTTATCACCACTTTAGGAACATCATTTATCTTCTTTTTTGATCTACATTCAGCTATATAATGACCCAAAGATTTACAATGGATGCAGTATTTAGGTAGTTTAGGTATTTTCACTGATTGCTCAAACTTTCCATACTTTCAAATTTACCCAAATTTTACTGGGGATGTATTTAGAGAGATCAATTTCTACTAGGACACTAGCATAGATCTTTTCAAAGTAGTTTCATCCACCTTTATAGGTATTCCTAAGGTAGAACCCATGTTCATAATAATACTCTCCTTCCAATACTCAATGCTCAATCCAGGGAAATAAACTGAAACAAAGACTAACGAAGATTTTGTATTCTCAGGATTGAAATTAGGTTCCCAAGCTCTGAGACTTAAATGTTGAATTTCCACAATCCAATCCTCTTTCCATAAATAGTTCATATCTTCCATATTATCAAGCTTGATTATAAAGAATCCCTTACCTAGAGGAATAATTTGAAGATTACCTTTAATATACCATTATTGTTTCAAGGAAACGACTGCATCATGTAACTTTAGTTTGACCAAATCAAGCTTACCAATTAGACTGAACCTCCATTTATTCAAGCTTGCATCAATAATATCATCTGGAATAAAAAGTGAAGGAGAAGAGAAATATTTCTCACCATTATCTGAAAGAAAATAGAAATCAGAAGTAAACAATTTGGATCTAGTTTCAGTTTCTTCCATTTGTATTTTGATTTTTCCGACAGATTATTGATCATAAATGGTCGAAAGAAACATAAATTTAATATCAATTATCGAAGATATAAGAGAAATATCTGAATTAGTGAAGTATTGATACCAAAAATCGAGAAAAAACTGAAGAAAAATGACTGAGTCGGTCGCCGAATCGATCGCCGGTTTCATCGATTCGCAGAGCTCCATTCCCAACCCGCCAACCTGGAACTAGTTGTGTTAAGACGAATAAGGTTGATATGAAAGTGTTCATATGGCTAACTTCGGTTAACTATTATTGAGCCAACAAGGTGTATACGTCTAGGTACAGTTACCCATATCTAAATGAAGTCACTTTTTATTTATGTGTAACAAGCTAAGTTCGATCTAACGGTTGAAAGATATTAGCTTGAGTCTAATCAGGTTTTCATCTAACGGTGAATATTGAATGCTTTGTTACCAAGGTAACATTGATTGCAAACCCTGATTTGAAGAATATATATAAGGTAGAACTCTAACAACTGGGAAACCTAATCCCCACACATTGTGTGATACTAGTTGCGACTAGAGTCGATTCTCCTTTAACCTAGGTTTTTTCTATAACCATTAATTATATGTTAACGACCTAAATATTTCATTGGGATTATATAGCCAGGCCCAACTATTTTTTCTGTAGTCGGGTGTTCCGATCTTTCTTTATTCTATCGTATTGAGTATTATCTTCTCTAGGATTTTCTCGAGATTTAATCTCCGATAGGCAAGATAAAAAGTAGTCACAAACATCTTCATCTCATAGTTTGTGATTCCACAATATCTTGTTTCGCTACCATACGATTACGATTATTATGAGATAATTGATATTACTAGGCTGTTCTTCGGAAATTTAATTCCAGTGTATTAATTGGTTTCTGTTCACCTTGATTTATCAAAAGACGGAACAAAATTCATAGGTATTTATGTGGGAGACATATTTATCTTTTCAATAGATTTCTATGTGTGAGACAGATTTGTTTATCAAGTTTTCGACTTTGGGTCGTAGCAAATCATAGTTGTGGGTGAGATCAGCTAAGGTAATCAAGTATGTAGAGTCATGCTGGGATTCAGAGGTGTAAGGAACATGACTGCACCTTGATCAGTGTGAGATTTGTTAGGGCTTAACTAATTCCCGTTCGAAGTTAACTTGCAGTAGGCTAGTGTCTGTAGAGGCTTAATACAGTGTGGTGTTCAAATTTGGACTAGGTCCCTGGGTTTTTCTGCATTTGCGGTTTCCTCATTAACAAAATTTCTGCTGTCTGTGTGATTTCTTTTCCATATTATATTTGTTTATATAATTGAAATATCACAGGTTATGCGTAGTTCAATTAATTAGATAATCCAACCTTTGGTTGTTGATATAAATTGATTGACACTTGAACATTGGTCTTTGGTACCATTTAAGTTGTTTCTCATAACAATCAGGCTCATGGATTCTATCTGTTAAATTTGTTGATTACATTGAGAAATAGAGATACAACACTTGGATATATTTCCATTGATTGAGTTTGATTGTCTAGTTGATTCTCTTAGAAATATATTGGAGTTTGTCCGTACAGGTTGCCTAAAAGAAAAATATTGGGTGTGGTTGTTAGACGCCCGCTTTTTCAATTAGTATCAGAGCTGGCAAACACGTTTAAGACCTTATAATTCTATGTTTATAGCAATCTAACTCTATGGACAGTAGTTCTATCTCTGACAAACCCATCACCAGAGACAAAAAATCTGTTTCTATAAAATTTATTAAAGAGAAATATTTTTTGTTCTCTCAAATAGATGAACCTCCTGTTCCCATGAAACATACAAGTATTGACAAGTGTTACCTTGATTATCTCACTGACGAGTCAGACTCTGAAGTTGAAAAGGAATCAGTCAAAGGAAGTGCAATGATTCTGAATCGTGTTGAATTCTAGGCTACTGAACTCATCAGGTTGAAACACAAAGTCAATAAGATCATTGGTATGGTAAATGATTGTGATTTCCAAATAAAAGCTCTTTATAAGGAAAACGTCGATGTCTGTTCTTCTCAAACCTTACTTGAGGCCAAACTCAAGGAGGATGCTGTAGAAATTAAACATCTATTGAGTAAAATTTATATTCAGGGTAAAAGATGTTCATGGGAGACCATTAAACCATTCACTTCTAAACCGATTGTCAAGTTAGAAATTGTGGCCATGAATATTTAATGATCCTCTGAAAAATACATCTCCAGAAGTTAAAATACCCTTTCTTCCGATTTCTAAAGATATGCTTGTGGCTTCCACTCATCAAGAATTCATCACATCTCTCGGAAGGAAGGATTCTCCTAACGATCCTGTTAATCCTACTCACTCTAATCACTTTCGCGATCTGAGATGTTTCTTTTATAATTCAAAAGGACATGTTCAACGAAGACACAATATGGGGAAGAATGACTATTTATTTTTTCGTCTTCATACAACTTAGATTTAATACTCAAAGATGTAATTGACATTCAGATGTCTAAACCAATTGGTTTTAGTACTTACCATGTGAATTCCTCCTGGAAAATCAGTTCAAATTACTTTCCTTCGTTTGAACGACGAATAGTGATTTTAACACATATCGTCCAAGGAGAATTCATCAAGGTCCTTCTCAATCGAAAGCAGAGAATGACGTTCAAGAAGTGAAAAAGTGTTTAAAAGTTGGAAACTGCAATGGAGATATGAAGATCAATCTTAATCTAATAATTGAAGGATACAATAACCTTATCAACAGGTTGACGAATGCCTCTAGATAAACTTCTTCGGGTAAGAACTCAAACTTAGTCTCGTATTTTGATGACAACAAGTTTGATCATAAATTTTCACATAAAAAAGGATTCTCTCTTAGAATTGGAAGGAAAAAGAGACTCAACCGTGAACATCATTCATTTAATGAGCTTAGGGATCATACTTGTGCTAATTAATCACAAGGATTGAAATCTTATTCATGAAAAATCCTGTTGGGTAAGATTGTTCTAATCAGGTGTGTCTGCAGAAAATGCATTCTCTATTTTGTTTGTGCTACTCTCTTATCGGTCTCTAGCCAAATGTTTGTCTACATGCATTGTTGCAAAAGTTTTTTTTTTTTGTTGTTCTTGATATAAAAATGATATTCTTCTGCTCTAAAATTTTCTTTTAGGAAGAATATAAAATTTATTGAGCTAAGATTTGTGAAATCATTCACCTAGCAATATTTTGCTTTGCAAGACAATTTTCTTAGTCTGTCTTTTCAGATATTTTAGTATTGTTTGTTTATGGATCAAGGCTGCTTTCATACGGGTACCCGTGTTACTTGTCACAAACTGTCTTTAGAAACCCTAAAATCCTTCTCCCAGAGAAACCAATTAAATACCAAACCTATTAAGTTGAGTACACGTACTCCAGGTTATTTTTTTGTCAAGAATGGCGTCACCTTCTAGCACTTGTAATTTTGCAATATGTTTTCTTGATGTGGGTTTTGGTTTCCCGTCCAAAGGGAAAAGGAAAAGAACTCTTGTATAAGTTGACGAACTCTCTCCTCAACCACCTGATAATTATCAGATGTTGAGGATGATGAAAAGATTTCTGCTGAAGTACTTCTTGATTTTACTAGACACTTTGAGAAAGCAAAACTGCAGCTTTTTGATACCATGAAGGGTCTTGATGTGTTACGAACTGAGTTGAAAAGGGTTAATTCTTACCTTGCTCTCATGAAGACACATGTTAAGGATCTTCTCAATAAGAATACCGTCTCTGAAGAAGCGGTTGATGCTGTCAATCACAAGCTCAAAGGTCTTGAAACCCATGAAGCTTTCGAACGTGAACTTTTATTTAGATTGTGATTGTTTTTTGTTTTTAGAGTTGTTTTGAATTGCCTAGGAAACTTCTTATGAGAATTTATTTTTGTGTTTTTAAAAGGATAACTAGGGTTTGGTATAGCAATTATTGTGAGTAAACATAGCTATTGCCAACGATTTTCATCTTGCAATGTTTTTAGATTTATTTATTTAAATTCTAAAGTTTACTTGGAAGATGATTTTGCAGTATTAATATTTATTGGTTTAATATATTGCAAAAATTGTTGTGGGATATGAGTGTTTGCATCTGTGAACTATGATTGTCCCATATATGTCAAAAGTTAAGTCCACGATATGTCTTTATGCAAATATTGATGGAAAATAGAATGAACTTTTGATAACAAAGATTAAGTTTATGGTATCATTATGCAAATATTGATGAAAATAGAATGAATCTTTGTATATTCTATAATATTGATCTTTCCCTGATCCACTTCTATGTGAAAGTAATGTGTTGCTCCGTAAGTTCTCTTATGTTGAGCATTTTCGATTAAATTAATCATGGATTCTCTTGTGGTTAATTTAATTGAGTTTCTGGATACAAATTCATGTTTCATGTAATTTGTTAATGTCCAAAGAAATCCTTTTTTTCTTGGAAAAGTAGGGTCGCTCTTGTTGTTCTTTCGGGAGTCAAATTTTATGGGGGAGAGTTCTTAATTGAACTTGTGCTTAATTGCCAAATCTTTGTGGGGAGTGCGACTGTGGAATATTGTAGAAGTTATCTTGTATCTTTATAAACTCCTTGATGAATACACTAAGTTTCGACTATGTGAAATCATCGAAACAAAGTTGAAATGTTCTCTTTTAGTCATGAAGTATCTCTACGAGAATTTCATTATGATCCAGATAATTTTCGTTCCTTTGCCAATTTATATTGACAAAAAGCGGGAGAATTATTTTGTAGTTCACACTACAAATACATATAATTTACGGATCACTATTTTAGGGGGAGTGGTTTTCATTGAGAGATGAAGTATTGACTAAGAGTGAGTGATACATATCACCATAGTATTGTTGTCAAAGTTGTGATTCAATTGGACTTTGATGCTGTGTAATAATACTACGCCATTGTATGACAATACGAAAACATCTTGTTTTTATATATTGTTATAGCTACGGATCTTCAACAACTTTGATGCTGATTTGAACACGTTCAAAATCATTGGAGTACTTGGAAGTGACAAAGATTTCGAGTAATGTTGAAGAACCAAGGAAATCAAGCATTTGGATGAGAAGCTACAAAGTTTATCTATTTTGTAATCCATATGTATTGATAGTTTTGTCACTAAAATTGACAAAGGGGGAGATTGTTAGAGCACTGCTCGGTCGAACTCACAAGCGTTGATATCTCAAGCTTGTTTGTCAAGTTTAGTTGTCAAAACTATAAGTCTTGATTTCTAATCTACTTATAGCTAAGTCTCGGATTAGGATAGAACGTGTAGATAGGCTTTAGACTTCACGACGTTCATCAATTGAAGACGAAGAACTACTAAGGGGAGCTTGTGGAACTTCATCAACAAAAGGTATGTGGAGACTTGTACTTATCTATCACTCAAAAGTATTTTTTTTCTCTATCTCCTATTTGAGAAAAAAGTCGTATAGATATATAGACTTCGATTATACACATTTGATATTTCAAGCTGAGTTTATCTCGCTTACATATTTCTCGAAATATGTGTAGGTAAGCTTTCACTTTAACCATGTTCATCTTATATTCGTGACAAAAGTCAAAAGATGATAATGTGAAAATCGCTTGGTAACATCTTATATGATTTGTGTGAGACAATCATTTGGTGTAGACTCAGAATGTTTCGTATTGATCATTTGATCACTTGAAAATTGCTTTGAAGCTAATAGTTTGTGTGAGAAAACTATTGTCGTCTTCTAAGAATGTTTCAATGATTGAAATGGTAGTTTTGAACAAACTAACCATGGTTGGATATAGCACAGTATGCGTACTTGTATGCTAACTGTTACAAGTTATTCCAAGTCCGGGAACCATAGTATGCATACCCGTATGCATACTGGTTTGTTAGTTGAAGTCCGGGAACTTAGTATGCATACACGTATGTGTATCGGGTGTAAATTCAAGTCCGGGAATTCAACTGAGTTTGGTGGTGTACGACAGTATGCGTACCCGTTCGCATACTGGCGAACCCAGACCAAATCTGGCTACTTAGGTATGCGTACCCATTTGCATACTTGAGTGGGTTATGCTCTAAAATCGATTTTTTCATGAACTAATACATTTATATAATAAGGAATGAAATATTTTGCAAATCTTGGCTATAATGTTCATGAATTTATTCGAGTGAATCAAAATCGATTTTGCTTCAATTGTGTCTTGTATACATCTACGAGAATATAAACAATTGAACAACGCTAGAACTAGTTTCGTTTGAGTCATTTGAACTAGTTGTGTTAAGATGAACAAGGTTGATATGAAAATTTTCATATGGCTAACTTCGGTTAACTATTGTTGAGCAAACAAGGTGTACATGTTTAGGTACGTTTACCCTTATCTAAATGAAGTCACTTTTCATTTGTGTATAACAAGCTAAGTTCGATCTAATAGTTGAAAGATATTAGCTTGAGTTTAATCAGGTTTTCATCTAATGGTAAATATTGAATACTTTGTCACCATGGTAACATTGGTGTTTGAAAACTATATAAGGGAGAACTCTAGCAACCGGGAAACCTAATCCCCACGCCTCCTGTGTGATACTAATTGCTACTAGAGTCTATTCTCCTTTAACCTAGGTTTTTCCTAAAACCATTATAAGTTAACGACTTAAAGACTTCATTGGGATTGTGAAGCCAGATCCAACTATTTTCTATGTTGTTGCGTGTTCTGATCATGCTTTATTCTATCATATTGAGTATTATATTCTCTAAGATTTGCTTGAGATTTAATCTCCAGTAGGCAAGATAAAAAGTAGTCACAAACATCTTCGTCTCATCGTTTGTTATTCCACAATATCTTGTTTCGCTACCATACGATTAAGATTATTGTGAGGTGATTGATATTACTAGGCTGTTCTTCGGGAATATAAGTCCGGTGTATCAATTTGTTCATGTTCACCATAATTTATCAAAAGACGGAACAAAACTCATAGATATTTCTGGGGAGACAAATTTATATATTCAATACACTTTTCTGTGTGAGACAGATTTGTTTATCAAGTCTTCGACTTTGGGTCGTAAAAACTCTTAGTTGTGGGTGAGATCAGCTAAGTGATGGGATTTTATATAGTGGTAAGAAGGTTGTCGTTCACTCGGACTTTGTTGGATTGATTTTAAGTTTTAATAAAAGAAAATATTAAAAATAAAGAAAATATATATACAAAAGTTGACAAGATGAAGAGAAGATCGGGATTCAGGGTCCACCATACTTCAATTTCATGCAGTTCGAATACCAATTCCAAACAATAATAGCTCATAATATAAAGTTTCATTGACTCTAATTCATTGCCTAAAGTAGATTTCGAAAGTAATGGTTGTAAATCTAAAGTATGGGATATCAAAACATTTAAGCAAGCATAACCCATCAATTAAAATGACAACTACTCAATGATAATCATAATTAAATTAAATAATTGTGCAATTAGTCATAAAAAGAATTAATATAATTACCGCATTCGTGAAATTTGGCTTCCTCCGTTATCCCGGTGATGGGGTTTAATTCCTCGTATTGTAGACTCTCTCAAAAGAATTTTTCATTGGTCTAAAAGTGCTTTCAAATAATGAAAAGGAGAAAAATCAAATAAACCAGAAATTTGCAACAACTGAGAAGAGTTGCAATCCACTGTTATAGTATAAAATAAACAAAAAGTGTTGTAGTCACTGTTCAACTGTCAATGGAAAGCCTATTGCAAACCCGGGAATAAACCACAGTTTATTAACGACAGGATTTCTCAGCCTAATGTTCTCCGTGTTCTTGGAACAGCAGCAGTAGCAGAAATTTCCGCAACTTGATTTTCTTGACTCTCTCATCTCTGTTAACTCCCCAAACTCTCTATTTTCACCCCTAACTCTCCATTTTCACCCCTAACTCTCCATAGTCTCTGCTTAACCCCAACAACTCTTTTATATACTCACAGGCCATCCAATCTTGTAGTGAATGCAAATAATCCTCCCAAACCAAAAGCATTAACTCGGTAATATTTTCTTTCCTGTTTTACTATTTCTACGTGTTTTGTAGCTTTCAATGAATCCTTTTTTTTTATCTCTACACACTCCTTGATTGAGTCAAACACATGTCCCACTCAGTTGTACTCGGGGAAGAGAAACATAATCACGTGAAAATCTTTCTCCGGCAAACAACCCATGTTTTCTTCAACTCGAGTTATCCAGCCAAACTTAGTCGAACCACATACCCATATGATGCCTGTTAAGCCAAAACAAGTCGTCCCAAATAATTCTAGCGATTTAATCTCGCTAAAACGCCTCCAAATCTCATCCAGAAAATCCCGCAAAATATGATTATTTATCACTTTCCTGTTTATGAAAATCTCGAGAAATATTCTCTTCTTTCCAATTACCATCCCTGTTATGACGTAAAAGGATAAACCCAACCCGTTTCCAACACAAAATTCCCAAAAATCTCGTCTAAAATTCTTCCAGAAAGTTACGTATTTAACTGCAGCTGTAATAATAGTTTCCCGCCATTTTTTTCATGTTTAAACGATGAAGATGGGTGCCCCTTATCAAGAGTGGTGTGCGAATAACAAGAGGGTACCCCTTATCCAAAATGGGGGTCAGAATAGCAAATGTCCTCCGGGTGCCTTTATCAACTTTTTGAGCCGATTTTTCCAAATATGTTTATTGCCCAAAAACACCTACAAACAAGTTTATTAGTGATAAAATGAGTCCCAACTAATGTATTTATCGGTGAAAATGCGTCACACTTGCGTGCTCATTACTAAGGGAATCAAGTGCGTAGAGTCCTGCTGGGATTCAGAGGCATAAGGAACGCGACTGTACCTTGATAAGTCCGAAGTTAACTTGCAGTAAGCTAGTGTCTATAGCGTCTTAATACAGCATGGTGTTCAAATATGGGCTAGGTCCCGTGGTTTTTCTTCATTTCCGGTTTCCTCGTTAACAAAATTTCTGGTGTATGTGTTATTTCTTTTTCGCATTATATTTGTTTATATAATTGAAATATCACAGGTTGTGCGTAGTTCAATCAATTAGATAATCCAACCTTTGGTTGTTGATAAAAATTGATTGACACTTGAACATTGGTCTTTGGTACCGTTCAAGTTGTTTCTCATAATAATCAGGCTCACGGATTCTATCTGTTTGATTTGTTGATTACATTGAGAAACATAGATACAACTCTTGGATATATTTCCATTGATTGAGTCTGTCTGTCTAGTTGATTCTCTTGGAATTATATTGGAGTTTGTCCATACAGATTTCCTAAACTAAATATTGGGTGTGGTTGTTAGACCCCCTCTTTTTCAGTGTCAATCAACAACCAAAGGTTGGATTTACCAATTGATTGAACTACACACAACCTGTGATATTTCAATTATATAAACAAATATAATGCGCAAAATAAATAACACAGACACCAGAAGTTTTGTTTACGATAAAAGCACAAGTACATATTTGAACACCACACTATATTAAGCCACTACAGATACTAGACTACTACAAGTTAACTCCTCACTGGAATGTAGTTGAGCCATAACCAAGTCTCACACCAATTAAGGTATAGTCGCATTTATTACACCTCTGAATCCCAATAGGACTCTACACACTTGATTGCCTTAGCCGATCTTACCCACAACTAAGAGTTTCTATGACCCAAAGTCGAAGAATTTATAAACAAATCTGTCTCCCACAGAAATTTTGATCGAAAAATTTGTCTCCCACAAAAATACCTACAAAGTTTTTGTTCCGTCTTTTGATAAATCAAGGTGAACATGAACCAATTGATGATCCGATCTTATATTCCCAAAGAACAACCTAGAAATATCAATCACCTCACAATAACTTAACCATATGGTAGTAGAACAAGTTATTGTGCAATCACAAAGAATGAGACGAAGAGCTTTGTGATTACTTTTTATATATTACCTATCAGAGATAAATCTCGAGCAAATATTAGAGAAGATAGTACTCAACACGATTGAACAAGTAAGATTAGAACATGCAACTACAGTGAAAATAGTTAGGTATGGCTTCAGAATCCCAATGAAGTCTTTAAGTCGTTAACCTATAAATGGTTTTATAAAAAAACCTAGGTTAAAGGTGAATAGAATCTAGTCACAACTAGTATCATACATGAGGTGTGGGGATTAGGTTTCCCAGTTTCTAGAGTTCTCTCTTATATAGTCTTCAAATCAAGGTTTGATAGCTTTGAAATAAAGCAATCAATATTCACCGTTTAATGAAATCCTGATTTAAGATTCAAGCTAAGTTTGCTTAAAACCAAAGAAATATCTTTCCACCGTTAGATGGTCTTAGCTTGTTACACACAAATGAAATGTACCTTCATTTAGATATGGGTAATTGTACATAAACGTGTATATTGAGTTGGCTCAATAACGGTTATCCGAAGTTAGCTATATGAATACTTTTGTATTAAACATATTCACCTAACACTTCTAGATCAAATGATAATCAAATGGATCTAATTGTGTTACTCATAGAGTTGTTTATATTCTCATAGAAATATAAGACACAATTGAAGCAAAATCGGATTGATTGAAAAGAATCAGTTGATGAACACTTTAGCCAATTTTTGCAAAGTTTGCATTTCTTAATATATAAATGTATTTTTTCATGATTATGAAATCATACTTAAACGATTTCAGAACTTAACCTTATAAGTTTGCAAACGGGTACGCAAACCTACGTTCCAGACTTTGATCTTTTCCGACAGTTCGCAAACTGGTACGCATACTATCATTCCAAACCAAATTCAGGTGAAACTGTTTGCTAACGGGTATGAAAAATTGGTTCCCAACTTTGACAGTTAAAACCATTCACATGCGGTTATGCATACTTGGTTCCCGGACCTGAATCATTCTTACAACATTTTGTATACGGGTATGCATACCGTGCTATATCCAGACAACGGTTATTTGTTCTAAACTCTCATTTCAATCATTGAAAAATCCTTAGAAGACGATAATGGATGTCTCACACATACCATTAGCTTTTATAAGTAATTTTCAAGTGATCGAATGATAAATACGAAACATTCCGAGTCTAAATCAAATGACTGTCTCACAAAAATCATGTAAGATGTGACAAGGCAATTTTCACATGATCATCTTTTGACCCATTATTTAGTTTCCAACAAATAAATTGTTTCCAACTAAACTCATGAAGAATAATAATGAATGTAGTTAAAGCAAAAAACTTTCCAACACATATTTCGAGAAAGATATAAGCGAGTTAAACTCGGCTCAAAATATCAAATGTGTATAATGTAAAAGTCTATATAGATATATGACTTAGTATCAATATGAGATAGAATAGACTTATGAGTGATAGATGAGTTTAAATCTCGACATACCTTTTGTTGATGAAGTTCCACTAAGCTCTCCTCAGTAGATCTTCGTCTTCAATCGATGAACGCCGTGAAGTCTAAAGCTCAACTGCACATTCTATCATAATCCGAGACATAGCTATAAGTAGACTAGAAATCAAGATTTATAGTTTTGACACCTAAACTTGACAAACAAGCTTGAGATAGAAACGCTTGCGAGTTCGACCGAGCAACGCTCTAACAATCTCCCCCTTTGTCAATTTTAGTGACAAAACTATTAATACACATGGGTTACAAAATAAATAAACTTTGTAGCTTCTCATCCAACATGCTTGATTTCCTTGGTTCTTCAACATTCCTTGAATTCTTCGTCACTCCAAGTACTCCAGTGATTTTGAACGTGTTCAGATCAGCATCATAGTTGTTGAAGATCCGTAGCCATAACAATAAGAAAACATATGTTCTCAATTATTATTATACAATGTCACACAACATCAAAGTTTCATTGTATCACAACTTTGAAAATAATACTACGGTGATATGTATTACTCCCCCTTAGTCAATACTTCATCTCAGAATGAAACCCCCCCCCCCCCCTTACATAATGATCGTTAAACCATATGTATGTAGTGTGAATTAAAAAATAATTCTCCCCCTTTTTGTTAACATAAATTTGCAAAGGTATGAAAACTAGCGGGATCATAATGAAATTCTCAAAGAGATTATTCATGACTAAAAGAGAACATATAAACTTTGTTTCGATGATTTCACATAGTCGAAACTTAGTGTATTCATCAAGGAGTTTATAAAGATACAAGATAACTCGTAAAATATTTCACTTCAACCTACGAAAAAAGCACTTCAGTGCACATCCGTACTCCCCAAAAAGTTTTGGTAATTAAGCACAAGTTCAATTAAGAACTCTCCCCCCATAAAATGTCATTCCCTAAAGAACAACAAGAGCAACCTTACTTTTACGAGAAAATAAGGATTTCTTTGGACATTAAAAAATCACATGAAACACGAATTTGTATGAATAAATTAACCACAAGAGAACCTTAATGATTAATTTAATCGGAAATGCTCAACATAAGAAAACTAACAGAGCCATATAATACTTTCACATAGAAGTGGATCAGGGAAAGATCAATACTACGGAATATTCAAAAGTTCATTATATCTTTTATCAATATTTGCGTAAAGACACAATAGACTTAATTTTTGACATATGAGATAATCATAGTTCACGGACGTAAACACACATATCCCATAAATTTTTTGCAATATAAAAAACCATAAAGATTAATACTGCAAAATCATCTTCCAAATAACTTAGAATTTAAATAAATAAATCTAAAACATTGCAAGATGAAAATCGTTGGCAATAGCTATGTGTAGTCACAATATTTGCTATTCCAAACCCTAGTTATCCGTCTTTAAACACGAGAATAAATTCTCATAAGAAGTTTCCTAGACATTAAGATTTAACTTCTAAAAATAAAATAAAGGGATTAGACATAATCAACAACCAGAGATCGAACAAGAGCAAGGTCATCGGTTGTATTTTTCAGTTCAGCCTTCAGAAACTCAATATTCTTTGTTGCAATTTCAAGTTGGTCACGTACAACCCCAAAATCACGAAGAATATTTCCAACCAATTGATATGACATCTGGACTGGAAGATCGTTTTCATGATCAACTGCATGATAGAAGGTTATGAATAGAGGGTTCTCATGAAACTTATTAACTTGCCATCTTCAAATTTGTCTTCCTTTTTGCATCCATCCATTGTGTACTCCATGATATCACAAGAGAAATCTTGAGGATACGAACGAGCATATATTAGAAGAAAAAGAATCCTTGATATATATATGTTTTTTTTTCTTCATAGGGAAACCCTAGAGTCACACATTTATCTTTCCAAAATTGACAGTATTGGAACTGTACGTTCAGTCATGAAGCAAGTGCACGGTCATTCGTGGTTATGAACCAAAATTCAGAACCAAAAAACCGATTGAGTCTATTTTAGAAGCATGTTTTGACACAAGATCAAAAACAAGTTTTAAACTTATGACAGAATAACTTACCCTAAAGGAATTTAGAGCACAAGTCATTTGTTGATAAACAACAAGTCAACTGTCTAAAAGGAAGAACAAAAACAAGTTCTTTCAAAGCAAACAACAAAGAGTATTATCTCAAGAGTTAACGATCATTTATATTACAAGCGTAAAAATAAACCGGATCAAGGCTCAACAGTAAGATGATCATTATTTTATTTAAAAATAAATACAACAAAGACCACTTTGTCAAGAATAAGATATCTTCTTGAGAATCATGTGCATCCTCACACGGGCTCAAAGAGGACGCACAACTGTATGTAATCAAGTTGTAATTCGATGAGCATATTGCTCATTAAGGGTTTTGAAATTCTCAACTTTTCTTCCTTGAATAGTATCAGAGAAGTCAATAGGGTTAGCCTCAAGAGAATCTGAAAAAGTAGGGGTCTAACAACCTCACCCAATATTTCTCTTAGCAATCTGTATGGACTAACTCCAATATACTTTTAAGAGAATCAACTAGACAGTCAGACTCAATCTTAATAAAAAGTATATCAAAAAGTAATATCTCAATTTCTCGATTCAATCCCAACTCAAACAAATATAAATTTGCGAGTCTGATTGAATACAAGAGAAATAACTTGAACGGTACCAAAGACCAATATTCAAGGATCAATCAATTTCAATTAACAACCAAAGGTTGGATTTACCAATTGATCGATACAACGCACAACCTGTGATATTTCAATTATATAACAAAATCTAATGCGGAAAGGAAATAACACAGACACCTGAAGTTTTGTTAACGAGGAAACCGCAAATGTAGAAAAACACCAAGACCTAGTCCATATTGAACACACACTGTATTAAGCCATTACAGACACTAGCATACTACAACTAACTTCGGTCTGGACTATAGTTGAACCCCAATCAATCTCACACTGATCCAAGGTACTCCTTATATCTCTGATCCGAGAAGGATACTACGCACTTGATTTCCTTAGTTGATCTCACCCACAACTAAGAGTTGTTACGACCCAAAGTCGAAGACTTGATAAACTTCTGTATCCCACGGAAAAGTCAATAGGAATAGATAAATCTGTCACCCACAGAAATACCTACGAGTTTTGTTTCTTCTTTTGATAAATCAAGGTGAACAGGAAACAATTGATCTACCGGGCTTATATTACCGAAGAAAAGCCTAGAAATATCAATCACCTCATAATAATCTTAATCGACTAGCGAAACAAGATATTGTGGAATCACAAATGATGAGACGAAGGTTTTTGTGACTACTTTTCTATCTTTCCTATCGGAGAAATTAATCTCAAGCCAATCTTATGATTGTACTCAAAAGATGATAGAAATAGCAAGATCAGATCACGTAACTACAGAAAAAATAGTTAGGTCTGGATTCACAATCCCAATGAAGTCTTTGAGTCGTTAACCTACAGGGTCTCGATAGAAACCTAAGGTTAAAGGAGAATCGACTCTACCTTATACAACTAGTATCACACAGGAGGTGTGGGGTTTAGGTTTCCCAGTTGATAGAGTTCTCCTTTATATAGTCTCCAAATCGGGGTTTGCAATCTAAGTTACCTTGGTAACAAAGCATTCAATATTCACCGTTAAATGAAAACCTGATTAGATTCAAGATAATATCTTTCAACCGTTAGATCGAACTTAGCTTGTTATACACAAATGAAATGTAACTTCATTTAGGTTTAAGTAATCATACCTAAACATGTACGCCTAGTTGGTTCAACAATATTTAATCAATGGTTATCCATATGAGCACTTTCATATCAACCTTATTTATCTTCACCATAACTAGTTCAAATGACTCAAAAGAACTAGTTAGAGAGTTGTTTAATTGCTTAGATATCATAGAAGTATATAAGACACAATCGAAGAAAAAACCATTTTGATTCATGAACATTATATCCCTGGTTTGCAAAGATTTCATTCCTTAATTTATAAATGTCTTAGTTCACGAATATACCGTTTTTAGAAAATAACCCACTTAAGTACGCATATCAGTACGCATACTTAACTACCCGGATTGAGCTTGTTTTTAGTTCACAAACTCCAGCAGAAATTCATGGGATGTGAACTTCTGGCAGTACGCGTTCAGGTATGTAGACTTAGCTCCGGACATCCTAAACTAGTAAAGTACACATACTCTGGTTCAAGGATTTTGGACTTATACAAGTATGAGTTCACATACAATGTGTATATCCATTCAAGGTTATATATCCTAAACTCCCATTTCAATCATTAAAACATATTTGAGGATGTTATATAGTGGTTATTCACACACTATTTTTCGTCAAAGCGATTTTCAATAGATTGAAACAATCAACATGAATTTCGTTACTATTAAAGATTAACTTGGCCAAAGCAAAAGCTTACCAACACATATTTCGAGAAATAGATAAACGAGATAAACTCGGCTCAAAATAACAAATGTGTATAATAGAAGTCTATATAACAATACGACTTTTGTCTCAAGATAAGAGATAAAATAGATAGACTTTTGAGTGATAGATAAGTTCAAGTCTCCACATACCTTTTTGTCGATGAATATCTACCATTTCCTTGAGTAGTTCTTCGTCTTTGCATGTTGAACGTCGTGGAGTCTATAGCTCAAACACACTTACTATCCTAGTCCGAGACTTAGTTATAAGTAGAATAGAAATTAAGACTTATAGTTTTCGCAACTAAACTTGACAACAAGCTTGAGATAGCAACGCTTGCGAGTTCGACCGAGCATTTCTCTAACAATCTCCCCCTTTGTCAATTTTAGTGACAAAACTATCAATACATATGAAATCAAAATAAATAAACTTTGTAGATTCTCATCCACATGCATGATCTCCTTGGTTCTTCAACATTATTCGAAATCTTCGTCACTTCCAAGTACTCCAATGATTCCAAAGATATTCAAATCAGCATCACCGTTGTTGAAGATCCGTAGCCATAACAATGAGAAAACAAAATCTCTCAATCATTGTTACACAATGTTATAGTATTATTACACAACATCAAAGTTCAATTGTATCACAACTTTGACAACAATACTATGGTGATATGTATCACTCCCCCTTAGTCAATACTTCATCTCACATGAAAACCACTCCTCCTCACATAATGATCTGAAAACCATATGTATTTGTAGTATGAACTACACATTAATTCTCCCCCTTTTTGTCAATAAAATTGGCAAATGTACGAAAACTAGTGGGATCCTAATGAAATTTCCATAGAGACACTTCATGACCAAAAGAAAGTACATATCAACTTTTTTAGATGCAATCATATAGTCGAAACTAAATGCATTCATCAAGGAGTTTATAAAGATACAAGATAACCACTATAATATTCTATAGCCGCACTCCCCACAAAGATTTGGAAATTAAGCACAAGTTCAATTAAGAACTCTCCCCCATAAAATGTCATTCCCGAAAGAACAACAAGAGCGACCTTACTTTTACAAGAAAAGAAGGATTTCTTTGGACATTAACAAATTACATAAGAATATGAATTTGTATCCAAGAATCTCAATTAAATTAATCATAAGAGAACCCATGATTAATTTAATCGTAAATACTCACATAAGAAAACTTACGGAACCGCACATTATATACATAAAAATATGGATCAGGGAAGATCAATACTGCAGAATAAACAAAGATTCATTATATTCTTCATCACTCTTTGCACAATGACATATAATAGACTTAATCTTTGTAAACAAAATCTCATCATATCTTCTATAAATATTTGCATAATGACATAACACGCTTATCTTTTGTATGTCAAAAGTTCATTCAATCTTTTATCAATACTTGCATATCGACATATGAAGGACTTAACTTTTGACCACGTATGGGACAATCATAGTTCACGGACGTAAACCCACATATCCCATAACAAGTTGGAATATATAAAACCATAAAGATTAATACTGCAACATCATCTTCCAAACAAACTTTAAAATTTAAATAAATAAATTTAAGAAACATTGAAGATGAAAATCGTTGGAAATAGCTATGTGTACTCCAAATAATGGCTATTCCAAACCCTAGTTATCCTTCTTAAAACACAAGAATACATTTTCATAAGAAGTTTCTTAGACATTGAGACCTCTGAAAAATTCTTTATCTTCCCCGAACTCCTTGTTGTCAACAACCATGAGAACATATGGTTCATGAAGAAAGGAGTCAATTCCAACAAACCTCCTGGAATGATGATGTCGAACCAGGGTCTTTTGAATTTTAAGAGTTCTCATAACAAAAGCCTTTATTTGTTGAATCTCCTTTCTTATCTCCTTCAACTCTTCAAGAACATCAAAAAACTTCTGAGAGTTTTTAAGGAACAACTCTTGGCTTCCTCACATTCCTTATTTTTCTTTTCAAAGTTGGAGGTAACAGAGATCTTTCTTTTTCCTCCATGATTGATGGATTAACAATCATATTAAGATCTTTTTCATCGGAATACATGATGCTTGGAGTATCCATATGCGTACGGGTTTGTGAGAGGAAATCAGAACTTAAACTCAACAAGCAGTCTTAAGTTAAAAAGAGTTTCAGGGAAGGAAAAAGGAATGTAGGGTTACGAAACATTTATACACTTAAAGAATTCACGTACACACAACTCATACCCTATAAAAGGAAGAATTGTCAATTTTAACCCTCTTTTATTGATTAAACACGAAAGTCCTTTCCAATATCAATTAGATATGAAAAGCCGTATGAATTCCAGACTTTACAATGCTCTCAAGCAAAAACAAAAAGAAAATCAAAACAACTAAAGACTTTTATTTTCTTAAAGCCTGAGGTGTGCAAAATCTTGTATTTTTTGATCAGACACATGAGACAAGATGCACTAACCAATAAAAATTAAGTTGTGCTGGGGTGAACAATAATCTGTCCACCATATCCTTTTCAATCGGAATTTATAGAACCCTGTTTCTCATAGTGTTTAGACCATAAATTTATTTTTAATAGTCTTATCTTATCCTTGGAAACTAACTTCTTTGATGAAGATAAAATCTTACATACCTCAGCAGTCTTTTGAACAAGTTTGAGCTTGTTTGCTAATCGATTCGCTATTCGTTGAAGTTTGTGGACATGCCTCAATTTGTGTTTATACTTGAAACACTTTGACAGTTGATGGAATTTGAGCGAACAATAAGAGCATGTCAACCTGGAATATGATTCAGGCATCTGAGATGTGCAAGCTGCTAGACACGTAAAACCTGAAAAGTTTGACAGAGATTTTCCAACAGAAAGGTCAATTTTTTCTTCCAAAAAGGTTGAGGTTTCTCCTGAAAGACTATCGAGATTGATGTATGTATTGCTACAATTATCAAAATCAATATTTTCACAAAGAAGTGCAACACTTGACTTTTCGTCTTTATTAGAATCATAGTTGTCAGACATTTCATCAAGAGTTGCAGCAAGACCTTTGTTCCCAGTGTATTTCTTTCGATTTGGACACTCATTTGCAAAATGATCAAAACCTTTACACTTAAATCACTGAGGCATATCCTTATCATTAGTTTCATCATTATCCCTATTTTTAGGAGGAACACGATTATGAGGTTTACCTGATGACTTGGATTTATCTCCGGAGAAACGTTTACTTCTCTACAAAAGAAGATCCATAAACTATCTTGTGATCAACGAGACTGACTTGTCAAGATCTTCATATGATGAATCAGCCTCAAAAAGATCATCTTCAGAGATGCAAACACTTTTACTTTTATCAAGTAATTTAGTGTTCCTTTGTGATTTGAAAGCAACATCCTTCTCATATTTGGATGTATGCTCATAATCAAAGATCTTTAACTTCCCAACTAGAGTATTTATGGAAAGCGTTGTGAGATTATTTCCTTCAACAATGGCATGCTTCTTAGAATCGTATCTGGATGGCAGAGATCTGAGAATCTTCATCACAATGTCCTTTTCAAGAATAGTCTTACCCAATGCAAAGGATACATTAACAATTTCAGACATTTTGTGATTAAACTCATCAAATGATTCTTCATCTGCCATACAAAGGTTTTCCCAATCAGAATTTAGGTTTTGAAGCCTAGCTTCCTTTTCACAGGTATTCCCTTCAAATACGGTTTATAAGATATCCCAGACTTCTTTAGACTTTGTGTACGTAGTCATGTGATTCTGAAGATCTAGGGTAATGGCATATATGATAGCATTTAAGCTGTCAGAATTTTTCTTTGCAGTACGGATTTCTTCTGGACTATATCTACCAATATCCTTGGGTATAGACACATCGCCTTCGGTATCAACCAGAGTAGTATAGCCATTAACAACACATACCCATGTTTAAAAATCACGAGCTTGAAGAAAAGCACAAATATCAATTTTCCACCACAAGTAGTTTGAGCCATCGAAGACTGGTGGTACGTTTATAGAGATATAATTTATGTCCATAGAGTCAGATCGCTACAAACACAGACTTATAAGGTCTTTATATGTGTTTGCCTGCTCTGATACCAATTGAAAAAGCGGGGGTCTAACAACCTCACCCAATATTTAGCTTATCAATCTGTATGGACTAACTCCAATATACTTTTAAGAAAATCAACTAGACAGTCAGACTCAATCTTAATAAAAAGTATATCAAAGAGTTATATTTCAATTTCTCGATTCAATCCCAACTCAAACAAATAGAAATCTGCGAGTCTGATTGAATACAAGAGAAATAACTTGAACGGTACCAAATACCAATGTTCAAGGATCAATCAATTTCAATCGACAACCAAAGGTTGGATTTACCAATTGATCGATACAACACACAACCTGTGATATTTCAACTATATAACAAAATATAATGCGGAAAAGAAGTAACACAGACACCATGAGTTTTGTAAACAAGGAAACCACAAATACATTAAAACCCTGAGACCTAGTCCATATTGAACACACACTATATTAATCCGCTACAGAACCAGCCAACTACAAAATAACTTCGGTCTGGACTGTAGTTGAACCCAAATAAATATCACACTGATCCAAGGTACAATTGCACTCCTTACGTCTTTGATCCATGCAGGATGCTACGCACTTGATTCCCTTAGCTGATCTCGCCCACAACTAAGAGTTGCTACGACCCAAAGTCGAAGACTTGATAAACAAATCTGTATCACACAGAAATGTCTATATGAATAGATAAATTTGTATCCCACGGAAATAACTACGAGTTTTGTTCCGTATTTTGATAAATCAAGGTGAACAAGAAACAATTGATATACCAGACTTATATTCCCGAAGAACAGCCTAGAAATATCAATCACCTCATAATAATCTTAATCGACTAGCGAAACAAGAAATTGTGGAATCACAAATGATGAGACGAAGGTGTTTGTGACTACTTTTCTATCTTGCCTATCGGAGAAATTAAACTCAAGCCAATCTTACGATTGTACTCAAATATTATAGAAACAACAAGATCAGATCACACAACTATAGATAAAATAGTTAGGCATGGCTTCACAGTCCCAATGAAGTCTTTGAGTCGTTAACTTACATGGTCTCGATAGAAACCTAAGGTTAAAGGAGAATCGACTTTAGATTATACAACTAGTATCAAACAGGAGGTGTGGGGATTAGGTTTCCCAGTTGCTAGAGTTCTCCTTTATATAGTCTCCAAATCAGGGTTTGCAATCTAAGTTACCTTGGTAACAAAGCATTCAATATTCACCGTTAGATGAAAACCTGATTAGATTCAAGCTAATATCTTCCAACCTTTAGATCGAACTTAGCTTGTTACACACAAATGAAATATAACTTCATTTAGGTTTGAGTAATCGTACCTAAACATGTACGCTTAGTTGGTTCAACAATAGTTAACCAATGGTTATCCATATGAACACTTTCATATCAACATTATTCATCTTCACCATAACTAGTTCAAATGACTCAAAAGAACTAGTTAGAGAGTTGTTCAATTGTTTAGATCTCTTAGAAGTATATAAGACACAATCGAAGCAAAATTATTTTTTGATTCATTCGAATCGATTCATGAACATTATAGCCACGGTTTGCAAAGATTGCATTCCTTAATTTATAAATGTCTTAGTTCACGAATAAACCATTTTTAGAAAATAACCCATTTAAGTACGCACACTTAAGTACCATGATTGATTTTGTTTTTAGTTCACAAACTCCAGTAGAAATTCACGGGATGTGAACTTCCGGCAGTTTGCGTACGGGTACGCGGACTTAGCTCCGGACATCCTAAACTAGTAAATGACGCATACATTGGTTCAAGGATTTTGGACTTACACAAGTATGAGTTCACATACAATGTTTATATCCGTTCAAGGTTATATATTCTAAACTCTCATTTCAATCATTGAAACATTCTTAGAGGATGTTATATAGTGGCTATTCATATATTATTTTTTATCAAAGCGATTTTCAAGAGGTTGAAACAATCAACATGAATTTCGTCACGAGTAAAGATAAACTTGGCCAATGCGAAATCTTACCAACACATATTTCGAGAAATAGATAAGCGAGATAAACTCGGCTCGAAATTCCAAATGTGTATAATCGAAGTCTATATAGCAATACGACTTTTGTCTGAAGATAGGAGATAAAATAGATAGACTTTTGAGTGATAGATAAGTTCAAGTCTCCACATACCTTTTTGTCGATGAAGATCCACTAGTTCCTTGAGTAGTTCTTCGTCTTTGCATGATGAACGTCGTGGAGTCTACAACTCAAATACACTTACTATCCTAGTCCGAGACTTAGCTATAAGTAGACTAGAAATCAAGACTTATAGTTTTGATAACTAAACTTGACAACAAGCTTGAGATAGCAACGTTTGCTAGTTCGACCGAGCAGTGCTCTAACAAAATCAATAAAAGAAGGACAAGTATTACATGAAGTTTTTGCCTTCCTTGCTTTCTTAATGCTACGCTCGAGTCTATTTATACTGGTCTTGAGTTACGAAACATGATTATTGATATGAATATATTCCGGGATGGTTGATGCTTTTGATCCAAAAAACCTTCAGTCACAGAAGAAGAATTTGAATTTTTTTCTTACTCATTGGATCAACAAGGCAGTCATTTGTCCTTATAACACTATTCTTTTTTACGATTGTAAAAAGGTTTTGTGTTATCCTCACATGTAAGAATTTCCTCATCACCCTTGTCTGAAAGTTGGACATTTAGAACCAGTAACATGAGAAACATGTTTGATTAATTCCTTAGACATACAGATAAGAATGCTATGAAGTTTTTCATTTCGCCAGCGAAAACGACATGCATCTCCTTTCAAGGTGACCCTTGTTTCCACAATAATAATAACTGAAAGGATTGCTATTAACCGTTCTCATATGAGCAGTAAAAAAAATGGCCAACACTAATTTTCCATCACACAATTAAATTGAAAATAAAACCAAAAATATGGGTTTTGACTGATTTACTTACTGCAACCATAGTTTTCCTTGGAGTTTTGTCATAGCAAAAAAAATAAAAATGAAATGCATCTGTTTCTCTTTATTGGGTTTTGATAGGGTTTGAAGCTAAAGCAGTCTCAGTGATAGAGTACAATATAATTAAGAAGAAGAAAAAACGATGGTAATGGAGTGATTGAAGAAGGAGAGCAAAATACCTTGACTATATAAACAAGGCTAAGCTGGAATGACAAAACTTAACTTCTATATATAGCACCCATATTACATTCGGGTTACAAAAACTACTCGTATTATGAACCGGATTGAAAGGTAACCACAGTTGGTTCATATTAACTATGGTTGACAGGTAAATTTGATATAAAAACAAGAAACTTAAAATACATAGAAGGACAAACGATTTTGTTCGTCTTGTTAGCAAAACTCAAACCTTGGCTGTCTGCAAGGGAAAATAGATTTCTATGACGATTACTTATATCAATTGAAGGTTTAATGGAGAAAAAGAAGAAATAGATCTATGTGGTGGAGAAAAAACTGTCCTTATGTGATTGTACATCTCAACCGTTATTGTTCGACTTTCACTACGACGGTCATACTAAATTAGAACAAGAGAGTATTTTAGATACTTTGATTGACATGTGTATAGTTTTTGCCACATGTATGCTGTTGCCGAGTCATCTAATCTGGAATAGACGAAATAACTGCCGCCAGCAGGTTTTGCATATTTTAATTTTCTAGGGGAAATAACGTAAATTAGCAATCTTTGGAGTGGAAGAAACGTAAAAGCTCCCATTTTTTTTTTAATTTGTCCTTCCCAAAGCAACTCGAGTGTGGAGAAAAAACAAAGGATAAGAACCAAGCAGACATAATAAATAACTTTTGACCCTGGCACTATGCATATAATTATATGTAGCCATGTAGGCAGCCATGTGTCGAGTTGATGTCTACAGTTGCCATGCATTGCAGGCTATGAATAGCCTTCGTGGATCAGTTGTGTGCGCCATTTGTCTTTCTCTCCTTTGTACTTGTGTTTTATAATTATTTTGGGGTTACTTCAGGTACTCTATCTATCATCACCATGTTCTGAGTTTGATGATCCAGTAAAGCAACTATCATCGAACCGTTTGTTTTACAATGTCAACTTCATTCATCATTGACTTGCATAGAAATGGACGATTTGGAGAGTTGTTGTAGTACGGGGTTTAAATACATTCTAAGTTGCGGGGTGTACGAATTGTCATTTTAATAAGACAATCTGTCTCAATTGGCAGAGTCCCAATGAGGAGCAGTTTGCAACCAAAATGACTTGGTATGTCCAGAGGTTTGACTCGGAAGTAAATATGCCGGAGGTTTTGTAAATCGGACGTTTTAACGGTAGCACAACAGTTGGATCAACAGTAAATAGCCCAGCTAGTTAGGTTTGCTTAGAGAAATTTGGCCCAGTTATGTAAAACCACAATACCCTTATTATAGAGCCCCTTCTAAAATACCCTTATCAACTTATACAAATACCCCTAAGCCTAATACATTACTAAAATACCCTCTTTTATATAGTGTATATACAAAACCACCACCATTACCACTATTAAAAAAAAAATAAATAATCTCTAATGCCCACACCACTGTCCACCGCTTCCCACCACCGACCACCACCACCATTGTCCACCACCGCCAACCACCACCACTGTCCACCACTGCCGCCGCCGCCGCTAACCAACACCACCACTGTCCACTTCAACCACCGCCGCCAACAACCGTTACCCGCCGCCGCCAACCACCATCGCCGCCGCCAACCACCACCACCATGTGGAGTCAACTTGCTGAAGTTGTGTCCACATCAGAGGCAACTAGCTCAAGTTGTCTTCAACAAGTGAAAGCAACTAGCTCAAGTTGTCTTCTACAAGTGAAAGCAACTAGCCTAAGTTGTCTCTAAAAAAAATAAAAACTATACACAAATAAGTGAACCTAGTGTGAATCGAACACACATCTTCTGACATATAGTCAGTTGTGCTACCATTGCACCACAGGTTCGCCACCCCATCAGTGTTCAACCAACAATTAAAACAGCCACCATACAACACCACACCATCCATCTCTCTACTGCAACTCTACAATAATGACTTCATGACCACAACCGTTTATGCACACTTGCAACATGAGCCAATAACTGCAGTCACTTCCATGCCCCTACTCAAAGACCATCAACAACACACAAGCAGTAACAACTTCTTGTTCTGCTTTCACTGTCTGGATACATATTGAGTTCATGCTCAAGTTCCTAAGCATTCATCTATCCTCTTGACTTTAAATCATGAGCATCAACAACACAACCATCAGGTGCAATGGTAACACAACCCTGTGTTACCATTGCACCACAAATTCTTCAACGAGCTCAAAAACATAACCAAGTTGCCTCCGAAATGGAATCAACTAGCTCAAGTTGCCTCCAATCTGGAAGCAAATAGCACAAGTTGCCTCCAAAAGTGAAAGCAACTAGCTCAAGTTTCCTCCAAAAGGTGAAAGCAACTATCTCAAGTTGCCTCCAATCTGGAAGCAACTAGCACAAGTTTCCTCCAAAAGTGAAAGCAACTAGCTCAAGTTTCCTCCAAAAGGTGAAAGCAACTTGGTCAAGTTGCCTCCAATCTGGAAGCAACTAGCACAAGTTTCCTCCAAAAAGTGAAAGCAACTTGGTCAAGTTGTCTTCAAAGTTGGAAGCAACTAGCATAAGTTGTCTCCAAATAGTAGAAGCAACTTGGTCAAGTTGAATATCACACCATCGGAATGGAGCTATTTTCGATGTTTCTCTTACATTCAATATCACACTATTCAAGCAAAATAAAATTAACTGAATCGATAATGGCATCAAGAGAGAGTATACCTGAAATTTAGCCAACTAAGTTGCAGTAAAGTAGCCTCCCTGCAACCTCCAAGCTTGGCACCACAAATGCATTCCAGCTTCCCTGTAATCTCGCACTTATTCCACCTAAATCGTAGCTTCATCTCTCGCTTCATAATAATGACTCAAACACCAACACAAAGTGCCATATCTAGCTAGCCATTTCTTCCATCTCGAATCTCTCCATCACTCAATACCCCCATTGCTTTACCACTGCATCCAACCAACACAGCCTCAACTCCAGCCGTAGATATCACTTCCCTGCAATGCACAACTTTATGTAGCTCAGACCACCTGCAACATCACATGCAATAGCTACCCTTAAAAGCAACACACAACTACAAAACTGCACCTTCTTGACCATCTGAACTTAGGTAACCTGCAAAGCAATTTCCTGCATTAAATTAGCTCAAAACCACAACCATTGCCTTCTAATATCAATTCCTTCATCTGCAATATTCCTGCAATTTCAGTTCCTTGCACAACATCAACACAAATTCACAACATCACCTGCATCTTCACTAACCACCTCCATATCCGCTGCCACCAAACTCCAATTATAGCACCACCAACAACCACCCATAAAACACAATCATCTCTTCATACCACCTGCAATCTCACATACAACCACTACATAAACCATTTAAACACAAACATCTCTTCATACCACTGCAATCTCAGGTTCTTCAATTTCATCTTCTCGTTTAACATTCACCAAAGCATCATTGTTAAAACTTCCACCACCAACGCTGCAACAACACCATCCACCACCATTACACAACCACAAATTCCACCATCTAATCTTCAACTCAAATCCACACGAAATCAATTTCGATTTAAATTACCAAATTGAAAACCAAAAATAAAATTAATCTATGAAGCTGGTTTGAAATCAGTAGAGGAAGAATAACTAAATCAACCAAAATCAACACGAAATCTAAATCTCGTGAATGAATCTGAATCTTCAAATCAAAATCAACACGAAATCAAAATCAATGGTTCAAACAAGCAAATCAACGAATTAAAAAATTACGAAACTTCACTTCATCTCCCCGATTTCTTCACTTCCATCTCCTTCCGATCGCAACTTCAACTCAAACCCTAATATTAACAATACTATTTTCAATTTCATCTCGATTCATTCAACAACGACTTGATTCATATCTACTCGATTCAGATCTACTCGATTAATTTGTTCTTGATCCCCTTTCAAAATTCTGATCGATCTATTTCGATAATAATGGTACTGTTGGCGGCGTTGACGGCGATGGAGATGATGGTGGTGTTGGTAGCGTTGGTTGTGGTAGCGAAGGCTTCCTGTTTTTCTCAGAAGTGAAAAATGGAAATGGTTTTTCTGATCGTGAATAATGAAGAAGAAATTGAAAGTAGAAGGTAGGAAGGTTAAAACTGGAATTATATTAATTATTTTCTATAGATAATTTTGATTCTGCCATCAGGGGTATTATTAAAGACCTCATAAGGGTGTTTGTGCATGACCCATGAATAGTAGGGGCATAAGTAACATTCCCACAAAATAATATAGTTAAAAACAAAAAATCAGTCAGATAAGTGTGAGATAACCGGATAAAACCTGTCTGGTTATATTATTTTCTCCGATACCCTAATTCTTTCTCACCGGAGTTTGTTCTTTTGGTTTCCGGTTGGTCTTTCTCCTCTTTTACTTCTTCTACCCATTCAATATTTTTTGCACATTGTTATTAAGAACTGTTCTGTCAATTTTTTTATCTGACTCTTAAAACGGCCATAGCTCTCAAAAACCGTTTTACAGACCTTGACTTTTAGACTCCCACGTCATATCACTGCAGATTTCTTCCCTCTTCTGTCTAACCAGAGAACACAACCCAAAACTTCATCCATCACAATAATCAAATTTGAGTACTAAATCATTCAGTTTTCCAAAGACACAGGTTACTGTCTTATAAAAAACTGTTCTTTTGTTTCTCTTTATATTCTTCTTCTTCTTCACCTGCAGGTCCCTCTTCTGTTTCCTTTATTCTTCTTCTTATTTGTACTTGTTTTTTTCACTCTTAATTGATTCTTCTTCTTTTGCTTTGTTGCAGGTTCTTTAATCACTAAAGATAGTGCTTATTATAATAAGATTTTAGCTTTCACTTTGAATTTGTTGACATCTCATAATTCTCTCTCACAAGCCTTCTTCTTACACCGGTTCTTCTTCACTCCATCTTCTACTTCAATTCTTTGCTCATACTCCATCTCTTTATACAGATTCTCCCCCCCTTCACTGTAAGTATGATGAAATTTGGGGTCTTTTCCATAAATTTTTTTTTGTAAGAATTAATGAGTAATAATTCAGTGAATTGATATGATTTTTGGTGTTTGACTTGAATTAGTGTTATGATCAAACTGGGTTTCTTTTAGAATTTGCTTTTTGTATATGAAAGATCAAAATTTTGTATGGGTTTCTATTTTTGGCAGGAACCAGCAGGAGCAATGTCTAACAATTCCAATTCAGCTTCTGATGCTTTTGAATTTGAACTGTTCGAGGGAGATCCAGAGAATTTAAAGACTGTAGTAGCAACAGCACCAAATCAGATTACTAGTCCTAGGATTAATTCTTCTGCATTGAAACTTAAGCATAGGATTGGGCGTGGTCCATTTGGCGATGTTTGGTTAGCGACTCATCATCGTTCTACTGAAGATTATGATGAGCATCATGAAGTTGCTGTCAAAATGCTTCATCCTGTCAAGGAAGATCACATGCCGGTTGTAGTGAATAGGTTTCAAAATCTCTTCTCTACTTACCAAGGGATACCAAATGTTTGTAGGCTTCATGGTATCTCAATCACCAATGGGAAGGTAGTGAAGTTTCCTCGATTCAATTTTAATGTTTGGTATATGTTTTAATGAGCGTGCGCTAAACATATGTTCTTTGAGTTCAACATCTTGTTTATAATGACTCATTGTGGCTTGTGATCCTGTACTCCAAGATATGCATTGTCATGAAGTTTTATGAGGGATCCGTGGGGGACAGAATGGCGCGCCTTAAAGGAGGCAAACTTCCATTACCTGATGTTTTGAGGTGCTGTTGAACTTGATATATGGCAAAATCTGACTCTAACCCTTTCGTTACGTTTAAGTTATATAGACTGTAGTATCAGTTTTTATATCCTCAGTTTATTTTGGTGTCAACAGGTATGGGATTGAATTGGCTCAAGGGATTCGAGAACTTCACTTGAAAGGAATCCTTGTTCTTAATCTCAAGCCGTGCAACTTCCTTTTAAATGAAAATGACCAAGTATTTCTTGGAGATATGGGAATCCCATCACTGCTGCTTGGTATTCCTCTTCCCACTCCAGATATAGCTTTAAGGCTTGGAACTCCAAATTACATGGCTCCTGAACAATGGGAGCCAGATGTTAGAGGTCCAATATCTTTTGAGACGGATTCATGGGGATTTGGATGCAGCATTGTGGAGATGGTGAGTGGAGTTCAACCTTGGTGTGGGAGATCGGTGGAGGAAATCTTTCGGTCAGTCGTCATAAAGCAAGAAAAACCACATCTTCCTGTTGGTTTACCTCCTGCACTGGAAAATGTTCTCCGTGGTTGCTTTGAGTATGACTTCAGGAAACGCCCCTTGATGGTCAATTTGCTAGAAGCTTTTAAAAGGTAAATGTCACCTATAATCTTTTCTTGCTAAACAGGTGCAGAAGTTTCTCATAGATCCGACTCTTTTTTATGCGTCGTAGTACATTTGTTGCTAATTCCATCCATGATGATGTCATAGACCTTACTTTAGAGGACGTAATAAGATTGATGAAGTTGTTTGATTTGGTTCTATCTCCCTACTTATATTTGTCCGTTTAGGTTTTGCTAATCTCATGACAGCGGTAGACATTGATTCTACCTTAGTGGTTTTGCAATTTGCTGGGTGGAGGACAACAGATGATACCAGAGTAATAGGTCTTTAGCGTTATATCGCTCCATGCGTGTTATATAATTGGTACCTTGTTTCGTTTTTGCTCCCTCTCCTGTTACCAAAATATACGTGTCAGTACCATGGTTTTATCTTGTCTTTGCTCATGTGCATCATGCTGCAATTTTTGCTTCTCCCTACTTGTTCTATTGCAAACCCATCTTGAGAAAACAGTTCTCAAATGAGTTTCCTGGACTTGTCAAGGTGCTCACACAGTTGCGTGTTTTATACGCCGTTTGACTACGAGGAATGAATGAAGTATGCATCTCGTGTCAGTATATAAATGTTTAAGTACTTTCTTGAAGAAGAAAATGAATCCGATAGTGAGTATGGACTATTTAGTGGCCAACAGTTTGTTTATGATAGTATAATATGGAACCCCTTTCTTTATAAACTAGTTCCCAGCTTATCTCGTCACATACTAAACCCATTCCATGAATGTACTGTTTGCAATATATTATGTACTTTTATCTGCAGATGTTGCTACTAAAACCAGCAAACCAATTATGCTGACTCGGTTGGTCTATGCAGCTCTCTGAATGCTGTTTACGACGATGTGAGTTGGATTGGTCTTGGAAACAGGGTACTAGTAGATAAAGCAACTGGGATTGGTTATACTGAGTGGCTACTCTCAAAGGATCAGCTCCAAATAGGTGACACTGTACGTTCTCGTAAGCCACCAAATTCATGCAAAGTTGAAAACATGAATGTCCCGGAAGGAACTATAGTTGGTTTAGAAACCGATGGATTTCTTCTTGTGAGAGTCCATGGAATTCACGATCCTTTACGGATTCATTCATCAACCCTAGAGAGGGTAACACTTGGGTTGGCAGCTGGAGACTGGGTTCGTGTAAAGAAAGAAAACAATAACAAACATTCACCTGTTGGAATTCTTCATTCCATCGAAAGAGATGGAACCGTGGCTGTTGGATTTATAGGAGTGGAAACCCTTTGGAAGGGAAATTCGTCAGAGCTCCAAATGGCAGAATCTTACTGTGTTGGTCAGTTTGTGAAGCTGAAAGAGAACATATCGAGCCCTCGGTTTGAGTGGCCTCAGAAACGTGGAAATGAATGTTTCACTGGAAGGATATCCCAGATTCTACCAAATGGGTGTCTTGTTGTTAAGTTCCCTGGAAGATTTGTTTTTAAGGAAGCATTTAAAACCTACCTTGCAGATCCAGCTGAAGTTGAATTGGTGTCATTCAAAACGTGTACTGGGGTTGTAAAGAAGTACCAGCATCTTGAGGCCTTCCACTGGGCAGTGAGGCCCCTTATTTTCTCCCTGGGTCTTTTTACTGCAATGAGATTGGGAATGTTTGTTGGAAGGAAAGTTGGAAGGTCAAAGAGGAAGATGGACCAGAGGAAGAAGGACCAGACTATATCAGCGGAGGTTGGTGATGGGAAAAATCAGGATGCCCAGACAGGTGGGAAAGGTTGGAAGGTCACTAATATTCTCTTTCGAGAATGATTCCGTCCAAGTAACTTGAGAATCTTAGCTTGCCGAGCTTACTTGGAGAAATCCGAAATGTAGTTCCTTTAAGCTGCCATATATATTCTCCAAATTACGCTAGAAATACTGAAGTAGAACTACTTTAAAAATGAGCAGCCGTATGATCAAGTACATATTACTGCATAAATGATTATGGGTTGTTCGTAAGATCTAATTTTACAGTGTATATATGGTGATACGGTTTCCCTCTTTCCAGTTAAATTTCTGTTTCTGTAAATACTGCGTTTTCACTTTGATGTTTCTCAATAGTAAGATCTATGGATGTCTACCCTTTTTAAATTTGCTTTGTTATGCTATGCTTTACAGAGGTAAAACCAATTGTTCAATTATGGAACACGGAGGGATGATGAGTGAGCTTCACTATAAAAAATAAAAATAACAGAAAAAACAAGAGCAAAATTCTTTGCACCTGCCTGCCTAAGTTTTAAGTACAAACATTCGGTCAGATATCTACAAGACTGATCAAGAACTGAAATATTACTTTCTAGTTTGTACAACCATCAAGTATTCCTGCATCCTTTACAAGTTGTTCTGTCAAATTAGAGAGTCGGGTGATTTCATATTCTGCTTCTGAAAGACGCTCTTCCCTCTCTTGAACAAGTAATACTTCCGGGAAGATGTCATCAATGTTTGCCTGTGCTGTACTGTTAGCTTTGTCCAGTAGCTCACCACTCATGTCAGCAAGCTTTTGAAGCGCAGTAGTTGCAGCTTCCACTTCTAGCTGGGCTGCCTCAAGCTGAAGCCTCTCAATTGCTAGGTCCCCTATGGTTTTGTCCCCAATTTTCTCCTGTGCAAGGTCATACAGTTTCCTCAGGCCATTAGCATCGTCCACCATTTCTTCCTTTATCCTGCTCAGCTCCCCTTCCTTGTCATCCAGTCTGTTAATAACTGTTTTCAGCTTCTCATCCTTTACAAGCAAAGCCCTCTGTGAAGCGAGAACCTCCATTTCTTTCTCTCTCAAGCTTTCCTTTGTCATCTCTAGCTCAGTTTCCAACTGTTTCATCTCCCTCCTGGAAATCTGTATTGGTTTCTCGATTGCTTTCAGTAGTAAATGATCCATCCCTGACAACTGGATTTCCTCTTCCAATGGAAAGCTTGCTGAACCATCATATCCTTCTTCATCTTCCTTCATAGAATGAACCAACTTGTTTGTTAAGTCGGTGATCCTTTTCACAACACTAGCAGCTTCTGAGTACTTCAGCCGTGTGTCATTGAGTTCAGATTGTATGGCATCAACTTCCTTATCTTTATCCTGTAACTCCGTCCTGGTTTGAATAAGCTGTTCCTCTCTGCTGGTTAAGAGCCTCTTCAATTCTGCAATATCAAGATTAAGTTCCTTCAAGTTTTGCCGTGCATGGAGAAGATCAGTATCCCTCTCTTGTAAAATAAGTTGGCTGGAAGTCCACTCAGACTTCAGATGCTGAAGTTGAAGCCTGGCCTCCACTAGTTCCGACTCTTTAACACGAAGGAGATTTTGCGTCTCTTCAAATTTAGAAGTGTTTTGTTCTAGCTTAGTCTGAATAGAAATAATCTCCTGGTTTGCCAATTCAAGTGAAGACCTCTCTTTATTCAACTCCTCTTGTAACTGTGTTATCAACTCCTCATCCAGATTCAAGTCCCGCTTAACCTCCTTATTTCGATTCTTTGCAAGGTCAATACCTGCTCGCTCGCTCTCTACTTCAACTTGTGCATTTTCCAAATTCTTCAAGTAAGATATCATAAAACTCTTCTGTTTCTTCAATTCTTTCAATTGGTTTTCAAGTTGGTTCCCCTGCTCTTCCATTTCCTTCCGGGAAGATGCCAAAGACTTCTGGGAAGAAACTAGCTCAGATTTCACATTGACAAGGAGCTTCCTCACTCTCTTGAAATCTTCAAAAGTTTCATTAGCTTCAGCCATATTTCTGTGTGCATTTTCCGCCAGGTATTTTAGTTCTTCTTTTGTTGATAACCACTCCAAAGTCCGCTTTTCTAAATGTTCTTCCGCAAGTTGCAGTCTTCCTCTCTCAAGTTCTCTCATCTGAATAGACTCTTGTAGCTCAAGTTTCTTTGCATCAACTATGTTGTGAAGCTCTTGGACCTCGAGCCCTTGTCTCTTGATTACCTCAGTAGCCTCATTTAGGAGCTGAATCCTGGAATTCAGTTCTGAACCCATCAATGTAACCTCCTCAGTCTTTTGAGTTAACTCATTTCTCATCCTATCGAGTTCATCTTCCTTCAAAGAGAGTGCAGATTTTGCAGTACTAAGATGCCGGTCCTTCTCCTTGACTGTAAGTTTAAGATCTTCTATCTGCCTGGCCTGAGAGGCTAGATTGAGATTAGCCCGCTTCAAGTCCTCTTCAATTTTTTCCTGTTTCGACCGAGTTGCAGCAATTTCTTCTTCTTGACGTTCCAACTCTACTTTTGCCCGGTTAACTTCTTCATCTTCCAACAGCAACATACTCTCAGCTTTCTTGAGATCTTCTTCCTTCTTTAGTAATACTGCTAAGGCAGCTTGAAGGTCTAATTCCACGGTTTCAAGAGTAAGCCCCAAATCAATCCCCTCAGTAGTGTTAGAAGCTCTGCTGATCTGTTCTTCCAGCTTTTGTGTCTGCGCGAACAATGTCTCCAAAAGAAACCTCACAGGTTTTGTCGATCCTTCATCAGCGGTACCAATGTTCAGCATTCTATTATCCAATATTGACCTTATCATCTTCAGGGATTGCCTTTTCTTCTTTTGAACTCCCACAACACCGAAATAATTCGGGTTCTTGTTGAACTTTAGAGACCATAACTGTAGAAAATAGCATACCATTTTAACCATTATGCTACTTAAAGTAAACTAATCCAATGAAACCATGAGAACAGATTTTTTTTTTCTGAAATTTGACAAGAACGAGAATAAACGGCTAAGCCAACTGCCCTAAGAAGAAATTTGTACAAAATGAATAGATAGTAAAGATAAAATCCAAGCTTCCCTGATGGGTTCAGATGCTTTCCGTCTTATATCGGTCTCAGAACCAGTAAAATCAGCATTCAATTAGAGGTGGTTTCAATCTACCTTGCTGCCTGCTAGTGTAAAAGATTTGTATCCTATTACTTTCATCAAGAAAAACCGAAAAAGAAATTCTGAATTTATGAATGATAGTGCAGGGGACAAGCATCAAACACCTATGTGTGATTAGGTTTTTGAGACAAAGAATGTTACAGATTAACAAAACCTAATCAACAACATTAATACTCATGTAATCACAATAACAAGCAAGAATCACACAACACTCCAAGATTGACATTCATTTAACCCTAATTAGACATCTAAATCTTCAATATAAGCTCAAATCACCCACCAAAAACAAGTTCTTGAATCTTCATATTATTAAATTACAAACAAGTAAAAACCCAGATTTCTTGAAAATGTAAAGAAGACGAAATGAATCAAATTTCTGAAAAAATAGAAGAGAATTTGAGAGAATAATGATACCTTTGAAGGTCTTTGTGATGAAGTGTTAGGAAGGTTAAGATGGAAAACAGGAGATGGGATTTCCATGGTCATCATCATCATCAGCGGCGTAATATTACTAGTAATCTCATCATCCTCACCATCAACCTGGGATACATGGAGGAGAAAGAAAAGATTTCTTGAAGGTGGAGAAAGGGATTCTTTTGGAGGGAAATAAAATCTTTTTACAGGGAGAGAAAGAAGAAAAAGGAGGAGGAGGAGGAGGAGAAATGAATGTCACGGTTTATGTGGGTGTTTACTGTTGAATTAATAAATGCTTCAAATTTGGTAACACCGTAACAAGAAAAAACTGAATGCTGAAATAGAAAACCCTCGTATTACTCCATTTACAATCCTTTTTAGACTCGTTTTATGGTGCTTGTGTGACATCCCATCCAGAGACACTGACTTCAAATTGGCCGTGTCGACATTTCAGGGCTACTGCTGATAAGGATTACCACACTCTATTAACAATTTTGTGGATTTGATAATAAAGATTATTTTATTTTATATGAATTTACATGGAAGGTAGAGTTGGCTTGCCCCCTTGTGACACAATCTCGTCTCCCCATCTGCTTCGGCTCCCCTTGGCAAGGTTACCCATGAGGCTCGTTAATAGGCTAACACAGCAACATGTTCAATTAATGTAGTAGTATGTCGTTGGAGTTTAGCTTATTAGGCTTCCAACTAGTTTCATGTAATAATATTTATCTAAAGAGAATATTTTATTGTATTTTATACGGATTTGATAACTTCTTGTAAAATTTGATATCCCATTAGCAGTCATGAAACATTCGTGCATTTATAA
This sequence comes from Papaver bracteatum, assembly GCA_023529315.1. NCBI lineage: Eukaryota > Viridiplantae > Streptophyta > Magnoliopsida > Ranunculales > Papaveraceae > Papaver > Papaver bracteatum. The sequence continues at coordinate 1,743,669 of JAJJWX010003671.1, forward strand.
TGGCCTTGCATTTTCGAGACTGATATTCGAGTCATTTTGAATGGATACATATGAGTTTTTCATTCAGTGAAGATTAAGACTTTTGGGGGCTATTTTGGGTCATGAAATAGCAAATCCAATAGCCCCTTATCCTATATTTTTTAATGCCTAATATACCCTTGATTGAATTAGTGTTATTTAGGGTGATCAAGTAAACTAATTATGATTAGTGTATAAATTAGGATTAATCATTGCACTAATTTTATGAAAATCAAAAACTTTTTTCCATCATTTTTTTTTTGATTAAGTTGGAGAATTCTGAGGATTTTTTTTTTAAAACTTTTTTGAAAATCAACCATCTAATATGGTAAAGCATATCCTTAAAGTATCCAGGATACTTTATATGTAGAGGATTTTGTTGATTTAAATCGGACAACATCAATTAAAAAATATGGGTTTTTTTGCAGTTTCGGCTGGGAAAACATCAAATCCCAGCCGCAACCAACACTTATTCGGCTGAGACAATTTGTCGACCCAACCGTAGAACGCAACAACGGTTGGGAAATGATAGTGTTCCAAGCCGTATTTTTTATTTACGGAGGGGAAATAAAGAACTCCTAGCCGAAATCAGTTTTCTGGTTTTTTTTGTTTTTAGAACCAGTTGAGGCTGTTAGCCGTCACACAGTTTCAGCTGGGTTTTCCCAGCCGAAATTGGTTCTGGAAACCAAATAAAAAATCAGAAAACTGATTTCGGTTGGAAAACCAAGCCGAAACATATACTTTCGGTTGGGAATATAAGAATTCATAGCCGTAAACACATTCATAAAAAAAATTTTAACCCGAAATTCATATAATCATATTTTTTAACCATTTAAAAGCAAAAATAAATGGTGGGTTTTCTTAGTTTTTTCTTTTTATGATGATCACCATCTTTATTATGATCTATGAATGAAAATGAGAAAGATAAGATGATAATTTTGGGGTTTCTTTATGATCATCGATGGAACTATGATCATCATCTTTATCACAATTTATGAATGAGAAGAGAATGATGGGGAAAAGATAATAGATTTAGTTTTTTTTCTTTTAATGATCTTCATCATGATTTGTAAATGAGAGGAGAAGGAGAAGATTTAGGTTTTTTTTTAATAAATAGTGAAATTTAGGCAAGGATATTTTTGACTTTTTCATATACCCTTGAGTCCCCCTATCCATTTTTTGGCTACAGATAGCATTTTAGCCCCCAATAACTTTCCTCCCTAGAGCCCCAAAAATAGGATTCTTAATAAATGCTTCAAATTTGGTAACAAGAAAAAACTGAATGCTGAAATAGAAAACCCTCGTATCACTCCATTTACAATCCTTTTTAGACTCGCTTTATGGTGCTTCTGTGACATCCCATCCTAGAGACACTGACTTCAAATTGGTCGTGTCGACATTTCAGGGCTACTGCTGATAAGGATTACCACATTGTATTAACAATTTTGTGGATTTACTAATAAAAATTGTTTTATTTTATATGAATATTTTAAAGAGAATGTTTTATTATATTTTATACGGATTTGATAACTTCTTGCGAAATTTGATATCCCATTAGCAGTCATGAAACATTCGTGCATTTATAATGGCCTTGCATTTTCGAGGCTGATATTCGAGTCATTTTGAATGGATACATATGAGTTTTTCATTCAGTGAAGATCAAGAATTTGTTTGTTTTTTCCCGACTCATCTAAGTCGTTCGAATCTGAGTGGTCTCGATTTAACTGATATCACCTGATTTGACTCATCTGATTCTGACTCAATATGTTTATTTAATTCCTTGACTCAAATGGGTTTGAGTCATATCTGACTCACAATAAAATACAAACAATCTTCATCTAATTCGAGCCGTGTCAGGGACCGAGTCAGATTCAGATGTCGAGTCAGCAAAAAACAAATATACCAATGAATTGGTGAGCGTGAGCACTAGAAAAGCTTGCACTTACACCCAGATGAATTTTTATTGGGTAAGAGTCTTTGGATATATTTTAACACAAAAAATAATATGTTAGATTGAGAACTAAATGTTAGAATGACTTGTGAAAATAAAAACAAAATATTACTCCCTTCGTACCTATTATATAGGCGGAATTTCCATTTTCCCTTGTACCACTATATAGGCGGAGTCCAAATTTCAAAATGGTTTTTTACTTATATTACCCTTATTTATTTGCTTGAGAATCATCACAATTGAGTATATGTCTCTAACATTAGGAATATAATTAAGGGTAAAACAGGAAAAAATATATAAATATATAAAATCAATAAAAATTTCTTAATCTAAGAGAATTGGTGCCTCCGCCTATATATGTGGTACAGAGGAAGTATTATTTTAGAAGCACAAGTAGTTCTAAAGATAATTCTTGTTCCCAAACATGCTACTATAATCATTTTTGTTTACTCTACAACTTCGTTTGTCCGTTGTACATTGTAATGTTGTCACCCAATAGAAAGATAAATTACGAGGATACAATTTACAAATGCACAAGGGAGGTAGGGTAAGCTATAAAAAAAAAGGTACTTGTAGTTTGTCTTTCGGGGATCCCCACAATGTGTACGAAGCTGAGGCTTGAGGGAGGTAGGGTAAGCTATACAAACGCAAGTATAGGCAAACAACGAAGAGTACAACCAACAAGTTGTGTGTCTTCTCAATTTAGATTTTGTTTGTTTGGATCAAGTTTTGGATATATTGCCATCTCTACTCTATTCCATTAATTTCTATCCGCATCATTACTTGTCTTTTGCTTTTTATGTCGACCTTAATTAATCGCCAAATCTAACATGTGGCTAATAACCTCCACACTCCCACCACAAGCTCCTACTTGAGGAAGAAATATTGAATTTTCCATCCAAAAAACCGGTACGCGCCAATCATAAAAAGGGATGATTGCAGCCAAAACATTTATTTTCATGGTTCTTGATGTCAAATAATTTGTTGTCGACCAATATGTTGCACAAGTGCATAGTGAGACTGGAATTTAGCTCTATAGCCTTGATATATTGGCCTTGAGCCATGTAACCTGCAATTACACATAAAGTTGTTTCTTTCTTGCTAGCTTGCTTTCTGCAATTACACATGAATTTGTTTCCCCTGAAACTTGGTCCATCAGACATGCCCACAAATAAAATTGTGACTCGGGCTAATCTAAAGAAAGACGGTGAATCGTGCACAAATGATCTTGAACAAGACTCAGCGGGGAAAATAAAGTAGAAACTCGTTCTTAACAAGAATTTATCCAACAAGTTTGGCTTTGGGTCAGTATATATATAGAACCAATTAACCAAAGAGAAATAGATACAAGTATGAAGCAGCTATATCTGTAGATGAACATTCAAAAAGACACCCAGTCATTGTTGCTTACCAGTAGTCAATGGCGACTGCCTGACTACTCTGGATTGGGTGTAATTCAGCTGCCAATTCCCATCTGATTTCTTTTTTCGCCGAGCATGTTGAGCTGAACGTGAATGATAAGATAAGATTGCAAGGTCGTTAAGGTCTTGCAACGGAGTGAGACACTTGACAACTTCATCCATTGAAGGGCGAATTTTTGAGTCTCTACTGAGGCAGTAGTAAGCTATCTGAGCTACCTTAGCAACCCCTTTAATGGAGTAATTGAGTTCTAATCGAGGATCAACTAACTGGTAATGTTTACGTTTGTCAGCTAAATATGGCTTTGCCCAAGCAACTAAGTTTTGCTCTCCACTAGGTCGGTTCTTGTCCATTGATCTTCGACCAGTTAACATCTCCAGTAACACGACACCGAATCCATAGACATCACTCTTCGATGTCAGATGGCCTGACAAAAAGATAGAAGAGATAAGGAAAATAAATACAGTGCTGCACAGACTGCTATGAATTACAAATGCTCTGGAAATTGCATACATCTGTGTGAATTAGGATTACAGAATTCATACCTGTCATTACATACTCTGGTGCAGCATAACCATATGTGCCGACTACCCTAGTAGAAACATGTGTTTTGTCACCTTGGGGACCAGCTTTTGCCAAACCAAAATCTGAAAGCTTGGCGTTATAATCCTACAAAAGATTACTTTGAATCATTAGCCCGGAGAACATATATGCACAATTTTCAGAAGGGTGTTATTAAGATGTTCAGAACCCTACCGAATCAAGTAAAATGTTTGATGTTTTGAAATCTCTATAAATGACAGGCTCAGAACCTGCATGTAGAAACGCTAATCCTTTAGCTGCACCTAGTGCAACCTTAATTCTGCTTGACCATGGAAGAGGTAGGGATCCTTCAAAAAAATTGAAATGAGGAAAGAAACCAATCAATGCAAGAATCAAACTGAAACTCTTCTACACAAGTGTTCCTACTCGAAATCGAAATAAATAGAGCCATAAGGAGAGAAAGCTTTCACTCACTTCTGAATAGATGGTTTTCAAGACTTCCTCGGGTCATAAATTCATACACAAGTAACCGCTGATCATCTTCGATGCAGTACCCGATAAGCTTGACGAGGTTAGGATGATGAAGCTGTCCAAGAAAGTCAACCTCGGCCTACATGAAAAACAAACACTTAATTCACCAAAACAAACTCGAAAAGCTTTCAAGGTAAGATCAATCTACTAACCGAAATGGATACAGAAACTAACCACCCATTCTCTATGGCCTTGAAGAGCATCTTGCTTGAGGCTTTTGACAGCAACCGTGAGACCTGTGCCAGGTTTTGCTGGGGCAGTTCCATTCTCCTCAATCCATCCCTTGAAAACATATCCAAATCCACCTTCCCCTAGTATACTATCAGGTCTAAAATTTCCAGTCGCCGATTTCAGCTCCTGAAAACTAAACTGTAGCAATTGACGAATATCTTTTTTTAGTAGATCTGGATTTTCAGTGGAAAGCATAGTGTCATGTGACGCTAATAGCTCCCGGTTGCTTGCATTTAGGTATCGTGTCTCCGTAGCTGCATTGCAAGAGATGGGCACTATAAGTTCACATTTGCACAACACTTCTCATTCAAGACTAAAACATCAGAACCCGAATAAACCAAAAGAAACATCTTGGCAGCATGAAATTAAAGCGTCAAATATGACTGCACAAGTCAAATTACCAACATGCAAAATTAGCAAGATCATAACTTTTTGCAGCACAACAACCAAATTTTGCAGGTTTTAGAAGCAATCAGATATGACTGCAGAAGAGTCGGGCACATAATTTCATGAATTCTTCAGCAGCACAAACCCTCATTACTACTAATTATTGGGTTTGAAACTGGAAAGGACCAGAAGAGCATAAGAATTGCAGCTCTATACCAAATTGGAGACAGTTACTTAAGAATCTAACAATTTACAAAGCAGATGCAAAGTCAGGTCAACAATGAAAAATTCTAAAAATTTATTAAAAAGATGAAAAGATTTAAGAGAGAAAACCCATTTCTGAAACTAAATAATTACAAGTGATAGATCATCCACTTCAGCAATTGATCAAAAAGGGAAGAAAAAAAATGAAAACAGAGGAGCCAATTGCTTTATAGAATTCTTAAAAAAACTGATCAAAAGGTAGAATTAATCAAAACCCATATCATAAATTTCGAAGGATAAGAGACTATTTTAGTAAATATCATCAAATTACCTGCATCATAAACAAAACTAGTTCTAGGGAGTGCATTAATAGAATCTCTTGAAACAGAGGATTTGCAAGTTCCTGTTATCCCTTTAGCAAGTGCTGACCAACACCCACAATTCTTCTCCATATTATTTGCTTTCATTATACCTAATAACAACAATTCATTTACTCCAAAAACAAAAAAACAACTACATCACTTGATCAAAACTACTTCAAAAAAAAGTATATTTTTTGCTCTATGGATGAAGACAGAAACAGAGGATTTAGTGGGAGAGATGAAAACAGAGGATTCAGAAAAACAGAGAATTGGATGTTGTTGTTGTTGGAGTTGTGAGAGAGCAAAACACAATCATAACCAGCATCAACACAATATATACAAAAAGAACTTTTTTCCCACCATCTTCATTTTCTTCTTGTCTTTTAATACAGAGAAATTCTTCTCTCTTATTATTTTAATTTTTTATATATGGACCCACTTTTGAGCCGACCCATCCCACCAACAGGTCCATCCCAAGCACCTAATGTTTCTTCGCCTCCCGAGCAGGTCCAGTCCAAACGCCATTTTTGTTCGGCTGAGCTAGACGCACCATGAATATTTCACCGTGGAATCACCAAGTGAGAGAAATCCCTAGGACCCACCAGGAGAAATATAGTGGTGGGCTTTCTATTTGCTGTGGCCTCCAAAATTTTTATGTGGCGCGGTGAAATCTACGGGATTTTATCTCGGTGGATCTAGACTTATTTTTAATTCGGCCTCCAAAGCACGTCTAGTTCAAATGCCAGTTTATTTCTTCTCCTTAGCAGGTTTAGTCCAACCGCCAATTGGGACTAGGAAAAATTAGACAATCTCTTCGACCCGGAGGACAAAAATAAGATACTTGCGATAACTCCAAGGAGACAAGAACATGATACCATTAAATGGAAACATCACCATTCAGGAACTTTTTTTGCCAAAAATATCTACAATTTTTTAGCGAAGCAAGTCATTGATACCAACTCCCAAATAGACTTTCCTCGGGAAAAAATCAGAAAAATCCCAGTAATTCCTCGAATTAAACTTTTCATCTGGAAACTAATCCAAAAAGCCCTCCCAACTTCTTCCAGACTAAGAGCTCACAATCCGAATATTGAAACAATTTGCCAGATGTGTAATAACCAAGAACAAGAAACGGAAATCTAAATTGGAGTTGCACGATAGACAAGATCATCTTATGGGTTAAATGGTGGATCACGGATAATGAGTTCACATCTTTAACATGCAAAATCTCTACTATTTTATGGTTTCTTTGGAAATATAGATGCTCTGTGGTTTCTGAGAAAATCAAACCAGAGTCGAAGACATTAATTGATCAGATTAATAGATTCCTAGAATCTACCCCTCCAGCTCCTTCCCTCAAGGTGGCTTCTACTCGGAAAACCAAAATTTCGAGTAAAACATGGTCACAACTAAACACAGACTGAATAATCTTCATAGATGCGTCTATCAAAAATGAGGATTTGTCAATGGGTTACGCCTTTATCCTATACTCAGTGGACCATGAGGCATTCATGCACTTATCAGCGGGAACAAATCGGGCTGCCTCAGCATTACATACAGAAACAAAATCCTTGCTAATAGCGGTATCTTGGCTAAAGGAAAATATTTTATCTAATGTCTCAATAGTCACCGACTGTAAGACTCTAGCGGACTCAATTAATAAGGTTAGCGCGGATATCTCCTGGACAACGGAAAACTCTATGCAGAAAATTAAGTGATTTTGAAGGGTCTCCCTCAGGCTTGAGTCAACTTTTTTTTTTTTTGACGCAAAAGGGCAAATTTTATAAAAAAGAGTTACCGTCACCTAAATAGTGACAGAAACTATCAGAGAACAAGAGTAATCAATACATTAGCTGCCAATAACAGCAGTCTAATTGCTAATAAGAGTACTTAAAGAAAAGCCTTCGAAGATCTTATTAGGCATACCCCAGTTAAACAAAGTACACTTAATGGAAATGATTAATGTTTCCAATTCGCTTCTCTTGCCTCCATACAAACGATCGTTTCTTTCCTTCCAAACCGTCCACCAAATTGCGAAAGGAATAAGACCCCAAAGCTTATTTTTCATGTTATTTTCCTTTTTGCAAGGCCATTCCCAAAGTGTCGTTTAACATTTTCAAAGAAAAAGCCCCACGCAACCCAAAACCGTCCAAGAAGTAACTCCATAGCTTTGAAGTTTCTTTACAGTGTAAAAACAGATGGTCATTAGTCTCTAACGCTTCATTACAAAGGATGCAATTACCTATATTTGACCTACCCGTTCTTGCCAAATAATCATTAGTTGGAGCTCCATTAAAGCATAGAGTCCAAACCAAAAAAGAAACCTTTAGTGGAACCTTTTTGTTCCAAAGCTGTTTATGAGGAAAAGATAAGAAACCATCCACATCAAGTGAGTCATAACAGTTTGCAACACTGAAATCATCACCCAGATCCCAAATCCTTGTGTCATCTTCATCAGCTGAATTGAGTACTCCAGAAGGGTCTCCCAATAATTGTAAAAGTGAGATAACCTCACCTAGCTCATTCTCTCTCAGATTTCTTGTGAAGTCCAAATTCCAAGCCCCACTAGTTGAAATGCAGTCTTTAACAGTTGCTTTTTTCTTTCTTGAAATCTTATATAGAGTTTTGAAGGAATCTTTTAAAGGGAGATTACCAATCCACTTATCCTCCCACATCAATATTTTATTACCACTTTTAACTTTCAGGGTGGTGTTTTGCATTATGTGATCTTTTGACTTCAGAAAACCAGCCCACAAGCTATGACCAACAGATATTGAACTTGAGTTTGGTAAGAAAGAATTGACATTACCTCCAAATTTCTGGTGAATTATTTTTCTCCACAGTGCTTTTTTTTCTGCACCATAACGCCAAATCCATTTACAATGAAGAGCCTTATTAACCAACTTTAATTTCTTTATGCCAATACCTCCCCTGTGTTTTGGAATATTTGCTCTTTTCCATGAAACCCAGCTTCTCTTTTTATTATTTGAAGTAGATCCCCAGAGAAAATCCCTCATAATCTTCTCAATTGTCTTCATAACTGCGCTCTGCATCTGAAACATTGTTAAATAGTATATTGGTAGGCTTGACAGAACACTATTTATCAATATCAATCTTTGTCCTTTTGAGAGATATTTTTCTTCCATGTAGCTAATATTTTTTGGATTTTCTGTATTATCACATCCCATATAGGTTTGCATTTTGATTTGCTTCCTAAGGGAATGCCTAGATAATTAATAGGAAAATGAACCAGATCACAACCAAATATATCAGCACAAAGATGAGCATTATTATTAAAGCCAATTCCAAAGAATTGCACTTTTCTTGAAATTTACTCTAAGACCAGATACAAGCTCAAAAGCAAAGAGAATATTTTTAGGATTAGTAACCTGTTCAGTTGAATCATCTAAGAAGACAATGAGATCATCTGCAAATTGTAAATGATGAATCATAGTTCCCTCGGAGAGACCTTGAAACCGAGAAATAAGACCAACTTCAAAGCAGACTTTCTTGAGCATTAAGGAAAGAATTTCGCCACCATAATGAAAAGAAACGGTGAAATTGGATCCCCTTGCCTAATACCCTTCTGAGCTTTGAACATAGAAGAAGCTTCACCATTTATTAAAATAGAAAATCTCACATAAGAGATACACCATTTGATCCAGCTTCTCCAAACATTACCAAAACCAAATCTCTCCATAACAATATCAAGGCAGCCCCAATTAATGTTATCGAAAGCCTTTTCAAAGTCTACTTTACAAACCACTCGGACTTATCATCTCTTTTTCTTGAATTAATTAGTTCGAAGCAATTAAGATACCATCATTTATTTGTCTATGTTGAACAAAAGCGCCTTGATAATCTGAAATAATGGATGGAAGCACAAGCTTAAGCCTATCACCCAACAATTTGGATATAATTTTGTAAACTCCTCCAATTAGGCTAATCACCTAAAATTGTGTAAAGAAACAACTCCACTGCACTTAGGGATGAGCTTCAAATTAGTGCAATTGAGTCTCCAGTTGAGAGAAGAAGTAGACTCGAATTCTTTAATAACAAGCATTAAGTCATTCTTAATAATATCCCAAGTACACTTGAAAAACTCCATTGTAAATCCATCCGGTCCCGGTGCTTTATTAGTACCAAAATTCCAAATAACATTCTTCACTTCCTCCTCAGGAAAAGGTTTCTCCACTGAGATTTTATCTTAAAGAGAAATTGCAGGCATTTCTAAACCATCAAATCTTGGTCTCGAGGGAAAAGATTCAGAAAAGAGTAATTGGTAGAAATTAGTTGACGATAGTAATCTTTTTTTATCATAAGTCAAGTCTCCTCAACTTTTAGACAATTTATAGCACTGACCTTATAATTGTAATTTGCCATTTGGTGAAGATATCTTGAATTCTTCTCCCCATCTCTAAACCACTTCTCTTTAGCCCTCTGACCCCGTTTCCTTGCAAGATCCAGAGACAAAGATGCATGTTTTAATTTTGCAGCTTCCCTTGCCGCCACATGATCTGTGGAGAGCTGGACATTTTCTTAATTACAGTCAAAAGAATCAATTAACATTTCCATATCATCAATTTTAGTCTGCAAATCGCCCAAAGACCTTTTCCAAGTTTTAATGAAGAATTTAAGTGATTGTAGCTTTTTAGCAATAACATAACTCGGCCTACCAGAAAATGAAATATTTGCCCACCAAATTTTCATATTCTCCAGAAAAGAAGGATTAGAAAGAAAGTAATTATCAAGTCTAAATGGAGAAATGAATTTAGCACCAGAATTACAAGCCAACATTACCGGAGCATGATCAGAAATTGGTCTCTTCAGTCTTAATTGCATTAGAGAAGGGCAATGTTCCCGCCAATCATCAGTGACTAGAAATCTGTCGAGTCTGATTAATAAAGGAGGTTGTTGTGAATTGGTCCATGTATACTTACCTCCGACCATTGGGAGATCAATTAGAGCTTGCCTGTTTACAAAATTTTTGAAGTATCTTCTACTAGTCACGCAACCACCATCTCTATTTCTTTCATCTTGACAAAGAATTGCATTAAAATCTCCTCCTATAACCCAAGGATCATCAAAAAGAATTCGTATATCATTTAATTCCCCCCAACACTGATTATAGTATCCCGGATCCGAAGAACAATACACAGAAGTAAAATCCCAAACAAAGCCATCGGAAGTATAATTTTATTGACAGGAAGTATAATTTTACAGGAACAATACACTGATTTGAGTCAACTTTATTGACATGAAGTATAATTTTACAATAGATTTCATCGCAAAGGAAGCAAGAATTAAAAAACTTCAGTAAATGTCGACCCAATTAACTCAAAAAAGTTCAAAAGGATAGCATCTTATCTAATATCTTTGAAAAAACCGACCTTGTAAACTTGTTTTACTACATTTGCTAGTTAATATATTTTATTTTCCTATAAATAAAAAAAAGGTCCAACAGCCAGTTTATTTCGTCTCCTGAACAGGTCCAGTCTAAACACCGATACTATTCCAGTCAACAAATCCGATGCATGTCTCAATTGTGTTCTATTGTTGCTTTGAAATTTCTTCTAGTAGAAAATAAAAATGGACTATGGAAAATGAACGGGGGCATTGAACTTTTTAGAGAGGGTTGATAGGGATAGATCATCTTTTTATATTCCCAACTCCAATAATGCATTTATACAAAAGAAAAAAAAATACTCAAAGAAATACAAGTCATGTTGTTATCATGGTTTGAGGAGTCATTGAAAGAAAAAAAAAATAGGTACGGGGATTATCCTCTTTTTAGTATCTACCTATAAATTTCCACTATTCCTTCTTCTTACAATTTTCAACAAGTTGCCAAGTACGTTGTACAAGAAAGCCCATCTTACTTTCAGCAGTAATGGTTTCATGTAGCCGTAGAGGGTGCCAAGAAACTGTTGCAGACTAGCAGTAAACACGAAGCTGCTACAGGGACCCCGGTTTTATACCCCACTATGTGGCAATCGGATCCACTTCTTCCCACTCTACCCACCGGGAGAAATAGGGGGCCTGTTTCAAGGAATGTGCGAATATAATTTTGACACATAAGCAGTGTAAAATATTGGGTATAAACTGGGGGCTACATAGCATTTTCGCAGCGTGTGCAACTCCACGCCACCATTAGAGCTGAAGTTGTCTAGATTTTTTTTTCCCTTTTTTTTCTTTTTTAATCAGAAAGCATGAACCCGGAACCCCTAACATATAAAACTTGGGAGTTTGACACCCGACCAACTGAGAGCTGAAGTTATCCGATATAACCATCTTGGCTTTGGTACTCTTGTTGGTATAATAATGCTCGGTATTCAACAGATTTCGGATGGTATCTTGCAAATAATTGGACATGCAGTCCGGCGAGAGAGAATAAACATGCCCACCAATTATATTCTAATAGTAATACGAGTACATTACTTTAACTAATCACCCCTAATTTGATTCTATGGCTTGATGCTACTAGCAATGGCCCAATGCAGTGTACTTAAAGCTATGATATTTTAGTTTTATATTCATTTTTTATGATAATAACAAGGCAGCATTCCATTCAAGATTTTAGTAAATATGCTGTAAAAAGGGTTAACTATTTCAGCAGTTTTACAAGACAAAATGTGTACATATTTTATAATAAGAAACAGTTTATATAGTTGGAACGCGCATCATAAAGATACCGACAATATATTTTTTTTGGCCAGGGATCTCTGCTTGCCTTATCATCATAGCGAAAAAAACAAAAAGAAATTTTGATTCCAAGTAAATTTTCTAGATTAGACACTAATCACCAATTATTACCGTAAGAAGAAAACAAGATAAGAGCAATTTGCGTTTGTTGCTTTTGTGATGAACATGAAACTGCATGTATTCACTTTTTCTTACATTGCCGCTGCACCAAGGGAACGTGATTTCACCGGATATAAATTCAATTGTCAAGGTCCCTTTTTCTTTAATGATTCAAGATATTATGGCCTGCCTGCTGCTGTTAGTCTTGATTATAAGAAAGATATTATGGTTGCATGATTTGATTCACCAGCAGACCAATTTAACGAATTGTACATCAACTAATTTCCATTATAAATAAAAAGAGATTAGAAAAATGAATCCATATATAAATGGATTTGGGATTTGGATAGGTATGGATTATGGTTGACAAATCCATATTGATGAAGATGATTAATTCGTCTATAGTCAATTGATGTCATCACTGTTTTGAAATAAATCTCCATTAGCCCAACTTGAACAAATTGAACTCCAAGAAATTTGACTAATCAAAGCAGTTGGTAAATTGGATGGATAGTGTTTAAAGGATAAACCATTGGTTGATATGTAAACGCCACCCCCACCTCTTTTCTCATTTTAAAACGTCTTCTTTGGGAGGATTTTTTACCACCTACATTGCAAGTCCAGGTAGCTAGGTAAAGAAAGGCAAAAAGAGTCCTTTCATACCTATGTAGATCCGATATGTAATGGGACATTTTTCTTCCACTCTAAGCAATCTTTGAGTTATCTAACTAGCATCCTAGTGTGATCCTTGATGCTATTTTAACTAATTTTTGGCACATGGAGGGTACTCAAAGATTATGATGTCTATTTCAATTTACTTTTTCTCTTTTTTGGTTATCATTTTCTTGTTCAATAATACTGTAGTAAAGGGAATTATTCTAATCAAGATTAATTTTTTAATAATTTAAAAAGGGTTTTAACTGTTTAGTAGTTTTACAAGGCAAATGTGTGTGCATCAAAAAGATTTCGACAGTTTTGTTTTGTTTGCTAAGGATTTACTTTAAACAAAAGACAATTTTGATTCCAAGTGAATTGTCAAAAGTCAGGAGAAAAGACTAATCAACAATTATCACATAAACCAAATACAAAATAGTTATGATCCAGCAGATTTTACCCTTATATGGATCTTTTCCATGAAAGATTTTTCAAAAGCGATACTAAGTTGGCTGTTATAGTCATCAGTTGTATATATATATTCATTAAATTCGGTTTCATACCAATATGTAAATTTTTCGGAATCTTTCTCGATGGTTAATTGTTTTCACTTATAACAAATAAATATAAGTTTAAATATAAGGTTGATGATCATGATCGTTTTCACTTATAACATTGGTTTAGAGCTAATGATGTTAATACAACTGCCAGGAGCTTTTCGAAGCACCTTGATACATGAAAATTATTACCCCCTAACAGGGTTAGGGAGCCCTTAAAGGGTGCCAAACTCAACATGATCAAAGGAGATTTGGGGACTAAAGCCCAAGTCCACTAAGAAGTTTACATAAGGAGGGAATTAAGGGAAAAGAAATAGGTTGAATTAGAGAATGAGTGACATTAGTAGTAATTAAGAAGGTTTAGGACATGTGGCATGATGTCACAAAAAAAAGGGCTTTTGGGAAAGTCTATAAAAGGAGTTACATAGTGCAATGGAAAGTGAGTTCTCTCTTATATCATTCCTAAAAGGTATAGTCATTTGGTGTAGCTAGGACGATTAGGACCAAAATCGTATTCACCCCAACAATATTTTTTTATTTGCTAAGGATCTACTAAACAAAAGACAATTTTGATTCCATGTGAATTGTCAAAAGTTAGGGGAAAAGACTAATCAACAATTATCATGTAAACAAAATTGGGGAAAATTAAGATCATAGAATTTTACTCTCATACGGAGGGGAGGGATTACGGATCTTTTTGCATAGAACATTTTCAGGACGTGATATTAAGTTGGTTGTCTTTAGTCATACGTGTTCAGTGAAGTCGGTTTCAAGCCAACACACGAAAAATATTTGGGATTTCTCTCGATGGATTAATTATTTTGTTAAAATTCACAAGCAAATGCAAGTTTATACTCCCTCCGTTTCAGGAAAAGTGTTACTTTCACTTTTTCAATTTGACCTATTTTTAGACTAAAATGAAAAAGTGAAAGTAACATTTTTCCTGAAACGGAGGTAGTATATAAGTTGGACTCGTGATAGTTACCACTTATAACATTGGTTTAGAACTCATGATGTTAATAAAATTGTCAGGTTTCGTTCAATTCAAGCATTTATAAGGACCGCAAGAATTGATTATAAGAAAAAGGATTATGGTCGCATTTGGTATGGTTAATTCACCAGCAGACCAAGCTAATTTATTGTAAATTAACCAACTTCTTCCTTTATGTGGAAATAAAGAAATCAGAAAAATGAATCCATAATTGGATATTTAAGACTCGAGGACCTAGTAATGAGTATCTAGTTCGGATTATGGTTGAGGTCCTTGAGGATATACCTCATGGTCAATTGATGAAGATGATTAATCAAATTGATGTGGTCACTGTTTTGAAAACAAATCTCCACTAGCCCAAGGACAAATTGAAGAAGTCCAAGAAACGAAGAAGTCCAAGAATTTTGACTAATGAAGCATAGTTGGTAAATTGGATGGACTGTGATTAAAGCATAAGCCATTATTGCTAGATGTTACATGAATCATTGGTTATGCTTACAATTCTCTCCTTGTTGTTCGGCTCTTCATAAGCTCTTTTCCCCTAAGCAATATAAGCTGTGATTGCCGAGCCTCGAACCTTTGACGTGCTGGAAATGACTAACTTGTGAGATTTGGGCTCTATTTTAGGCATTAACCGAGTGAAAGAAAAGAAAAGCATACAGTTAGTGTGGAACACATACTTTTACTGTTTTATAGGTAATCAAAGAATTTGATTACATTATCTTTCAGAAGTGACTGCGATCATACAGTATGACGTATTCCTTGATAGATCATGCATTCCTCCATGTCTACTTCCTTTTGTTTGAATACTCTACCACTTCAATCATTTTTCGTTTATCTCCTCACAATTGGGTTTTTTCGAAAAAAAAAAAAGAGAGATTATATAGCGAGAATAAAAAAATTGAGTGCAAGAAAAATGAAATAACATAAAAATAATTTTCTTTTTATAAGATCATGTGTCAAAATCATGTACGCATTACTCAGTGGTTAATCTCGGCCTCTGATTACATAACACCGATGAAATTAAAATATTCCATGACGGCTAATTAGACCCCCTTTGCGCTTGCCAATATTATTAACCACTGAATGATCAAATCAGACATAAATGTCATTTTTTTTTTCTATGTAATGCCGCCTTCCACCTTCTATTTTACCATAACAATGAAACCACACGAAACTATATCGGAAGAGAAGTAACAACGTCGTACCTATTTGATTAAGTAATTCTATTAAAAATGATTTTCTCGGAAGTGAAGAAACCTATATATATACCTGGTCGCAGCCCGAGATGATTATTTTCCACCTTCCCTTATGATAACAACAACACAGAACCAACCGTATTTCTATCTTTCGAAACCCTACTTATATATATATACATATATATACAGCAAAACCCTATTTCTATACTTACGAACTCGTATATAATCTTTAGATTACGGGAATATGTTTTGCGTTATCTACCTACCTAAAAAAGACACGCAACCATTAATTACCATATGAATTTTGATATGGGGCGTCGGCTTCATGGAAGAGAAATGGTGCGACACATGAGATAGGGCTCTCTATCTAGTTCCAGCAAGTGTGTGTATACAGAGAGGTGCAACTTATGCTTGTCAAAGCCAAAGTGTCAAGGTGGAATGGGTATAAAAAAGGCTGAAATTGTTAATAAAGCCTTGTTAACAAAAATAGCGTACCTATTTGATTCTGTAATTCTATTAAAAATGATTTTCTCGGAAGTGAAGAAACCTATATATATACCTGGTCGCAGCCCGAGATGATTATTTTCCACCTTCCCTTATGATAACAACAACACAGAACCAACCGTATTTCTATCTTTCGAAACCCTACTTATATATATATACATATATATACAGCAAAACCCTATTTCTATACTTACTTAACTCGTATATAATCTTTTGGTGCGACACATGAGATAGGGCTCTATCTAGTTCCAAAGAAATGTGTGTATACAGTCTAAAGAGGTGCAACTTATGCTTGTCAAAGCCAAAGTGTCAAGGTGGAATGGGTATAAAAAGGCAGTTATTATGATGAGATGAAATTGTTAATAAAGAGCTTGGAGATTGATTTCCTCTCCAGATGATTTATGGTGTCAGATTTTAGAAGGTAAGTATTTTACTAATGCTAATGCCTTACATGGAGAATGTGCTGATAAGGGTTCTTGGGTTTGGAAAGGTATTTTAGAGGGTCTAGATTTTGTTAGGAAGTATAGCTGTTGGGAAATTGCCACAGGTGAAAAGATCAACATATGGAAGGACACTTGGGTTCCTACCATTAATGGTCTTGTTGACTCCACATTCCATTCTTCTAATGTGTGTATTGTTAGTCAACTAATTGATGTTGATAGTCTGACTTGGAAAGTGAATATTTTAAACAGTTTGTTTGATCATACAACTGTTAGAGAGATCCTCACAATTAGAATTCCTGGTAGTGGTAGTGACACTCTTAGATGGCTCCCTGAAAACAATGGCTTGTTCACAGTGAAATATGCTTATAGGTTAATTCTCAATGAGTACCAAGATCAGAATGGCATTAGCAATAATCAGGTTGATATCAATTGGAAATTCTTTTGGAAGCAAAACATTATACCAAGAATGTTGCACTTCTTATGGAAATGCTTAACTGGCTATCTTCCAACAGGTGATAAATTTGCTTGATTTGAATATGAAAGATCTACTTTGTGTCCCCTCTGTAATGCCTCTGTTGAAACTATGCACCATCTTTTTCTTGAATGTAATATTTCAAAAGAAATATGGAATCTGTGTGACTCTAACCTTGCTACTGCTATAAAAATTTTTAATTTTAATGAGTGGATTGTGGATATGTTTGCAAAACCAATTGGTATTCATATGCAGAATGACATGCAGGTGAAAGGAAAAATAAGAGTTATATTATGGCACTTATGGAAAGCTAGATGTAATATAGTCTTTGATAAGGCTCACCCAAATGCAGGGAGTGTCTCTAATTTAATCATTAGATACTACAATGACTGGAAATCGTCATGTATCCCAATTTCTACTAGATATAATAATGCAATTGGAAGGAAACCTACTGTTTGGAAACCACCAATTGCAGATTTCTTAAAAATCAATGTTGATGCTTCTTTTGTTAAAGAAACTGGAAATGCATGTTTGTGACTAATTGTTAGAGATGTTTCAGGTGCGCAACATGGAATTAAATGTCGATTCACAACAGCAGTAACTCTAGAGGGTGTAGAAGCTGCAGCAACTCTGCTGGCAGTAACTTGGGGAAAAGAAAAAGGAATACGAAGACTACACATAGAGGGCGATTGTAGTAACGTGGTGAAGGAAATAAATTGGGCGAGAAGGTCAGTTAACTGGCAAACAAATTCACGGATATAAGACATTATTGTTATTCTTAATAGTTCGTTTGACTCTTGTCTATGCTCTTTTGTTTTGAGAGAAGCAAATAATGTAACACATAAGCTAGAAAAACATATGCTATTTCTAATTCTAGTAGTGAGATTTGGTTAGAACAAGTTACTGGCTGGTTAAATGAATGTATCCAACATGATCTAAACAGTATTCTTCATTAAAATCAATGAATTAATCTTCCTTTAGTATAAAAAAAGAAACTTAGGCTTGTCCCCCGGGAACATCCGATAAAATTCGACCGATACCTATAAGATTAACATGGCCTCTGCCCAAGGATGACACGCACACAAATCGAGAAATGGTCCAAACTTTTTGGATTTTTCTTTTGCTCAATTTGTTTTGATTTTTTTCTTCTTCATGTTTTGATTTTCTTCTTCTTCATGTTTTAATTATGTAATCTATCAATGTGATACATCTAAGTTGTGGTATTGGCCATTGGGACCTTCCCTCCAGCTTGTAATGATTTTTTTATTGTTTAACCAGGTGATGCAAAGGAAGAAAAAAAAAAACAAGGAGCAAAAGGATCAGCCAGGTAAGCCAAATGACTTGGATACTATTTAAAGAACAAAAACGAGCAGCCAAGTGACTTGGTGGACAGTATGAACTATGAACAATGAAGCATAAAAGGAATTTTATGCTAACCCATATCAGTTTCATTTAAAAAAAAGGGTTTTTAACTGTTCATTAATTTTACGAGACAAATTTGTGCGCATCGGCAAGAAAGATTCCGACAGTATATTTTTTTTGCCAAGGATCTACGTTAGTATAAAGATTCCTAGCAATTTGTCGAAGTTAGGGGAAAAAACTAGCCAATAGATCTTGCCTAAACCAAATAGAGAAAGCAATAAATCTTATTTCTCATGATTTTTTTTTTCTTTGCAAAGGTGATATTAAGCAGGGTGTGACTCTCATGAATTCAGCGAGGCCGGTTTCAACCTGGCGGTTGAATAATAATCGAATAATAATCCACATTAATATTTGCATAATTTCTCTCGATGGGTTAATCAAATAAATACCCCTCTATCAAGTTAAAATCTAGAGTTTCCATATAAAATCAATGATAGTCACCGTATTCACTGCCAATTTAGTATAATTGTCAATGGATCAATAACCTGAACACACAACCACATCTCTCACTCCACGTCGAGAGTTGCGCTAACCTCCTCTCCCATTGGCCGGTCAATGAAACCCTCGCTCCTGATTGGCTGAAAAACAAGTTAGCCCCCTTACATTTCGTGATCGTTAATTTTACATCTAATTGATTCGATCTAATGCTCCAGATTAAGCGATAAAAAAATATTTGATAGGAAAATATTTTCATGCCGCATTTAAACTTTATTTTTAGAAAAAAGAAAAATGAATTTATGCGAACCGTATACATTCCGTAATTTCAGGTACTTACCATTGCTATTTAATCCAACTTAAGAAACAAATCCCATCTTATGCCAAGTTTAGCATTTTGGGGAAAACTATTTTTCAATATATGCGAGTTATATATTTTCATTCCATAATCGTGTATTTTTGTGTTTTGAGAAACAAAACCAGAACTCCTATATCAACTTAGGTACTTACCATTGCAGTAAAATCTAATTCGAGAAACAAATTTATCTTTATGCCAAATATAGCGAAAAAAATTAAGTATTCACCTTCAAACTATTTCCGGGAGTATTGTCGATGATTATGAGGCACGGTTGCACGGATTTGATAATCGTCATCTCTTTTTCTAGCCACCAGGTAAAATCATAATCGTCATCTCTTTCTTCGACCCCAATTTTTTTTTTCTCTCCTTATTTAACATCTTAATCTTCATCTCTTTTAAATTGCGTTTTGATATTCTTTTTATATTTATTTCAATGTTTCTTCTCTGTTTCCAAGCCCTAATTTTCGAACAACACCAGCAGAGCAGGTAAATCCAGTATTTCTCACTTTGTTACACTCTTTTTCTCTGTTTTTAAATTTTGATTTTGTTTCGATTTCTCCTGCATGTTCTTATATTTTTTTATTTTGTAAGTAATGGTTTCCCAATTCAACCAAACATAAATTAATTAGGGTTTCGGTCATCATGTTGTTATTTCTTATTGCTTACTCCATTTTTTCTTGGATAATCTAGGAGTGCTTTTGGTTATGATTATTTGGGTTTTCTGGTTTCATTGAAATATTCATATATGATATATTCATATTCATATTTTTTTTCTTTTTTCCCTTGGATAATCTACCTACTGGCCGACCATTTAGAATATTTGCATTCATTGATGTCTGATAGAAGGTATACATTTTGAATTGGATTTTGAAGTCCAGATATATCTTGCTAATTAATTTTGTTTCAGTATAGGAGCACAAAGGTATAGGCAGAACGACAGAACATCTAGGAAACTTTGGGTTTCCGCGAAAAATGTGTTTCTCTTCTCATTGTGAGTTTTCCGCCATCAAGTTACTCCTGCACTACAAGAAAGTGAGTTGGGTTAAAATTCCACCATCTAAATGCATGATAAGACTATTTTCAAAATTCTAGACAACAAGCCGCATCCATTTGTATAGGAACATTAAATGTGAACTGGCATACCAAATTTTACTTCTTGCTTATGCACTAAATTTTCCGATGTTTGATTTTATTAGATATCTTCCAGGGACTTCCAATTCCATAAGCTCCTTCATCAAAACAATGATGAGAGTAGACGCCTCTAAGATGAACCTCATGTGAAAGTATTAATCCTAACTGAATTGAATTAGTGTTTATATATTTAGTTTACAAATCAGAGTGATTAGAGAATGACTACTAACCAAATTTCATTCAGACCACATACACCACCAACTGTATTGTTATTGGATTTTCTAACACAATAGGTATGCTCATTTCAGTTATCAATACTGCCTCACTGTGAAGGAAACTGCATTCTGATCTCTCAAACATTACACAAGAGTAATATGAGGTTTCAGTAATAGGTATGTTCTGTTTGGTTTTTTCGCTTCTTGCTTTTTAGTTATTTAATTATTTTTGGGATTTGTTGGATGAGGTTTTCAATGATAATTGGTCATCTGGATAGCTTTATATTTGGATGATATTGAATGGAATGTTTTTAGGATCTCCATTACGATGTGCGAAAACATTTGTGTTTACAAACAACTGCTTTTAAAATTTCAGAGGCCAACTCATATTTCTTGGGGTTCATACCAAAGGCTTACTAGGCCTTGACAGACCCGGTATATATCTCATGCGAAAGTATGGTCATCCAGATGGCAGATAGGTACATCTACTTCTCCTTGGAAAGTTGGATAATGTGTTCCCGTCATATTCTTCGTAAGTGGAAAAGCCAGTTAATAACTCTTTTCAAACAAATAGTTGTCCAAGAGTTATGTTATATGATTACGTGGAGAACTCATATCGCATGCTAACAGGTATGCAAATGGGATTTGTTACTCTTACATTTTTACTAAATATTGATTGAGCATCCGGTGAAGTACTGTTGCTTGAGATTATTGGGGTCTGTATTATTTTGCCCTTGAGATTATATGAGTTATCTTTATCTTAACATGGAACTCCATATTTTGATAATAGAGAGTCCAAAGGCATAGTTTGATTGAATGATTGTGACATTTCTGTCTTAACAATTTAGAAGTAATAGAAGGAATCATTTTACTATAGAATGACACTAAGCAACCGATTTTGAAAATATGTTGTCTATTTTTCATGAACTTGCTTAAGTACCCCAACAGAGGACTCCTTGGATTAGGTTACAAAAGGGTTCCTTCCAACGTCAGTTTGAGGAGTATTTTTTCTCAAGCATGAAAAGAGTTCAATAACCCCAGGTTGGAGTTATTGAATGGTACACCTTTAATTAATTTTTGACCAAACTTGCTCTCTCTTTGTTTTCTTAACTGCACTATAAAATGGTTGTAGTTTTGACTCCCGGAGAAACCAACATGTATGACCAGCATTTGCTCTCTTTCATACTAACATTGATATATCCTTTTACTCATTATAGGTGATATTTTATCTATAGAATGTAGGGATAATCATAAAAAAATATGAGCTAAGAAATTTATAATACCTATTGTACCAGGAATCGTATTTAGCTACTCACCCAAATAATAATAGATATCCAACAAAAATCTTGGAAAAATGACATAATTTACATGAGACTATGATGCATATCAAATTGCAAAAAATAGCAGATCTACAAGTTTATGGTAATAGCCTTTTGTATCACTATTAGTGTTGTAACTCTCATTATACTTTTATTCAGAAAACCATATGATAGGTAGATGGGCATGGAGAGATTCAACCATATTAAATACTTATCATGCATGTATACCGGCCTATTATTTTATCTTCTGGATTTGGGCTCCGCAATTATGAACTCAAAAGAAGCTGAGGCACCGAGCAGTTGCAGTCATATAATTTAGAGTTGGGTATGCATCAAATGATTCTATCTGTAAGCTTTTCAGTTTGATATTTTTCCTATCTCCCATACACTCACGTTGTCTTCATGATAATCAATTTGTAAGCTTTTCAGTATTATATGTTTCCTTTCAAAGAATGGGGTACATTGATTATAGAAAATACTGGAATTTGTTGATTGTTTCAATTTCGTGGTTGTTATTATTTAAACAACTCCCTATAATCTGAAGATAAATTAGGATAAAAGATTTGTCTAGGTTTAGATGAGTGTTTGGGCGGAGTGGATGGAGTTAGGTGAAGGAGTACAGTTGTATCTGTTTTAGCACCGAGCAGTTGCAGTGATATATTTCAGAGTTGGGTATGCATCAAATGATTTCGTGAGTATATTTTAGTTTTAGTGTTGAGTTAACATTCAGTAAATATTCTACTTTTTTATTTGATGATTTAAGGAAATGCCTAATCGATGGGTGGGTTGCATAGGGTCGTGTATAATTGTGGTGCTCATCTGGTTTGTTGGGTTGGAAATAAATTTAGGATTCCTAGATTAAGCAATATACATGCTATGTATAAATCAGTTTTCTATAGAATATGCCTTCGGTTTGAATATACACAAATCTTTCACCAAAGATATGTAGTTTCCTGGTTCTGTTTACATTAATAAGAAGAGACATCTTTCTGTGCATTGTAATAAGATTTTCTTTTCCAGAAAAATAGAAAGAAAAAGGTAATAAGATTATCATTATACATACCAAAAGAACGGGCTATATCTTCCTGTGTATAAATCAAGTATTTTTGTGGTTGGTCTAAGTTAATTTTGTGTGGTTTATATCTAATTACTTATTATAGTTTTTCACAATCTACAACTCTATGAATTGTCTCTATGAAGAGTTTGAAATGGTTCTTTTCATTTATCTGCATTTTGTCTTTACTATTTTTCTTTTGTTTGGCCACTTAGATACTGTCGTTGGCTTCTCTTCCCTGCTTAACGGTTTGGCACAGACAAAATTGGTAGCACGTTTACTCGAATCATTCTTCTACACTCTACACAATATACAACTCTATGAAGAGCTTAAAATGGTTCTTTTCATTTATCAGCATTTTGTCTTGACTGTTTTTCTTTTGTTTGGCTACTTAGATGTTTGTTGTTGGCTTCTCTTCCCTGCTCAACGGTTTGGCACAGATAAAATTGGCAACACATTTACTTGAATCAACCTTCTATGGTTTACTAATTTCATTGGTGCACCCATATTTATAGTGGTGGTACGGGTCCCATCATAGCTGGAGGACATCTGTGTTTAGACCTACCAGGAAAATGATATCATTCAGACAGACATCTGTGTTTAGACCTACCAGGAAAATGATACCATTCATGCTACAAGAGGAGTAACTGCTGCTCCTCCTAGCTGAAATTGGTTATCATTTGTACATATAAGGTGTGTTGCATTGAAAAACATATCATGTTAGATGTATTAGTGCTAACCCAATTCAAGCTAGGAAAACAATTAATATTCCAGTTTTATATTGCTTCTTGGATAATTTTAGCTTCAAGTAAAGGTAAATAGTCATGTTGTTTTATGTGTAAGTCGTTCATATCAGTGTCCATTTATATATTTGGCGAACTGGTTGATGTAGGCGTTCAAGAAATAAAAGGTTCAACTTTAGAAGAGGTTGAACTTTCTTTGTATTTAGCAAGTGCTTTGGGTACCGGTGTTTGAGACATTTTTATTCTATTGTAAAAGGGTTTAAAAAGAAGTGTTATGTAATTTTTTGATTAATAGTTTTTTTTTTTCCGGATATCCTACATGAGATATGAGGGTTGGATTTTAGAATGCCCGATATCCCATTGTATTGAAGCAGTGAAGTCTATCAAATAGTAAAGGGGCCTTAGAGCTTAACACAGTACAGGGGTTAAGCTGGGAAACATATCGTGGTTGCTATTAAGTGGACTCATCTGAAGTGTGAAGGACTCCTCTATGTTTTCCGCGGTAGTGGATGTCTGATAATTACTAATTTAATATGTTTCCATTAGAGTTGGTTCGTCATGCATTGAACCCAGATCAATATAGGGTCTTGATAATTACTAACTTTTTGTGTTTTCCATTAGAGTTGGGTTCGTCATGCATTGAACCCAAATCAATATAAGGTGTTGATGCTTCCGATGCAAAATATGTAGACGACCTTATTGATTGTGAACATAATCTACCTTATTGATTGTGAACGTAGTTAGGAATGCAAATTTGAAGAAAAACTTTAACCAAAATATGCATCCGTTCGTTTAAGTTCCCGTCGAGGACTTCATTGATAAAGCATACACGAACTACAGGTTCCCTTTACTCATTATCCAAAATAACCAAAAGACAAATTAGCTTGAGTCAGTGTGGTATAGTTAAAAAGATGTAAATAGTTCATTTAAATTCATAGATATATAGGAAGCATTTTAAGAATGCTCCATGAGCAGAGGACAAGGAACAAGGCTAATTTAGTATGTAAATTAAGGTTTAAAAGCATTTTAAGAATGCAAGTAAAAATACACGTAAATTAGTCCCATAACCAACATCCATTTCGACAAAAACTTTCTTAGGTCATGGTACCACAGTTACACGAATTTCTAATAATAAAATGGATTCAGTTTTAGTTTGATGATTAGAATGTTTGGAATTTGGGGTCGGGAATATCTATCTAATATGATTGGAAACTTGGGGATATGCCCAAAAACATATTCCCAATTTTCCTAATATGATCGAAGAAAGGAACTGCACATAGCAATAATATGAAGGTTAACATCCGATTTATTTGAAGTAATATAGAATTGAGACAATTAATCGGTACTGTAGAGAGAGAGAAGTCACTATATGAGCTATCTTTCCAAATGCTACCAGAATTTTTTATTTGTATAATTTGTGAAAAGACGTACGGTGAAATTTGTGAAAAAATTTAGATGTTAAATTTTCTCTTTGGGTCTTTAAGATACTCCGATCCTTCTTCTCTAGATATATAGGTATTCAAAGTTAATACTCCTTACCGATAGCAATATGTTTGTTGATTGACATTTTTGTTTTCATAGGTTAAGTCGAACAAAATTTGCATCATAGAAAGGCTCACAAGTTAAGTGTCCAGTCCGTCATCTTAGATGGTAAATTTATTATGTTTGTATATATTAGGAATATGTCCTGTAAATTCAAGTCAGCTAATATTGATTTGGTCCGTATGGTGGTAGGAAACATCGATGAATAGATTCATTTTGTGTCCTTCCTGATTTTGATCAAGTTTCAGTTTTGTAGTTGTACTAGACGATGGATATGATGGGTGAAAATGATCGTCATCTAGGGTATACTCTTCCTGGTGTACTTTGGTCCCCTCTTTTTCTTTGTTTTTGTTTCTTAATTTTCAGTTATTTTAAAAAAAAAAATGGTTTGTGGAATAAGATTTTTCAGATGAGGATAATCAGATGTCGGGGTTTGTTAAGATTTTTCTGTTTTGTTGAATTTTTTATTTTTTATTATTCCTTCATGTTCTTTGTTTCTCTTTTTAATATCAGGGAATAGATTTTTTTCTCTTTTATGTTCTCATAATTTTGGATCAAGGTACATTGCAGTGGTTGCATTAAAGTTGGACTCTTAAATCTTACCATAAAAGACCTCCAAAGTGTATCGATTGTGATCGGTATGTTTTCGTACTATTGTTTTCCAACTCCTTTTTGGGTTTTGATTTTATTTGTTTAATTTTATATGGTGTACTATAATTGATAGCTATTATTCCTTCTACAACTTACGGGTTGATGGTATGTTCTGGTATTTTCGATAGATTTTTCATTATTAAACCTTAGTTAGTATGTTTGCTTGGATTTATTTTTCCTGTAAATATTTGTTGATTATTTTTGGTACCAGGGGAATTGCAATGAAAATAACATCCGTTGTGGGCTGAATTGGTGCGCACAATTAATGATGTGATTGTAGAGAACCATATCGATAGTGGTAGTAATGACGTATAGCACTGTGTAACTTTTTTCCTTTTGACTTGAAGACTACTTTCCATGGCTACTCATTATTCTTTCGTTTTTATCCAAGAGATATTAATTCATTTAACTTCATCTATACCGGTCCTTTGTGCTTCAACTGATAATATGATTGCTTAGTTCATCAACTTGCTGAGTTGTTCTAATATCAGAGTTAGATGACGCTTCCTGACCTACCAACTTCTCCAAAGAGTTCCTTTGTCTCTAATTGTTTCACTTGAATTATTCCACTTCATATCTCATCACTTTCATGTGGAAGGGCCAGTATGGCTGCAACTGGATTTGATATGGAACTTGGTTTTAAAATTTGAGTTATTTTATTGGCACCTATCTAATGTTTGAGGTGAAATTTAGTACCAGCAATGAAGTAGGCAAACTTCTGTATTTTTTATGTTGTCGAGTATAAAAATGATATTGTATGTCCATGCATTTAAATTATTGTTGCATTTTAGATACGCTTAGCCTTTGTACTACATCTATGTGAAGAGTATTCATCAATCTAGATGTCCAGCAAGTGCATGGATTCAAGACGATGTTCTTAGAAATAAGGTATGTGCCAACAGTCTGTATGGCCAGTAGACATACATTTTTTAATATAGTTAATTGATGAATGCATAGGTAGGTATTGATTAATGCATCTGTATTTCTTTAACCATTTTGAAAAAAAATCCCAAGCCTAAAGATATTCAAACCCATGACTAGACTTTTAATCAAATTCTGACATGAATATAATTCCAACAACCTTAAAAGAATTTCTGGACAGAGTTATCCAAAATTCATATCTATCCAACATTCATACCCAAATATGAGTGAGAGAATAGCTCAAGGAGGATACTTTGCAAGGAGAATCATTATGGATTTCTATTCTTGCAGTGTAACTAAAGCTGCCCATGGTTCGGTTTTCCACCCGAACCGAACTGGTCCAAACCGATAAAAAAACCCAAAAAACCAGAGACCAAAAAATACAAAAACCAGGAACCCCAAAAACCGATTATAGGTGGTTGGTTTTGGTTTGATGTCACAAAAGAACCAAAAATCCAAAAAAAATAAACCAAAAAAGAAACCAAGAGTAAGAACCAAAAAAACCGACAAAAACCGTAATATGTAGCAAACTTTCAATCATAGTATAATATATATATTCACTTCAATGAGTATACCCATAAATAAAGCAAATATAATTAAAAATGTATCTAATGTTGAATTATAATGTATAATATATATGATTTTAATGAGTATACCCTTAAATAAAGAAATTATAGTTCAAAATATATCTAAGTTTGATGATTTGAATTACAATTTGGTTTATGAGTTAAAAATGAAAGTAAAAAAAAAACAGAAAAACCAAAACAAAAAAAAACCGGTGGGACGGTTTTGGTTTCTAATATTTTAAACCGAGCATGGTCTGGTTTGGTTTTTGGTTTCTTATAAGAGATTTTAGTTTGGTCCTTGGGTTTGGCAGAAAACCAACCCAAACCGAACCATGGTCATCCCTAAGTGTAACCGAAACAAATTCATGCAAGACTACATGAGGGTAGATTGACTTGAATAAAAAATTATTGAATATGAAATAATTATGGCGGCCATTGTGTCATCTTTTCCATATTCTTCCATGTTTGTTTGCTACTTCATGGCGCTAATTAAAGTCAGGATAATTTCATTACTATTTCATAATTTTTTTCTCCTATTAAATCTTCTTTGAGAAACAAATATGGATGTAGATACTTAGCATTCACTCCTATTTAATATACAGATTCCTATTTTGATGATAATTTTCGTTTTAAAATCTTATGACAAATTGAGGCGACGAAAATATGCTACCCGGTGAGCTGTTTCTCTAATAAAAAAAAATTCTTTAATTTTTTGCTAAAATTGTATCACTTTTAAAATCTTATGCCAAATTTAGGTGACGAAAATATGCTACTTGGTGAGTTGTTTCTCTAATAAAAAAAATTCTTTGATTTTTGGCTAAAATTGATGTGTATTTTTGTTTGCATTACAAATGTAGTTGGAGATCCTGCCATCGTTTCTGGTAGAGAAGTATACCGGGTAAAATAATTCGTTCTGTCTCTCACTTTGTTAACTCATTTTCTCTATTTTATTTTAGATTTCTATTGTTTTCTCCCGTATGTTTTTATTTATTTTCTCAATCCTTAGTCGTTTCCCGAAGTTTTTGAGTGTATTTCTAATCCACAACCTTCGAGTTCCATTGGTGGAGTTTAGTTAGATTGTGGTATTATAGTAATTCTTTCCATCATGTATTCTATTAATTCCAGTGCATTTGAATTGTTAAATTATTTTATTATTTTTTTGGATTTTCTTCTTCTTTTGTGTGGTTGTAATTTTTGGCGTTATTAATTTTAGGTCACATGCTTGGATAAATATTTCCACCAAACTATATTCCATAGATAATCTGAGAAATTTGTTCTATCCGAGAGGATCTCCGGCATGTAGTAGTATCTATATGCGCAACTCTGCAGTAGATAAAGTTGTCAGGTATAAATCTTTCTCCACCACCTCAATGCTCTCTTAGATGTTTTTCTCATTGTAACCCAAGTTATGGTGATCAGTTTTGTTAATGAATTGAACTCAATTTATTTTAATTTTTTATTTCTTTTATTGGTGATACTCAGTAGAAGGTGTTCAAGTCCTATTCAACTTACCAACTCTATCAAAATTCAAAAATAGCCAACTGAGGCAAAATCCTGCAAAACGAATAAATTGAATGCTTAAATTAGATTCAGATGTGTTGTAGGAAATTAAATGGTATAAATAGTTTGGAACGCAAGAACATGGGAGGTATGGTCGTTGTTATTGCGCTTTTTTTATTTTTCTTTTCTTTTTTATCTTCATTATCAGTAGCATATCTTGAACACCTATGCCAAGTCATTTCGTGATCTGTATTCGAAGAAAGGATGAAGAGAAAAATAGGTCATGGTATAAGATATATCGTAATTCTCTCAATGCTAATCAGCTTAAACTTGAACCAAATGAAACAGCTGAAGGAAAGCTAGAACAATTACTATATATTGATGATATACACAGTAGAGATGATTCCTTCCCATCATTGTACCATCGTTCTTTCTACCGTGAGTTGAGTCTAATTGATAGAAAAGCACATGCCTTGGATACCATCCAATTGGATACTTGGATATCTTCAACATATATCTTATCATGATTTAGAAAAGCTACTTGAGAAAGAAAAAAATGTTCATCATTATTTATTGGTATCCTTTAATTCTGATGAAATTTCAAGGGATGATAACACAAGTATTGGCCACAAACATGTACATACTAATTCATTGTAGATATTATTATTTCATTTATTGCATAGAAACATACAAAATGAGAGAAAAAGTTTGGGCACACCACTTTGTTACTGAAAACTCAGCTCATGGTAGCATTTTAGGGATCAACCACCTCACAAATGTTTAGTTATTTTTATGTTTGAAACAATATTGACTACCTTACACCTTATTTAACTGATAAACTTATTCCCGTGGTTGGCACACAATAAAACTGGCGGTGGTGAGGTTAGATTCATCTTGAATTGTTTTAGCTTAAGAAACTTATTCATTCTTTGATGTTTAACATGAAGAAATTGGTGTTGAATTTTCCAATGACTGTTAATTTAGTTTTCTTATCCCTCCATTCTACCAAACTCTTCAGTATAATGTTGTCAGGAAGATGCCGGAATTCTGTTGGTGGGTGGGATTCCATATGCTTTAGATATTTGTCAATCAAAATTTCTTTTTGTAAGTTTCACTTGCTCCTTAATTAATCCCATTTTTATCATTATCATTTTTATTTTTATTTTATTTCTCTTGATAAACTTTACCGTAGTTTAAATGCATACCATACAACATTATTGTTGAGTTGAGAAATTTTGCATATGTAATGGTTGTTTAGATCTTATAGCCTAGAAAAATATTGCTTGGTTTCAATGATTGGTATTCATGATGGATAATTAGTTTTTGTGTTTTCCGTATTATCATCAGACAGAGGCTCCGTTGGATCAGTTATTATCGGATGTGAAAGAAGATAGATTATATGAAATTTGAGTCAGTCTCAACCATAAAAGCTCGATTGCATCATTTAATTTTCCTTCGAAAGTTTTTAGTTAATTCACTTGGAAGTTTTCCAAAAACATTATATTGAAATATAGTTTATTTCCGTTTTTGTTATGCACGTGGATAATTTTACTTTTGTATTTCGGTTTCGACATAGGATGATAAAACTTGGTCTTGGTTTATTTGGGAGATTAATTTCATGGGGACTTTTGGTTCATAGTGATGGAGTGCATGGTTGACACTACTGCACCTTTTATTCGGCCAACACTCTCCAATAAATGGTAAAGTGGTTGGCCTGCAAAATCAAGTTTTTGAATTATTGTCGTGGTTCAAAGTTTCACAAGGAATTTTTTCTGGAGATTTGCATGTTGTTGATGAATCGTTTGTGGCATTTTCCATGTTGCCTCAGATATTTCTCTGTCAAGATTTTGACGTGGCCAAATTTTTGTTGGTATAATCTCAGATCATTTTTCATTCTTTTAGGATAAATCTCTAAATTTAGAGGGTGCAAGATGTTTATAGTTTTAAATTTAATGGTAAATGGATGACGAAAAAAGATAATATGAAGAGCACACTTGAAGAACAATATGGTGGGGAGGAAGAGGTGATTTCAATCATCATTTTCCATGCTTTATAGCATCACATCTACTTTAATCTTCTTTATGGCCAGGGTGGATAAATTGTTTTATCCACAAAAGCTCATCTCCATTTCCTTGCAGTTTCCTTTTCGATCTTCTACCCCTGGGTTTGCTTTCAGAAATGTTTTTTTTTCCTTTAGATTTCTTTTATGAGTTTATTTCAATATTTCCTTTGATTTCAGTGGTGGGTTTTGTTTGAACTCTGCTATTAGTTTTAGATCTAAGTTGTTGTTAGTTTCTTCCCTATTTAGAACTAGGTTTATTTTCTGTTTTTTAAGAGATTTCAGTGGTGGGTTTTGTTTAATGAATGAGGCTTTCCTCTTTTTCAAAAAAAAGAAAGAAGAAGGATAAATTGTTTTATTATGTGCAGCATCCCAGTTTCAACTATATGCATGTATGTAGGCGTCTCTGCTAGCAAAGTTTGTGCAACTAACACAAAGGATGTTACCAAGAGTTTCTGCATAAATGGACATAATCTATAACTAATGTTACATACATTTCTAAATTTTGTTATTTTATTTCACTACATAGTGTACCACACATTTTATCTAAATTTTATCTTTGATTCACTTGGCCATGAAAAAAAAAATCTTCTCCAACAATAGTGTTGAAGCATGGACATACTAAATACTATTTATTGGTTGGAAAGTAGCAATTGTTAAGATTTCTCGAAAAATATATGTGGTTCTTCTAATCTTTTTTCTTGATCTTATTTCTCTTGGTATATACATACTCTCTTGGTGGGTATAATGCTTGACCAGTGATGCTTCCAAGAAATGCCAATATCTTACCCTTCACCTTCTAAATATCAAGTGACCTAGTGAAACATAATTGAATGCATTCATCCATCCTTGGATATTCCAGAAAAGTTTTCATATATGTCTCATCAGTTATTGAAAATAAATAAATGAGTGACAAATTGTGAAGCCTTAATTATGCATCATAATTTGTTGAATTAGCTGTGTTTGTAGCTATACCATTAATCAAAGGATAAAGTTTTTAAACTGTTAATGCCTTTGGATATAAACTCTGCTCCTGTAATAGATAATATAAAAAAATAATGAACAAATTAGAACTCGATGGAGATAGTGGTGTATCATGTATCAATTTGCCTCATTTGCATGATAATTCCCACTTAGTAGTAAATATTTTGAATTCATTTTCAAGGGCATTGGTCCATTTCAAAGTTAATGCTGAGAGTATTAGTGTTAGTCCCACATTATCTGGGTAATTTAAGATCATGCGGTTTATATTTTTTAGGGCCTATCCACTCATTGTCAATTGGTTTTGAGTTGGATGCCCACATTCTAACAGTTAAAAAACTTTTGAAAACGAAAGGACTTTTTTATTCTCTACGGAGTAAAACATACCTTGAGGTGCTTAATTTTCCAAATGAAATTTTAACGGAAATTCCCTGTCAATCGTGTAAGAACTAACTATGAACAACACACCGATCCATCTGCAGGTGTATCACTATCGGATGACATAATTACAATGCATTGAACATATACATAGGATAGTGGTAAGCATATCTTCATCCTCAATAATCTTATGCATATCTTCGTAATTAAGTAAGCAGACTTGAATTTAAACTGTTCTCATGGTTTGATATTGTGTTATAAGTTGTGTGTTTCTGCATAATAGGTTTTGAGACACATGACAAAGAATGTGCATATGGATACAAGGGGATTTTATCATTACCATGTTGCTTCATTTGTGCATTACTCTACACAGGTGTTTTGTGGGGATGGTGAATGGATTTTCCTTTTAGTAGATACATGTGCAACTTACTTCTATATGTGCCAAAAATGTCTTAATTCGAATGGCCATTTTATGGAAGTGACCGACTTTGTTGAAAGCGATTTGAAAAGCATCGTCACCCAATTTAAGGAAATTTAACCCAAGAAAGTTTAACCAAATGTTCTAGATGGTGTCTAGAAAAATGGAACCCTTTTAAGCCAGGTGAGGGGCTACCCACCCACCCCACCCCACCAATCAAATATATCTAATTACGACCGTACCTGCATGTGCGTAGCACATGTTATATATCATATAAAAAGTAGTACATGCTTACATGCAAAAGCACAATTACCTTTTTAATTTTTTAGGTATTTCTAATAAAAAAAATGCACTTTCTATTTAAAGATGTCTCCATGCATATGGCCTACGGGTGCGGGGTGCCACACCAAATCAGTAGTCTACACCAGGCCTGGTGTGTAGCACGGGTTAAAAGTACAATTACTTTTTCGATTGTTTAGGTATTTCGAATAAAAAAATGCACTTTCTATTAAAGTTGTTCCCATGCATATGGCCCACGGGTGCAGGGAGAAGCCCCGCCACACCAAATCAGCAGTCTCTCCCGAGTTTGGTGTGAAGCACGGGTTATATACTAGGTAAATCATTATTTTTTTTATTTTATTTTTGATCGGTAAAGAATTTAGTGTTGGCGAGTTTCGAAGAATTTGGTTCATCACCCAGTGATTTTACCACTGTACTACAATGATAACGACAGGTGAATCATTAACTGTTGTGCCATTAATACGTTGTATATGCCAAACATATGAGATAAAAATAACTTTGTAAACTATTCATATATTATTATCAAAGGGTATCAGATTTTTTATCCATTAAAAATAATATTATTAATCAAGATTTTTGGAAATTTATGATGTAATTGTGCAACGTCGCGGCGCTTCGCTAAAATACAATCTCCATCATACGATTCATACCGGTGCGTAGCACGGGTTACATAAATAAATAAGTGTATAATTTTGTTCAATTGTAAATAAAATTTAATTTAATTATGCAGTCAATTTCTATTCAATTATTTTAATATCTGACCATAAAACCAATACATTAACATAAATTTCTAATACCAAATTTAAACCACCCAATAATAAGAGACATAATGGGTATCAAAGTTTCCTGTCTCTTTAAAAATAAAACTACTCATAAATTTTTCAAAACAATATTAATGCATTTGTCTACAAGTGCGGGGCGAAGCCCCGCCATGCTAAATTAGCCGATCCCACCGGTCCCGGTGCGTAGCACGGGTTAGACACTAGTTCTTCTAACTAAGTACCTAACAACTCAAGCATTCATAAGGCCTCTTCATTACAAGAAAGGCATATGGTTCACCAGCAGACCAAGCTATATTTATCGCACATAAACCAACTCACTTTTGAGGAAATAAGAGAAAATGTATTCATAATTTTAAGACTCAAAATCACTCTAGGCATTACGCCACATTATTAAATACACAAAATCTTGAAGGAGGAAAAAAGAAAAGAAAACATACTTCGACAGACATAAATTATTATTAATAATATGATTTCAGGTGAATTTCCTCTGTTGTGGTTAATAGCTGAATCAAGTTCGATTTCTAAAGATTCTGGCCCCACCAAAGAATATTTAGATAAATAAAAAATTGTTATACAAAAATTAAAAAATATAATAAAAAAATAAATTCTAGAGCTTTGGGTTCCACAGAGAATATTTAGACCAATAGGAAATTGTTTTTATAAAATTTAGAATATATTTAATAATAATTACGCGGGTTTAAAGTTATCCCAAATCTAAAAAACCGCACAGGATATGTAATTTTAAGACTAGGGAAGACAATTTGATCCCGTGCAACTCATGAGCGCACATCTAGTCTTAATAATTTGAATACATTAAAAACTCCATATATTGATAAACTCTGTATATTAATAAAAAAACCATAGTCTCAACTTGGGCCAGTTATAAATAGTAATAACCTTTAATATTAATATTAACGTATTTTTCTAGCCCCGCCATAAGGAATTTACCTCCATATATTAATATAATCGACATTATTGGAAACTTATACATCTTGTTACATTGAAAAGGATGTAACTTTTTGGATTGTTATCGCATCTTTTGATTTACGGATGCGTAAGAGCTCATTGTGTGCACCTTTTTGTTGAAGCCAAAGCATTTCCAACTTGTCGAGCATGTTTGAAGCTTTTTGGCATGATACTTTTGGTATCATCATCAAGATTATCTCCCTCCGCTTCTTGTCTAATTCCGTCGATGATTTCTTCTTCGGTTTAAGCATATACGACTTGTGGCTCATTTGGATGATTAAGAAAGACATCCATATTGTAGATGGTGGTTTTTTGACAAGGGCTAAACTTGTAAAAATCGCCTATGAGCCTACACCAGAGACATATCTATAATTATATATGTACTAGAGCTTCATCGAGCTGAACTCTCGGTATTATATATGTATGTGTCTATAAATATGTATAAATTGCTGACCCCGCATCAGAATTATTGATTCGTACTTCTACATCATATTCCGCAAGAGAATTGAGAATGCATATCTTGTTAATGGCCATATTGGCCTTTAATATGCCTGTAAGATTTTAGAGCTTCACCCAGCTGAACTTTCATTATTTTATGCACGAACATATGAATTGTCGTG
Source organism: Papaver bracteatum (assembly GCA_023529315.1). Taxonomy (NCBI): domain Eukaryota; kingdom Viridiplantae; phylum Streptophyta; class Magnoliopsida; order Ranunculales; family Papaveraceae; genus Papaver; species Papaver bracteatum. The sequence goes on from JAJJWX010003671.1 coordinate 1,779,297, forward strand.
CATTGATCAGTCTACACTGATGCTACAATAATAAATATTCGGAATAAGCTACTACGCTATTCTGAATTACCAGAAGCATAATATTTGGAATATTACTTCGAGTCGCAAAACTTCCACGTCTGAATTCCTTGAATGTGTTCCGTATGCTACAAACGAAGTGCCAACGCCAACATGGCCGCACTCCATAGCCAGGCCAATCTGGTTGGGTCTCATAACCTAGCCACGGCTATTAATTTCCTAGATATCCAATTATCTAGACAGGTCGTGGCCACCAACTTCTTAGCTAGCTAACTAGATAACCACTCCACGGTTACCTTTCTCTAAGCTTAGCCTAGACGGCCACCTTGCTTCTCAGGCCACGACCTCCCTGTCTTCAAGCATGACTTAGCATGGCCACGCCTCCCTATCTTCAGGCCTGGCTAACCATGGCCACAACCTTCCTGTCTTCATGCCTAGCTAACCATTGCCACAACCTCCTTGTCTTCAGGCCTGACCTATCCTGCCACGACATCCTTGTTTTCAGGCTGAGCCTATGTCGTGGGCACGACCACCTTTCCTTCTATTCTATCCTAGAATATCCATCAGGCCATGTACTCCTAGTCTCTTGGCCTCTCCAATCTAGTGGCCACGGTCTCCCTATCTCCTGGCTTGGTCTATCCAGTGGCCACGACCACCTTGTCCTAGCCTAACTAAGTCCTCCTAATCTCTTGGCCTAACCGAGATAGTAGTAAAGACTTCCCATCTCTCGTCCTGGCCTAGCTAGTGACCACGACCTCCCTGTCTCGGCGTAACCATGGCCAAGACATCACCTTGTGTCCTAGCCACGATCATTCCACGGCCACCTAGTCTATCCTTGGATAGCTAGTAGTCACGTTCTCCTTGCCTTTAGGCCTAGACTAGTATGACCGGTCCGCATAGCGACGCATAATCATGGCGCGTCACTGAAATGGTAACCTGGAAGATGGACCTGCATGTCCGACGATGTAGCGCCAAAATGGCTGAGACAAGAAAGGTTACTTAGCATTGAAAACATTATGCGATAGTTTTGTGTATCCTTATTCAGAGTTAGCCCAGCTCAAGGAAGGAATAAAGGATGAGATGCAAAGTCATGGAATGACTTTGGCATGGTTCTAAGTTGTGGCCAAGACTTAGACTATGCATATGCATCAATGGTGAGGCCAAACACGCCATTGGTGATAGTTGCTCGATAAAAGAGATGCAAGTGATGCATATGAAGCATAGAGATGGAACTAATCAAGTCAAGACTCAGTTGGCATAATACTTGAATGATGGCATTCAAATGAGAAGTGCACAATACAAGCTATAATAGCGCATCCGAGGCCATAATAGCAGTGATTGGTGAAAGTGCAAGCTGAGTTGCAAGTGGCTTTATTACGGGACTTGAGTTCAAGCGTGCTGAAGCGTGCGAGAAAGTTAGAGACGGTTATAAAGTGCTTTATAACCGAGTTTGGAATTACCCTAACCGTTGAAGACAGGTGTGGCGTCATTAAACAAGCCAACACTAAATCTGGCAGTTAAAAAGTGGAAGTGGGGGTTAGGGGAACTGCCCATGGACAGATGGATGTTCATGGGGCGTGCAACAGAGTTGCATACGGATTGGCCCTGGTTCTTGGCATTATAAATAGCCAAAGAACCCTTGTAAACTAGTTATTCAATAGTTCGAGTGTTGAGGAACCATTTAGGCAGTAGAGAGTGATTGCTGCATAGGCTTAGAGAATAAGCTTGAAAAGTCCATTGGTTGGACGATTTTGTATCTTCCCCTTAAGCTAATAAAAGTGAGTTTGTTGGATTATACGTTTGGCTTTGGTTTCCTTTTGATTTGTTATACTCCCCTAATTCTGTGAAGCATAAACATGGAAAGAACCTCTTTGTAGTATGGGATACATTGTTTGGTAGAGAAAATCTAAGTTAGTCTTCCGTTGCATACTCTTGGTAGAGTTGGCTGATTGTATTGGTACAATCTTATAAGGCTGAAATACATTGGGTGATAAGAGATCACTGAACCACTGTATTGCCGGGTTATATCTTCGCGAAAAATTGCTTGGAGCATTTGAAGGTGTGACAGTACGGGTATCAGAGCGAGGTTTTCTCTGTTTTGGCTTTGTTTTTGGAAGATTTTCTATGTTTTGCTCGAGTTTAGTTGCTGAAATTGTTAGATCGTAATGGCTGGTAAGAAGAGTTCGTTGGATGCCTTAACTGATAGGGTAGCGGACTTGGAAGACAAGGTTGGTGAAGAGGTGCGCCATCCTAGTGATGCTAATTATGATGCTATGGTGATGGCTCGCATTCAAGCATTAGACACATATGTTGCTGATATGCTTGTGGCAATCCAGAATGCAACTATGAAGCATGGTGATTTGGAAGGCCAAATCAATGCTGTTAAGACCATGTTCACAGGAGCCTTGAAATAACTAACTGATGAGATCAGTGTCTTGAGGCGAATGGAGGGTGTGATTGGAACAGATCAAGCTACTGCAGGTGGTAGTGGTAGTGACTTTACGAAGATTAAAGTCCTAGAACCTAAGATGTTTTCTGGCGCAAGAGATGCTAAGGCATTGGAGAATTTCATGTGGGACATGGACCAATACTTCAAGGCCACCAGAACCCCAGAAGAACAAAAGGTTACTCTCGTTAGCATGTACCTGGAGGGTGATGCGAAATTATGGTGGAGAACTAGAACTGATGATGACCTTACTGCTGGTCGTCCAGGCATCGTGACATGGAATGTCATGAAAGAAGAATTCAAGGGTCAATTCTTACCAAGATGTAACGATCCTCAAGCTAGTCAACGCTATTAGACCGGTCAAGCGTCTAATTAACCGATAATAACTCGATTAGTGCAACTCGAACGTTAATTATTAGAAATTAATCTAACAACGAATTATGTTCGGAACTAGTACCATTGAATAGGTCTCGGAAAGTTACGCGGAATAGACTACTCGAACGTGTCATTCGGATATTGTACGAAGAAGATAACGTCAGAATTGTACGTGGGGCAAAAATAACCATTTTACATCTAAAACCGCCTTGGCTTCCCCTTAACCGTTTCGAGGACCCCGTAGTAAAACCATTTGGTTTTATCACGCTTTACGTGTCAAAGAGAATTCATTCTCTTATCTTCTTTATCTTTCTTTTTTCTTCTTCTTCTTCCATCTTCTTCTGCTCTTCGCTCCGGCGATTTTCTGAAATGATTCTGAGATCAAATTCGAGAAGAAACTTAAGGGAAACATTGGGGAATGATTGCTGGTGTTGATGTTGAAGTTGGTTTAGCTTGGAATGAGGAAGAAACGCTGGATTAATGAGAATCAGAGGTTAGGGTTTCTGCGTTTGGAATTGGTTGAAGATTTAGAAGAAATTGAGGATGAAATTAAGTAAGAATTGATGGGTTCTTATTGAATTTATGAAGAGAAGTTAATTCGAAAGTGAATCGAAGAAATTAGGGTTCTTAGATATTTGAATTAGGGTTTTTGAGTTTAGGATTGGTTGTAACTGATGATGATATTGAGTTGATAAAGATGAAATATTAAGAGGGTTGTGGTTAATCAAAGTTGTGGAGTTGTTTTGAGGATTGAATTAAGAGCCAGGGTTCTCGAGTTGGATAAGAGATTGTGTGAAATTAAAGATGAAATTGAAGGTTTAGAAGTATGATTGAAGATGGGTTTGTCACGAGTTAAGAGTTGAGGTTGTTTCTTATGTAGACGAGATTGATGAATTGGAATTAGGGTTTCCCTGTTCTTCCCCAATTTAAGAATTAGGGTTTGAGGATTCAACAAATGATTCAGGGAGATAATGGTGTTGAATCAAGTCAAGTGGAGAAGAAAAATTGGAATCAATTGCCAGAGTAACACCAATTTGAGGTAATTGTTCTTCTCTGTGAATTTAATTAAGTTATACAAGTTCAGTTGTTGAGTTTGGGTGATTTTGAATGAGCAATGGTTGCCTGATTTCAAGGGAAGTTTATGATACATGGATTGATCTTTAAGAACTGATGTTGATATAATTCTGTGAAATTGTAAAGGAATTGCAGATGTAGATTAGGTTGTGTGTATGTGAAGATGTAGAAGCTGATGTTATGAACTGCCTAAGTGTTAATGATTGTTATTTGAGTTGTCTGTGTGTATCTAAATTGAGGTTATTAAATAGAAGAAGATGATTTGTGTTTCAGTTTTGGTGGTAATGGAATGGAATATTTGGTGGTATTGTCTGTGTTTGTTATAAGGTGATTGGGGTTGGAATTACAGGTGGTAATAATTTGTGAATGTATGAATAACTGATGGAAGTAATGGAATACATGTTATGCAGATGATAAGTTACTGAACTGGGATTTATGAATGGAAGTTACAGTGTTGAATTGAGCTAGATAAGGTGTGGATGATAAATACAGGGCTTGGAGAATGTGAATGAGTGGTTGAGTTATATTTGTAGTTGCAGGTGAACCTGTTGAGTATTGGTGGTCAGGTTAAGAGGATATGACCTTGCAATTGAGAATGTTAGTTTGAATGAAATGGATTGCAAGTAATTGATGGTGGTGAATGATTTTAGGATTATAGTTGATACTTATAGGGTTCAGTGAAGATGAGTTGAACTGAAAACTGTAGGTGGTAATGGTGTATGGGTTCTTGGTGGTTGAGGTAAGTGGGATTAAGTCAAATTGTGTAGAAGTGTGGTTGAGTCTGTTCAACCAGTGAATGTAGTAAACTGTAAGAGGAATGATTTGTAGATGAAGGTGGTGTGTGTGTGTTGTTGAGTGTTTTACTTGTGATGATGTTGAAGAGTGATGGAATTGAACTTTGGGTAAAGCCTGGAATCAGGTTGGTAGAGTTTATGTTTGTAAATTAAATTTGAGATTACTTTTAAATGAATGTTTTGATGTGTATGTTTAGTCTGTTAGAATTGAGGGGAAGATGAAATAGAGTGAAGACCTGTTAGTCATCCCAGTCAGCGTCTGACTTAGCTGACTCAGTTAATCTGACCGAGTCAGATCTGTTGACTCACTGAGTTCCTTTATCTTGACCCGTGTTGACTCGTTGACCGAGTTAACTCTTTTGACCTTGACTTGTTGACCGTTGACTATACTTTGACCTTTGACCCTGGACATTGACCTTTTGACTGACGTTGATTGTTAATTGACCTTTGACTGTTAGTTTGACCGTCAGAGACTGTTAGTGACTCAGATGGACTGGACCTTAGTTTAATGGGTTGGGTTGGTGGACTTGGGCTTAGAGCAGTTTTCTTAGTTAGATGTTTTGGACCTCTCGTGGTCCGAATTAGACTTTGACTTCTTCTACAAAGTTGTAGATATTCTTACGACTTAGCTAACGGACTATAATACTAATCTAATTGAATTAATAAACCTTAGATTTGCTAAAGATAGATAAATAAAAGGTGTAGAACCTTAAATGGGCTTAGAAGCATTAGATAAACTTGTATGATTCTTGTGTGAGCCATTTTGGCTAGAATCTTAGAATTCTTGTGTGATTAACAGTTAATTATTAACAACGATCGATTCAAAGGATGAACTAGTGGATCGTGGATCTCGAGGTAGGCGTGGCCTGTCATCAAAAGGTGTGGGAATGCATTTGACTCTTTGATAATCATTGTCATTTCTTTTATAAAAGTTTATGCTTAACAAACTCATGCATTGTCTATTTCTGCATTCCATGCTTTGTTTAAAATGCATTATGATAAACTTGTTATTTCTGTGAATCTTTCCACGATGTGGAAAGGACTTGTATTGTTTCGTCGTCAACATGAATTGTATAGGAAATGATAATTTCCACTTGTGGTATATAGGATACGCTCCTTCACATTTATACCTACTTTAATTCAGCTTTTATTGTTTAGAGTATTGGTCATCATGGGCTTGATGGCATCCATATCTAAATAGGTGTGAATTGCCGGGTAGGGATTTACACCATATTATACATTGTTTGACGGAGGAGTTTGTCCATATACATGTATGATTATTTCAGTGACTTAGTCACTGTTTAACATTTTTTTTGGAAAAACATTATTGTTTTCCAAATCTTGCATATGATTACTTAGAAGGTTAAATGTTAATTATTCCCACTTCAGTTTCTGTGACAGATCAGGGTTGCACAGCAAAAGCTTCATGAGTTGACTTCGCTAGTTGATTAATTTCCGTTATATGTATTATGTTGTATATATTTTATTTAAAAACCAATTGACTATTTTATATGTATCATTTGAGAGAAGATTTTGTATATATATATTTCTGTGCGGGTTTAGTTTTGGGTTAAGTTTTTGTAGCAGATTTCTTAATTGAATGCTTAAGTGTATGTTTTGGATTTTAGTGCCTCTTTATTTAGTTAATTAATTGGATTAGTCAGCTGCTAGCTTAGGGGGCGCTACACAAGCAATGCTGCTTGGATATCCAGAGAGAGCTTGCGTAAGTTGAAGCATACAGGTACACCACGGGAATACGTGAAAGAGTTCTCATCTATGATGCTAGACATTCGCAACATGTCGGAGGAAGACAAGTTGTTTAATTTCATATCTGGTTTGCAGCCGTGGGCTCAGGATGAAGTGAGAAGGCAGGGTGCCAAAGACCTACCTTCATCCATTGTAATCGTGGACAGCCTTGCTGATTATAGATCAGTCAATACCTCAACTGATGCTAGTAGGAAGGGAAAGGATAAGAAAAACCATAAGTGTAAGGACAAGGATAAGAAAAGTTCTGAGGCCAAGGAAAGAAGCTATCAAAGGGATGATAGTTTGGCTTTAAGGAACAACAAGGAAGGTGGATGTTTCTTATGCAAGGGTCCTCACCTTGCGCGTGATTGTCCAAAGAAAGAAAAATTGTCCGCAATCGTCATTGAGTGTAGTGGTGACAAAGAAGAAGCTGATCAAGTGGAGCATGTTAATCCTATTCAACTATGCAACATAGTAGCACAAACGGCAGCAGTACAACATGGGCTGATGGGTGCTGGCCTGGTTTATGTGAAAGTTGGCATACACAACCATCGTCTCTGGGGCATGGCAGACACGAGTGCGTCACATACTGTGATGAGTTTGTCGATGGCATAGTACTTGGGTTTGGAAGTATATCAAGCTGATCACTGCATGAAGATAGTGAATGATATAGATAAGCCAATCAATGGGATGGAAGTGGCGAATGTTGAAGTTGGAGCATGGTGTGGCCATATTAGCATAACGGTGATGCATCTCAATGATTTCGAGATGATCCTTGGTAACAACTTTTTCAAAGAAGCAGAGGCAACGGTGATGCCTCACCTTGGCGGGATTTTCATACAAAGTCCCAGTGCACCTTGTTTCGTGAAGGGTGTAGGGAAAGTTAGTCCGGTTGACATGAAATGCGACAAATGGAAGGCAAGTGAGTTTGCACCAGTTCGCTCATTCGAAGAAAGCTTAGCTGAAATTCATATGGAATTTGGATATCCTATGGATCTTAGCATCCCTTGTTCGCCGTGATTAGCACATGTATGAGGCAGGGGCATTGCATTGCTATTTGCAAGTGCCTAAACCTGCAAGGTTGCTGAAGTATGGAGACTTTGGAATACTATCTGTTTGTTGTTTTCTGTTTTCAAGTTAAGTTGGGTGCTGCTGATCTTATGGTCTTAAAAGACAACACACTTTAGTTGGTGTATTTGCTTTGGTAATGTAATTTTCTTTCGGTAAGGCCGAGTGTTGTCCAGTGGTGTAAAAGGGAAGGAGTACCTAAGTTTCTTATGTAAGGATAGTGTAATGAATGAAGGTGGTGTTTAAGCAAAAACCTTGTCTCTTTTTGCTTAATGTAAAACTAGTTCATTGGGGAAGCACTACAAGTATACTTATCCAAAGTATACAATAAGAAACGCTGAAAGCAAAACCAAGCAAAGAAGTAGAGTTGGTGGCATAGGCGAGTTTGCTGTTGGGAGAGTTATGTAGAAGTGCGACAGTATTTGGCAGCGATAGCATGGAGTAACGCAGCAAGAATGAAGATGTAAGTCCATCAAGCATATGAGTTAAGAGTAACTCATAGTTAGGAAGAACATGATGTTGTTTTTACGCTACATTAAAGCGTAGCAGTTTGAAGGAACAAGTGAGTCCTTGTTAGTTTCAAAGGCACGTGAAGAGGAACCTTGGCTCGGTGGGAGAGTCGGTCTAATGTTAGGGGTATCCTAAGTCATGGATAATGTCATGCATTTCAGTCGAGTTTGCAACATGATTGAAGAACGCTTAGTCTACAGTAAGGCCTGTTGAATTGCAAGAGTGCAATGTCAGTCGGAATTGAAGGCAAGTAAGCTAAGTTATACATATCACCCAGATATGTTGGCTATTTGAAGTGTACACTTAGGCACGGAATGGCTTGGAAGAAAATTTGTGTGCTGATGCATGGGGCATAGCAACAGATTGCAAGTGGCATTTGGGTGTTGATATGTGAATGAAGTAGAGATTGAAGCATAGTCGACGATGCAACAAAGAAGATGGAATTTACAAGCTCAATGGTAAGGAAAACAAACTAAGTGGCGGCGTAAAGTACTAGGCAGAAAAGGTTTGGCAAAGTTAAAGGCCAAACAAAGTTGCTGATTCTGAGAGTGGCTCAGATGCGTACAAGGCCAAGGAAAGTTTCAAGAGAAACTGAACTGATGTTGCGTTCAACGAGGACGTTGAACAGATTGGGTAGGGGAGGTCTATGACCGATCCGCATAGCAACTCATAATCATGGCGCGTCACGGAAATGGTAACCTGGCAGATGGAGCTGCATGTCCGACGATGTAGCGCCAAAATGGCTGAGACAAGAAAGGTTACTTAGCATTGACAATATTATGCGATAGTGTTGTGTATCCTTATTCAGAGTTATCCCATCTCAAGGAAGGAATAAAGGATGAGATGAAAAGTCATGGAATGACTTTGGCATGGTTCCAAGTTGTGTCCAAGACTTAGACTATGCATATGCATCAATGGTGAGGCCAAACACGCCATTGGTGATAGTTGCTCGATAAAAGAGATGCAAGTGATGCATATGAAGCATGGAGATGGAACTAATCAAGTCAAGACTCAGTTGGCATAATACTTGAATGATGGCATTCAAATGATAAGTGCACAATACAAGCTATAATAGCGCATCCGAGGCCATAATAGCAGTGATTGGTGAAAGTGCAAGTTGAGTTGCAAGTGGCGTTGTTGCGGGACTTTAGTTCAAGCATGATGAAGTGTACGAGCAAGTTAGAGACGGTTATAAAGTGCTTTATAACCGAGTTTGGCATTACCCTAACCGTTGAAGACAGGTGTGGCATTATTAAATAATCCAACACTAAAGCTGGCAGTTAAAAAGTGGAACTGGCGGTTAGGGGAAATGCCCATGGACATATGGCTGTTCATGGGGAGTGCAACAAAGTTGCATACGGAATGGCCCTGGTTATTGGCATTATAAATAGCCATAGAACCCTTGTAAACTAGTTGTTCAATAGTTCGAGTGTTGAGGAACCATTTAGGAAGTAGAGAGTGATTGATGCATAGGCTTAGAGAATAAGCTTGAAAAGTCCATTGGTTGGACGTTTTTGTATCTTCCCCTTGAGCTAATAAAAGTGAGTTTGTTGGCTTATACGTTTGGCTTTGGTTTCCTGTTGATTTGTTATACTCCCCTAATTATGTGAAGCATAAACATGGTAATAACCTCTTTGTAGTATGGGCTACATTGTTTGGTAGAGAAAATCTAAGTTAGTCTTTCGTTGCATACTCTTGGTAGAGTTGGCTGATTGTATTGGTACAATCTTATAAGGCTGAAATACATTGGGTGATAAGAGATCACTAAACCACTGTATTGCCGGGTTATATCTTCGCGAAAAATTGCTTGCAGCATTTGAAGGTGTGATAACTAGCCATATGGCCATGGCTACATTTCTCAAAGCCTAGCACCCATGTCCATGCTGACTCGGCTGGCTATCGACTAGGTCGCGTCCGCGTCACGACTTAAATAGCTATTAACTTGGTGCACTATGTTATATACGTGTATTATTATGGCTAGATGATTACAATGCCATCTTATGACAAACTCATTATTAGTCACACATAACCTTGGAGTCGATCTGTCTCTTCAAGCTATGCCACTTCGACATAGTCTGGCTATCTTAGGATATTACTCAATCAAGTATATCGTGGTAACCTGGATAACACTAGCGACGGTCCATGTGAGGACCGAAAAATTACGCCCGGAGCGCCTGATGCGCGCAGGCCATAACTTTCCCGATGCGTCATGATGAATTTACGATTCTGGATTCAAAACTAGGAAAACGCACATCCATTTGCCTTTGCAAGCATGCTCGTGGAGAATGAGGCAGCTAACTTAGCTTCCGCACCATTCCAACTTACCATTGTTCTGCAAAGGGTTTAAATCTTTGAAGTCTATGGACAATGCACCTTACATGCATCTCTGGCTTTTGAGTGCCTTGCCTCAACGTAGGGAATTCATCACTGAATTTCCTATCTAGATGAGCAATCGTCACACTTCTTCTTCACTAAGCTTTGGCATTGCTGACAGCATTCAATTGTCTTTCTCGTGCCAAGGGTGCATCAATCAGGCTCATGTCGTACTCTCCTTAAGCTTATGCAAGCTGCGCTAACTTGCATATCGATGTATCTTACCTATGAGGCTATGCCCAATATTCCATTGGTACATGCCTAAGTCGAACGGCTTGATATAAAGTATGAGTATCCACTATATGGCATGCAACTTGCTTCATCAAGTCTGGCCACAATTATCTCTTGCATCAATCCACCGAGCTTAGATGATATGAGGGGCCAAAGTGCCACAATCATCTCACAACTAGATGATGTGAGTGACAAAGTGCTGGACCGGAAATGCTGCAACTCATTGCGGCTTCCTACGTACCCTTCCCTAATCTAAAAGTATCAAGCATAGACCGTAGTTCATCCACGAAGGGACAGCAACTTAAACCAACTCGTTTGCAAGGTCGTGGCCTTGAAATAGTGGTAATGGCCTGGTTCGTATAAGCCGTTATGTCAAGATGCACAATGATTATGCATCATTAGGTCTGCGGCGTGGCAAAGTGATGCCTTCACATCATATGCCCCATTGGCAACATTACAGAGCTATAAATGAGACTTTGGCATCATTTATACTCTTCCGGCTAAGCTATGAAGCTTACTTGGTGCATGTTCCGCATATGCACCTTCAACCAAGTACCCCTCCCTATATGTGTCTTAATGACATTTCTACAAGTTAGAATAGGGGAGCAAATTGACATGCTTGATTCACTATTCATGTGCAATGATTGCATACTATGATTGTGCATAATGATTGCGCAATATTCGTTCGGCGAGCCCTCTCTGGCCTGATGCACAATTATTGTGCACCACTCGTTCTGCCGTAATATACAATGATTATGCAATATTCTCTAGGCCAGCCCGCTCTAGCCTGATGCACAATGATTGTGCGATATTGGCTCTAAGCCAATAGTCTTCATAATGCGCAATGATTACGCTGCAAGCTCAAGGCCATTTATTCAACTGGCCTAATGCATCATTTGTTGCGAGATTTGGCCCTTAGCCAAATACCAAACATAATGAGCCATTTTGGCACGATGTTGGCCTTAAGACAATCTACCTCTTACCAGGCAATGGAAGATTTGAATGAAGCTTCATCTTAGGCCATGGCGCATCTTTGAGCATGCACCATGCTAAAAGTGCGGGTGTTACAGTCCATGACTCCACTAATTCCTACGAGAAATCAAAATATTTTACATGGGGGAATTATTCATGGGTATTTGTCTAGTGGTTTACAACAACGTGCGGCATGGAAACATCCCATGATAAGGAAGTTACAAGTAGTGGCAACGGTTGAGAGCGGTTAAAAGAAGTGGCTAAGTAATGGAATGATGGTTAACGTTTTCCAGAAACTTTCCTAACATCATGGGCGAAAGCACACAGTTATCCCACTATCTCCATCTCTCCAAAACCTCCACTACTTACGAGGAAACAATGAGTGTTCCCTAAACTATAAATAGACTACCTTGTCTATTCAGAAGACAGAACAAGTTTATCATTCCCAAGCTCTTCTTCTTCTTCCATAGTTCAATAACCTCACACTCAATTCAATCACCACTGATTTCCTCAACTTTCTTTGCTTTCCCTCCCCTAAGATCAACCCATTTTCTCTCTTTGTAACCGAAGCAAAACGTGAACGGCCAACTACTTGGTTTAGGCTCGTTTTGTACGATCGATTTTGATTTTCGAACATAAAAAAAGTACTTTGACAATACATTGTTTTACCTATGATCGATTTTTGATAATTAACACATATCCATTATCATTTACATACTTTGAATTAGAAAAAAAAAAAAAAAAATTTTTTGCTATACCTCCCTATATTAATAAACTCCATATACTAATAATTTTGTGAAGTCCCAAGACTATTAATATATGGAGTTTTTACTGTAGAAGTGAACTGACCGGCCTATTGAACTGCAATCGATAAGAGGACTACCAAACTAGCTTAGTAAAAAGCTTGATATTTTCTCGAATTTCTTCTCGTAGTCAGCCATCCTGCAGGTGCATTATCTTCATTAGAAGTTACAAACTTCCGAAAATCAGCACAACATTCAAATTTATGGATAGTCCCTCCTCCTTGAGGAATGAAGGTTCCCAAAGAAAGGATGTTTTCCCCTTTAGCGTGTAGATGATAATCCACATATGAGCAATGACGATTATCATCCTTACCAGTACTACGGCCTGGGGAGATTCCTGCCATCTTAACTTCAAAAATAACCCCAATTTCCTCATCACTGGAGGAGAGGATCCTTCTACCAACTTGGGAACACAATTCTTACATGTTCTCATGATATTCTCAAAGTGATAGCACATCAATAATTTGGGACGGGACATGCACACCAATTTTTCCAAATACCTTATTGAATTAGAATCAAAAGGGTTTAAAAAAAAAAAAATTTTTTGATCAACATTTCCAAAAACTCTATACCTCTATATTAATAAAACTCCATATACTAATAATTTTGCTAAACCCAAAATTATACAGAAGTCCCAAGACTATTAATATATGGAGTTTTTCAATTTTGATTATGTAAACTGACACTTTCCATTAAACTTAGTAGTGAACTGACATATTGTCTTTAGATTGTTGGAGCCTATTGAACTGCAATCGATAAGAGGACTACCAAACTAGCTTAGTAAAAAGCTTGATATTTTCTCGAATTTCTTCTCGTAGTCAGCCATCCTGCAGGTGCATTATCTTCATTAGAAGTTACAAACTTCCGAAAATCAGCACAACATTCAAATTTATGGATAGTCCCTCCTCCTTGAGGAATGAAGGTTCCCAAAGAAAGGATGTTTTCCCCTTTAGCGTGTAGATGATAATCCACATATGAGCAATGACGATTATCATCCTTACCAGTACTACGGCCTGGGGAGATTCCTGCCATCTTAACTTCAAAAATAACCCCAATTTCCTCATTACTGGAGGAGAGGATCCTTCTACCAACTTGGGAACACAATTCTTATGAAAAATATAGTATACGAGGCATCTACCGTCATTCCTTCCTCTTGTTACTTTTGTGATGAACTTGAAAGTGCATGTTGTTCGCTTTTTCTTACATTGCCGCTACACCAAGGAAATGTGATTTTTTTTCTTTCTTATATCTCTAATGATTCAAACATTTACTCAAAACTTTTTTAAGGCCTGCCTGCTGCTAGTCTTGATTATAAGAAACATATTATGGTTGCATGATTTGATTGACCAACAGACCAATTTAACTAATTCTACATCAACTAACTTCCATTAAATAAGAAAAATAAAGAAATTAGAAAAATGAATCCATAAATGGATTTGGATAGATATTGATTATGGTTGAAAAATGCATCATACTGGTCCATTGATGAATATGATTAATTCATCTATAGTCAAACTGATGTGATCACTGTTTTCAAATAAATCTCCTTTTGGGCAACTTGAACAAATTGGAAGTCCAAAAACTTTGACCAAGACAATGCTTAGCATGGTTGGTAAATTGGATGGATGGTGTTTAAAGAATAATTCATTCGTTGATATGTAAACGCCACCCCACGTCTTTTCGTTTTATAAAACACTTTCCATAGAGCGTTTGCAGCGATGCGACTAAAACTAAAGAGTAAAGAGTAAAAAAAAAAGACCAAATTTGGGTTTAGTCCGTTGAGTGACGCAGTGGGGGCGACTATATTTAGTCGAGCGGAGATATAATTCACGCTTGTTGCGGGGCGTTGATATAGCTTACGCTTATTGCGGGGCGTTGATAAAGATTACGCGCGGTGGGGCGTTCATAAAGTTTACGCCGGAAGAAGGGGCGTTTGTATAGTTAACGCCTGATGGTGCTAAGGAACTGTGCATGTAATAAAAAAAAATTAAAACTATATGGGGCGGGGGTATAGTTACCGCCCCATACATATGAAAATAAATAATAATAAAAAAAATGGGGCGTTTGTATAGTTAACGCCCCATGCTAAACAGAAAAAAAAAAGAATGGGGCGGGGATTTTATAAACGCGCAGTGTGTGGCGTAAACTATATGTACGCCTGTTGTGGGGCGTAAACTTTACAAACGCATGTGGTGGGGCGTTAACTTTATCAACGCCCGACTATATTTGGGTTTAGTCTTGGTCGCGGACCAAATATAATCTGGGATTTAGTCGATGGTCTTCGTTTAGTCGATAGTACGTCCCACTATGTCTCGTTCTCGACCCAAATTTTTGATCTTAGTCGCCCGCTGCGGATGCTCTTAGGAGATCATTTACCGCCTATATGGCAAGTCCAGGTAGCTAGGTAAAGAAAGGTAAAAAAGAATGAAAAAAAAAGTCCATTCATTCCGTTGTAGATGGAATTGGAAAATTTGAACTGATATTGAACACTTAGATGCCATCCGATATGTAATGTGATATTTTGCTTCCACTCTGGGATTTTGGATGTACACTCAGAAGTTATTTTTCGACTTTTAGAAGTCGAAAAATCAGAAGTCAGATTGACAATAATTTTTTAGATTGACTTCTAGAAGCAAAAAAGTCAGCCTTTTGTGCTAGTGTGTTTGCAATAACATCCAGAAGTAGCTTTTTGACTTCTAGAAATCAAAAAGCAAGAAGTCAGTTTGGGTGTGGAATTTCAAAACGACTTCTAAAAGCAGAAAAGTCGACTTTTTGTGAAGCAAAATATCTGGATTTCTGACTAGAAGCAGAAGTCAGAAGCAGAATTGTATCCAAACGCGCTATTAATAGGGTTTTTAAATGTACACTTAGAAGTTGCTTTTTGACTTTTGGAAGTCGAAAAGTCAGAAGTCAGTTTGGAAATAATTTTTTAGAACGAGTTCTAAAAGCAGAAAAGTCAGCTTTTTGTGAAGCAAAATATTTTTGCTTCTGACATCTATTTCTGGAGGAACAAAAATCAGAAACAAATTTGTATCTAAACGCGCTATAAACACTCTTTGAGCATAGTGTAGTAGTTATCTAATTAGCATCCTAGCTTTTTGATCCTCGATGCTATTTTAATTAACTTTGGCACATGGAACATACTCAAAGGTTATGATGTCTATTTCAATTTACTTTTATTTTTATGGGTTATCATTTTTTTTCTATAATATACTGTAGTAAAGGATTATTTTAATTTAGAACGGAAAATGGGTAATTTGTCCAAATATTTTTAAAACATGATTCAAATGGACGAGTAAAAATTAGTATGGGTGAAATGGACAACAAGAAAATAGCAAGAATGAAAATGGATTCATCCTGTCTTAAACTTAAAAAATAGCGAGGATGAAACTGAATGCATCCTGATGTAAACTAAATATAAAAAAGAGTATTTGAAAATGAGTAGGATGAAACTGTTTACATCCTAACTATTTTTACATTTTCGTCCAGTTGAGCAGTATCAAATTTTACAAATCTTTTTCACCCATGAACTGTTGATTTTGGTTTTTTAACCAATTTTGTGAATTTAGAAAGGGTTTTGACTGTTTAGGAGTTTTGCAAGACAAATTTGTGTGCATCAGAAAGATTCCGACAACATTTCTTATTTGCTATGGATCTACTTTAAACAAAAGACAATTTTGATTCCAAGTGAATTGTTTAGGGAAAAGACTAATCAATAATTTTCCTTTTACAGAAATTGAGAACAATTAAGATTAGAGAATTTTGCACTTACATGGAGAGTTTATGGATTTTTTCCCGTGAAATGTATTTGGAGCGTGATATTAAGTTGGTTGTGTATGCAACATGAAAAAAACTGGTTAAAAATTGGTTAAAATTTAATTAAAATCTAACAAGCAAATACAAGTTTATGTATAAGGAATAACTAGATGACCGCTGCCACGGTAGGACGGCCGACCGAAGAAATCGGCGCGAAAATATCATTTTTCCTGACACGACGCGAAAGTATCATTTTTACTGACACGGGGTGAAAGTATCATTTTTCCTGACGCGGGTGAAAGTATTACTTTTCCTGAAATGGAAAATTACCCAATGCATAAACAAAAATATGCCTGCATAATGTGTTATGCATCGACCCTTCATGCCGCTGGGATGCACGGACGCACCGATTTTGGTGCCGTGTCCGCGTCCGACTCACGTCGGACGCAGGACGCGCGTTTGACGCTGACACGACGCGTGTCCGACGCACCGATGACTTGGGTTTGAAGCATTTTTTTTTCCATTTTCATTTAAACTTCTTCCTTTATTTTTACTATTATTAACTAAATGAAGAAAGACAAACATTTAGATCAATCATGTAACTCTTTATTAGGATTTTGTAATTGGAAATACATCACATATACCCTTGGTTGGGCATGTGTTGTTCTAAGAATGCAATTTGATTGTGCCATGTGTTTAATAGTGATTGATTGCTTGACCTTCGGCGTGTATAAACAAACGATCTTTCATTTTCTTTTGAAATTTATACACATGTAGCATTATTTTCTAATTTTTTAGGATGGAAATACTTGACTTTGCTGTATAAATACATAATTATATATATAAATAATATATAAATAAAATATGTATATACGCGTCCGCGTCCTAGTTTTTTGAGAATTTTGTAGTGTCCGCGTCCGCGTCGTGTCGTGTCCGCGTCTACGCGTCCGCGTCCGTGCAACCCAGCTTCATGGTGGTTTGCATAATGGCTATGCATTCAATTTTCGAAAATTGTGCCTAAAGTGAAAGTATCACTTTTCTTGAAACTAAGGGAGTACATTGTTTTATTAGTTCCAACGGAAAATAAGGAAATAAGTTGATGCATAAACCAAAATATAGCTACATAAAGTACTATGTATCCTTTGTGGTGATTTGCATAATGGATATGCAATTATTTTCAAAAATTGTGCCTAAAATGATAAACATCTCCGAATATTTCGTAAAAACTCTAAATTTGATATTGTTGTTTGTGCTCATTGCGTAGAATATTTTTTTTAAAACCATTCCAACGTGATAAAATTTGTAAAATTCTAAGGCACGGATTTTTAGATATGTTATTTTAAAGTTTGGTTGCCAATTATACCCCTAAAAAAATTAGGATACACAAAAAGTTATAGTAATTGGACTAAAAGAGCCTGACTTGATTGGGGTATACCCAGATTACATGGGGTATACCAAATGAGACAAAATAGGGTCATTTTGAAGTAAAAGAGGCCACCCCTTAACCAAATATTTTCAAAATGGCAAAAATGCCCTTTTATAATTAACACTAAAAAACTGATTAGGCTAATTAATTGAGTTTAGATAAAAAAATTGAAAATGAAAATTCAGTAGGTTAAACCTTTAATCCGTCTTATGAGTTCGATTAAGATCAAAAAAATATGGTTTTCGAAAAGGTTATAGGTCGGCAAGGTCGACGTTTGAATGGTGTCGGCTATATTTAGCCGGCATGGTATACGTTTGAATAAGATGCCGACCAAGTGAAGCCGGCATGGTCCTTGGATGAATAACACGCCGACCATTTTTTAGGCCGGAAGAGTCTTTGAATGAAGAATAAGTCGACTATCTTTGGCCAGCAATCTAACGGTCGAAATGTAAGTATATCCTACAATGCTGGCTATAATATATGTAGTTGCAGGATTTCCTACACTACACCCTTGTCAAGAATCTATGAAAACTAAGTCATAATTGTGAATAAACAACAACACTTTTATTAATTCACTTTCAGGAAGATTTACAAGAGATATTAAAACTCAGAAGTACAACTTTCTTTCTGGAGTTTCTCTCTCCTCAAAATTCTCTTAGCTCTCAAAAATGCATCATCCTTTTATGGATCTATCGTGCTCTTTATATAGGGGAATATATAGTGGAAGACAGCTAAGATTTCCCCTTAATTCGGATCTACTCTGCGATCTTATCGTGATCGTTACAATATTTCTCTATCGCAAGCATGATGACCATCGCAGGATCAGTCTTATTCTTCTTTTACTTCTTCCATCGTCAGTTTCTTTTAGTTGTTCTGCAACGCTCGTGAAATGTTGTTGAAGAATCGTCAGTGACGCTTGCAGAAATGATGTTAATATCGCAGGAATAATGTTGTAGAGATATTCTGGTACTACATCTTGCCTCTTCTCATGTCTTTTCTGCGAAGAAGAGAAGATCATGAGAATTAAAAATGCCATAATCGCTTATCTTTTCTGCTTTCCCATTCTGACATGTTTCTATGTCCTTCTCCAGCTGTGTTCACGAGTTTCTTTCTTCCAATAAATTTTTGACACGTCTTCTGTAACCGCTGCGATCTGACCACCCACGTCTTTCCTTTGCATTAATTGCCTTCATCTTTTTCGAGAAATCTCTTCTTCTATAAATACTCTTCTCATTCCTCTTCTTTTCTCTTTTACTTTCTTCTTCTTTCTCTCCATATTCTCTCTGCAATTTTTACTGTTCTTCCGCAAATTGCGCTTCTATAACCGTTGTGATTTATTTCTTCTTTTCAACTTTTTCCTTCATTCCCATACTCAAAATGGTTGCTGCTGGTGCTAAAAATTTGAAGTCCTTCAATAAAATGCGAGAGAGACTTATAACTAAAGGTTTTGATTTGTCTTTAATTCCAGATCAAGATTCTAAATCATAACTTTCCCTTAAACTGTTCACTGATGATCAATGTTCTCGCGAAAAAATCATAGTATCGCTAGGACAACTTGAAGCTGGTCTTCCCATCCTTCTTTATGATCCTGAGCTCCCACTGTTTTATCAAATAATCTCTGATGAGAGATTCTCACGAGCAATATACCAATTGGGTGGGGATTGCATCAGATTACTACTTGAATATGCTTCTCGTGGCGCTGGTAAAGGAACTCGCTACCCCGAGGCACCAAAGAATCCTTTGTTCAAAGATGTCCCCATTATTTCTTGCGATTATACTGTGGACAACTTTTTTGTAAACTATAGAATTGTCCCTATGAAGAGGGATAGTACATGCTGGGGTGTTCGTTTGAAGAAAGAGAAGGTCACTGGTGACAATGCTCTTATGATGGATATTGACTTTCATACATCTAGTAACCAAGGTCCTCGTCATTCTAGCGACGATAAGTGGTTCATCTTCTCATTAAGTCTTGAAGGTCCTTATATATCTGGTTCTCGCGAACTACCCACGAATATCGCAGAATATCAACCTTGGGTCTTCAGCTGGCCTGAAATATCTAAAGAAGTATATTCTCTCAACTTTTCATGTTATTATTATTTATTGTCTTCTTTATATTCTCGCTAACCTTTTTGATTTTCTCAGATTGATAGAATGAAACTCAGCTATCAAACTCTTAGGAAACCCAACATTCTCTTGGCTCTGAGATCTTTTACAGATGAAGTAAGAAATATTTCTTCAAAAATTTTAACAATATATTGTTGCCCCTATTTCTTATCTTCATCTGTGCTCACAGGAAATCGAAGAATTAGAACCACTGCCTCCTCCAAAAATCAAGGAGAAATCTCCAAAGGAACCATCTGGGAAATCTATAAAGGAGAAGCCTACTACTTCTTCTAGGGGAAGATCTTCTGCCCCTCGCAATGATGAATCTAGCGATCCTCCGCTAAAGAAGTTAAAAACTCAACCTTCTTCTTCTTCAACTACTCAAAATATTCCAGAGGATCCCAGTGTTGTTCTTGATAAGGATATCGACGAGGAGTTTAATGTTGGCGGTTTTCCTTCAATAAGAAATTCTTCTTCTTCTGATTCCTCAATGACTCATCTGTCCAGAATTTTCAGCGATATTTCCCATAGCATGACCTCTAATGGCGAGGATGAAGTTATTGAAAAGACATCCCAAGCTCTCTCTAAAGTTTGTGATGCTCCTATATTAGTAGATAATGATTCTCTCCAAGGAATCTCTAGATCACTGACTCCCAGTCTCTTGAATTCTCTTGGTGCTTTGGTATGTTTTCACTTCCTTAGTTTGTTTATTTTTCTTCATCGCTATATTTTTTTTTTTCTTCTTCGCAGGTTGGAAGAGCTTCTTTTGATGTTGCTTCTGATTTAGACAAAAGATGCTTCTACGCTGAAGAGAAAGCTGATAAAGTTGGCCAAGATAAAGAAAAACTAGAATCTGAAGTTATTGAACTTCGCAAGAAGAATAAACAGATGGAGACGGAAGCTTCCGTTGATAAGCAAAAGATCACTAATCTCGATAAAGCTAACCAACAACTTTATGGTATGACTGATTTCCCTTCTCTCTTAATTCCTTTTATTCTATCGCAGCTTA